>OX453301.1:10050600-10650600 GCA_949710035.1 Crambus lathoniellus | reverse complement strand
TGATTTTTTTTGTTTATGATGTAGGTATGTGCCATAGTTTATAATGTATGGCTCATAAATAAATTAAGAAAAGTCATGTTTTATAAGAAATTATTTTACTAACTAGGCTATATTTAATGAGTATCATTGTCCAAAACACAAATAATAGGTTTATTTTCGTTATTTAGTAATTGTTAGTAGGATATTGTATTATTGTATACCTTTATCTATAAAGAACTACAAAAAAAAACAAAAAAAATATGAATTGCACGTTTTAAATAAAAACGGACACAAACGACTAAAATATACCTTTAAAAATATTAAAATTATCATTCATACTATTTTTCATAATTTGACAGTTGAAACATAAGTTCAAGGCTACCCTTGAAAGATCCAGACCTTCAATACATTTAACAATTATTGAATCCTAAACAAAACCGCGCAAGTTGTAACATCACTCTGTTATATCGATCTAAGCTACCGAGTTTAGTACTTTAACTTTGAAACCACTTCGCATTGTGGTTATGATTAATTGTCTGCCGCGTACAACGACGGCCGCGATGCACGCTGTGCAACCATATGCTGTGGAACCGTGAAAGATTAGCTTCAATTCCGTGCTGAAGCCTACGTTATTAGCGGCCGGCAGCATGTTTACAATACGACCCGTAATGTATATCTTACGCTTTAGACGGCTAAAAGTCCTACACAGTTGAAGCCTACTCTCTAAGCGCCTTTAGTTTATGCTAAATTTCGGAACTAGGTCTAACCCCGTGGTGGGTAAAAAACAGCCCGCGGGCCAGCTCCAGCCCACGGCACGCGAAAGCATTTAATCTGGCCCGCCGATTGTTCTCCGAATGAATAGCTTACATTATCATTTTTTTTAACACAAAATGCCTATTTCCTATAATTATGGCCCTCTTCTGGATTCTTTTAAAGTTTCCTACCCCTGAGATTTAAAGATTTTTTTATGCATTCATGGAAAAATATGGAAGTAAAATGTGATAGTAAGCAGGGCAAGTGGTTTTTTACTAACATATTTTTCCGATACTTTCCTGCCCCTATCAAAAAAGTTTGTCTACCACTTGTCTAACCCAGCCTTACCATCACTCTGTTACCACAATCGGTACTTTCGCTTTAAAACCACTTTGTATTGCGGTTGTGATTAATTGTCTGCCGCGTACAACGAAGGCCGCGACTCACGCTGTGCAACCATATGCTGTGGAACTGTGAAAGATTAGCTTCAATTTCGTGCTGAAGCCTACGTTATTAGCGGCCGGCAGCATGTTTACAATACGACCCGTAATGTATATCTTATGCTTTAGACGGCTAAAAGTCCTACTAGGTCTAACCCGGTGGTGGGCAAAGAACGGCCCGCGGGCCAGCTCCGGCCAGATTAAAGCGTTTAATCTCGCCCGCCGATATATATTTCTGAGTGTGCGTGTGTATGTAACTCTACTGCTCCTAAACGGCTGGACCGATTCAAATAATTTTTTTTTGTGTCTTCAGGTGGGTTCGAGAATGGTTTAAATTTACAATTGGACACGGTAGATGGCGTGCTGTCGATAAGACGGTATGAAGTTCGCTGGATCAGCTAGTTTCCTATAACTCTGACCCTCTGCTGGATTCTTTTAAAGTTTCCTGCCTCTATCAAACAGTTTGCCTACCACTGGTAACCCAACCTAACCATCACTGTTAGTTACCACAATCGGTACTTTCGCTTTAAAATCACTATGTATTGTAGTTGTAGATTGTCCGCCGCGTATAGTCAGCGTCATATATACAGTGCCATCCAAAGTGGTAAAGTAGTTCGGTACACCATACCAATCGTATATATGACGCTGACTGTACAACGACAGCCGCGACGCACGCTGTGCAACCACATGCTGTGGAACTGTCAAAGATTAGCTTCGATTCTGCGCTGAAGCTTAAGTAATTAGCATCCGGCATCATGTTTACAATACGGCTCGTCATGTATCTTACACTCGGACGGCAAAGTTGCTTGTTTGAGTCGCGTCACAGCTATTGGAGAAAAGAAATGTTATACCTTAGATTTTTTTGGTTTAAAGTTTTACTTGTACCTATTGTTGAAAATTATTAGTTGACAACCTACACTTGCCAATGTTCTGGTGCTTGGTTTGTGAGTGGTTGCTCCGTTTGCTTCACTACTTGTTACAATATGACGGTATTGTATCTTTCTCTCGGTGTCAAAAAGTAAGTTGTAAAGCTTCGATCCCACGATGAAGAATTAGCATCCGCGAAAACTTACAAGTTCGAGTCACATCTGAGCTAGGGATACAATCTATTTAAAAATACAAACAATTAGGTACTGTAACTCTTTAATGCGTCGCCAGCCATTCCTGATGTCCACTTTTTGTGTTCTATATACTTATTTAAGGTATTTTTTATAAGTTTTACTGATATTTTGAAAGGGAACGTTTGTCAGTAAAATAAGTAAAATAATTTCATTAAAGCAAAGTTGTAGGTACTATGTAATGAATGCTAAGTCAAATACATACAGATAACCATTAGATAGTTAGTCTAGAATCAGCTCAGATACAAAGTTACGACAGTTTCCGAAAACGTCTAATGCACAAGTTTGCATTTAGTTTGCTCAGAAACATAGCAATGTCAGCAACATTCTAAAACTTTAAACAAACAGAAGCAATCATTTCTAATTTAAGCTTCCAATTATCTGAATTAACAAATATATATAGATTACATAAAGAAAGTAATTAAATTTTATATTTTTATTGTGTCTTTTAAGGATGCTTCTCCGACATCAAATTTCAAAAACGATTTTATTATATGAATAAATTGAGCAATCTGGTATTTGTAAAACGCATAAAATAAAAACCAGCCTTCAACACAATATGTCTTTGGAACTAATATAGTGACTTGTCATATATTCATAGTTAGCATTCTCAGTTTTACATGTTTGTAAGTTTATGACGTTCTTTACATTACTTGTTACTCGTAAAACTATTCAATAAGAAAACCTGCTGCTTTGCACTTTACATTTTATATAAAAAAACAACAGTATAAAATGCCATAATATTATTTAGAAAACTCGTTTCAAAATCTGTTAACCATCTACTATTATTTTTTATTAAAACAAACAAGTGACGTTAATCTATGTATCAACAACAAGCGGATCCCTGCGGTTTTACCCGCGATATTCCCACAGATACGGGTGTTCCTGTGGGAATATTGGGTTAAAATATAGCCTATGTCACTCGGGCAGAATGTAGCTTTCTAATGGTAAAAGAATTTTTTTCAAAATCGGTTCAGTAGTTTCGGAGTCAATTCGATGCAAACAAACAAACAAATAGTATAAATTAGTATAGATAATATGATAACTGTTGTAAAAAACGGGACATTTACCATGTTTAGATTTATTTATGAGCCCCCGATATTTCGGCGCAGTTGCACGCGCCATGATCACGGAGTAACTCAAAATCTTATATAGATAATATGATGTATTTTTGACAAGGCCTAAAGTATCCGTAAAAGTGTTGTGACATAAATAAATACTTTTGAATAGATCTTTTTATAGTACACATACATTAACATACAGTTTAACATCATAATGTAAAAAGGAAACATAAACATTCCACAGGTGATGGTTACATTGCAAGCACTGGTTCGTCAATAGTGTAGATAAAAACAAATCTTATCTCAAACCACTAGAGAATATTACAAATTGAAAAGTATTCATAATAAATAACTCCACTATCTTGTATTGACTACTACATAAAACTTAATTTTAATATACAAACAGCAACCTATACTAATTGCAATAAAAAATAATTATTCATATTACCTCGCACTATATCTTATCTGACATAGATAAAAAAATAAAAATAAAATTTAAAATATTGATTACTTACATGCATGATGACATTAATTTTTGTTTAAAAAAAGTTGCGTTGACTATTTTTTGGAGTTGCCAACGTTATAAACTTATCTATAGTAACATTATAAAGTGGACAGATTTGATTGTTTTTTTTTGTTTGTTTGCATGAATAGGCTCCGAAACTACTGGACTGATTTAGAAAATTCTTTCACCATTAGAAAGCTACATTCTTCCCGAGTGACATAGGCTTTATTTTATTCCGATGTTCCCACAGGAACGGGAACCACGCGAGTAAAACCGCGGGCGCCCGTTAGTAAGCTATATTAATTTGTTTTTCCTTAACATCAACGCAAGACATAAACAGAATTATATGGAACGGGAACACAAACGGTAGTCAAGCCATATGAATCCCTAATCAGTGCTCAGCAGGAGGTTATTGGCGTAATTCTCAGGAAAGACTGCAAGCAACGTGCTGCGAGACATAGTACTGCTAATCAAGCGTGTTACTGGTAAAATCCTGGAATCAGGCTGAAGGGTTATAATAGTACCTATAAGCTAATAGTACATGTGACATAATTTGTTGGGTGTGAAAGCTAATGCATGTTAAAGGGGTGCATAGTCAAGCATAGTTGAAATATAATTTATGTCTGATTAAAATGTTATAAAAAGACTTGTCTTTATTTTGTCGTGGCCATAAATTTAAAAAGGGGTAAAATATTAGTGTTTTTTATTATATAAAATGTCTTGCTTTATCTACAGGGATTGTATGTGGTAGATTGTAAAAAATCGGCCAAGTGCGAGTCTAACTCGCCCACGATTCCGTACCCACTTAACGTACTGATTACATATAGCTAGCCGAAATACCAGTACCATTTTTCACCAGCAAAAACTAACTTTGTTTTTCATAGTGTTTGTATGAATGACAACGTTAAATTTGCGGTTTTTGAACTAACTTTGTTCTAACCGGACGACGTATAACAAAAAATACTGTAAAACATGAGAGTACCTACACAGAAATATTTTTAAGTCACAGTTTAGTATTTAGTTGATACATGCATAATTCTGTTCGATATTTTTGCAAATGGAATATTTGAGTTTCAAGTGGTAATTTTATACATCAAATTTTGGTCTAGAGCTATGAGTTATTTATGGTAAGTGAAAATAAATATGCAATTTCTATACTATCTAAATGATATGATTAACATAGAATTGGTGGTCAAATGCCTGCCAAGTTTTATATAAAACTAGCTTTCCGCCCGCGGCTTCGCCCGCGTTGACTTCACGACGTTACGCGGGAATGTTATAATTTTCCGAGATAAAAAGTAGCCTATGTTCCTCTCCAGGCTACAAAGAATCTGTGTCCCAAATTTCAGCCAAATCCGTTCAGCCGTGTTGGCGTGATTGAGTAACATACATACAAACATCCAAACATCTAAACTTTCACATTTATAATATTAGTAGGATTAGTTGAATAAAATTGACTATGTAAAATATTTATAAAATAAGTTTCTGAGCTATTTGAATTTACACATATATTTTTTTATAAAGTTACCGTCCTTTCTAACGACCAAAAGCCTATAACTCTACCAACGCAAGTTAAAAAAAAATATTTTACAGGCTCCTGTCCCCATCGCTAAACGTTTAATAAGGAGTTGGAAAAGAGTAATAATTAACCTCTGCCTGATATTATTGCTATTTTACCACATAAAAATGACAATTAGTAAGGAAAATCAAATTTAATAACAGATGGGAAATTCGCGATTTTTCGTTCATATCTGGCCAGGGTCTGAAACCACGTGAGCCTGCAGGGTTAATTTTAATGAATTTGTCTAGTTTAGTAGCGAAACTGATGATATGCTGACATTGACTCAATCGGTCTCAACGAAAGAGACTTCCGGCAGAAGTGGATTAGTCACACTCAAAATATTCATCAAACAAAGTACTCTTATGATTTTCCAGTTCCCTCTACTTCCGACGGACGAACAACAAGTGATGCTGAAAAATAAGCTGTACGTAAAAGTACCTGCAGGAAGCTGTGTTGAATACAATAACCTATGTTATTATTTATTTGATGAGATAATTGAGATGAGATTGAATTATACGGAAAGGAATATATCAGTAGGAGCATTGCACCTATCTTGTTCCGGGTATTCTTGTTCGGGTAGGCTCCGGCTACCAACACCGACGACTCGACCTGGCAACCTACAACACGCGTACATTGAGGCTTGACGGGAAGCTCGTAGAGTTGGAAGAGGCAATAAGTAAGTTACATTGGGATATCATTGGGTTATCTGAAGTCCGAAGAGAGGGGGAGGACTCGATAACCCTGCAATCCGGTAACTTACTTTACCACCGGGAGGGCGACCAACAGTCCATTGGTGGTGTCGGGTTCATCGTCCATAAATCCCTTGTCAACAACGTGATCACCATCGGAAGTGTGTCGAGCAGGGTAGCGTACCTGATACTCAGATTATCGAAACGATATTCGCTGAATGTTATCCAGGTCTACGCTCCGACCTCGACACACGACGATGACGAAGTGGAGGCTATGTATGAGGAGATCTCTAAAGCCATGCATAGCTATAAAACCCACTACACGGTTGTGATGGGGGATTTCAATGCAAAGTTGGGGCAACGTTGCGGTGATGAGCTGAGAGTGGGGCAATTTGGATTTGGGCAACGGAACGATAGAGGCCAGATGCTGGCAGACTTTATGGAGAGGGAGAACCTCTATATGATGAACTCCTTCTTTAGGAAGCCCGTAAGCCGCAAATGGACCTGGATCAGTCCGGACGGTAAAGTCAAAAACGAGATCGATTTTATCATGTCGACGAAGAAGCACATATTCAATGATGTCAGTGTGATCAACGCTGTTAAGACAGGAAGCGATCACCGTATGGTAAGAGGCACATTGAATATCGATGTCAAGCTCGAAAGATCGCGACTGATAAAATCCACGCTCCGACCAATACCAGCTCAAATTCAAAACCCCGAGTGCTTTCAGCTCGAGCTTCAAAACCGCTTCGAAGCCCTTGAGAACAGCATAGACGTGGACGATCTATACAACATGGTGGTGGATACTGTCCGCACGGTAGGGTCTAAGTACTATAAAACCCGCCGTCCCAAATTGAAGAAACTCTCCAGTCAGACTCTCCTACTCATGGATCAGAGACACGAAATGAAGCTGCAGAACTCAGCGGATGCCCATCGTTATCGGCAGCTCAATAGACAGATATCTAAGTCCTTGACGCGCGACCTTCGCCAATTTAATACCGAGCGTATTAAAGAAGCCAATGAGCGGAACAAAGGCTCCAAAGTGTTCGCGAGAGATCTGTCTATCGGGCAAAGTCAATTGACGAGGCTGAAAACTGGGGAAGGTAGCATCGTTTCGTCAACACCTGAAATCCTGAGGGAGATTGAGAGTTTCTATGGACAGCTATATTCCACGCAAACACCTGTTGAAAGCAAGGCTAAAGACCCTAGAGCCAAGCTTACCCGACACTATACCGAAGATATCCCGGACGTCAGCCTGTACGAGATTAGAATGGCTCTCAAGCAGCTCAAAAACAACAAGGCGGCGGGTGATGACGGAATCACAACAGAACTTCTAAGAGCGTTCGGTAAGCCGATACTTAAGGTCCTCCAGAAGCTCTTCAACTCTGTCATCCTCGAGGGCAAAACGCCAAAGGCATGGGGCAGAAGCGATGTGATGCTGTTTTTCAAGAAGGGTGATAAAACTCTCTTGAAGAATTATAGACCCATCTCGCTTCTGAGCCATATCTATAAGTTGTTTTCGAGAGTCATTACGAATCGTCTCGCTCGCAGGTTCGACGACTTCCAACCTCCCGAACAAGCCGGGTTCCGGAAAGGCTACAATACCATAGACCACATTCATACGCTGCGGCAAGTTATACAGAAGACCGAAGAGTATAACTTGCCACTTTGCTTGGCGTTCGTGGACTATGAGAAAGCCTTTGATTCGATCGAGACCTGGGCCGTGGTGCAGTCTCTCCAGAGGTGCCAAATAGACTACAGGTATATCGAGGTGCTGAGGTACCTATACCAAAACGCCACCATGTCGGTCCGATTACAGAACCAGAGCTCTAATCCTATCCAACTACAGCGAGGTGTGAGACAGGGAGATGTCATCTCTCCCAAACTGTTCACAGCTGCGTTGGAGGATATTTTTAAGCTGCTGGACTGGAAAGGATGCGGCATCAACATCAATGGCGAGTACCTAACACATCTACGGTTCGCCGATGATGTAGTTCTTATGGCTGAGACCTTGGAAGACCTGAACACAATGCTCGAAGATCTCGGTAATGCTTCGCAAAGAGTGGGTCTTAAGATGAACATGGACAAGACGAAAATCATGTCCAATGCCCATGTTGCACCCGCTCCAGTTAATGTTGGGAACATTACACTCGAAGTTGTTGACCACTATGTTTACCTAGGACAGACGGTCCAGTTAGGTAAGTCCAACTTTGAGAAAGAGATCTCTCGTCGAATCCAGCTCGGATGGGCAGCGTTTGGGAAGCTCCGACATATATTCGCGTCCGAAATACCTCAATGTCTCAAGACGAAAGTCTTTGACCAGTGTGTGTTGCCAGTAATGACCTTTGGAAGTGAGACGTGGTCTTTTACTATGGGTCTCATAAGAAGGCTCAAAGTCACCCAGCGAGCAATGGAGAGAGCGATGCTTGGTATTTCCCTGCTCGATCGAATCAGAAATGATGAAATCCGCAGGAGAACTAAAACAACCGACATCGCTCGAAGGAAGGAAGGAATTGCATCATTGAAGTGGCAGTGGGCGGGACACATAGCGCGGAGAACTGATGGCCGTTGGGGCGGAAAGGTTCTTGAATGGCGACCGCGTGCCGGACGACGTTCCGTGGGCAGGCCCCCCACAAGGTGGACCGACGATCTGGTCAAGGTCGCGGGAAGCCGCTGGATGCGGGCAGCGCAGGACCGATCGTTGTGGAGATCCTTGGGGGAGGCCTATGCCCAGCAGTGGGCGTCGTTTGGCTGACGATGATGATGATGATGATTATTTATTTGATGAGATAATTGAGATGAGATTGAATTATACGGAAAGGAATATATCAGAAGGAGCATTGCACCTATCTTGTTCAAAATTTATGAATAAAATAAAAATGGGAAAACAGGTCGTACTTTCCAAACTCTTGCCCCCTTATTCCAAAACGTGGACTGAAAAAAGTCCTGGTTTAAAACTGGTGCGGTCACTTTCATTTTCCAAATGAAAGACAAAATTAGCATCAGTTTTGAGCCAGGTCTAACTTAAGTCCACGTTTTGGAATAAGAGGGCTTTAGTTTAATGTAGAGAAAATCAAAACATTAAATGAGCTTTCAATACAGACAAAATTTAGTTTTTTTACCACTTTGGAAGTGCCTTTCTTTTAAAATATTGGCTATGACAAAAAAAGATTAAGATTTTTTTTTATTATTTATATATATCTATCTATAGACACACCACACCAATAGGTTGGATGAAAAAAATAAATTAGTTTCAGTTCCGTGTATGGGGAGCACACCGGTAACTTTCTGTTTTTTTATTTTCGTAAAAAAATTGTAGAGCGGTTTACAGAATACATCTACCGACCAAGTTTCAAGTATGTAGTCTTATAGTTTTGGAATAAAGTAGCTTTGACATACGGGCGGATGGACGGATGGACAGACACACAGACAGACATGACAAATCTATAAGGGTTCCGTCTTTTGCCATTCGGCTAAGAATGATTTTAAAAAGTTGCGTTTTTAGGAACTTTATTAAAAATTCAACTTTTTTATTTGTACAAAACTGCCACATTTCTTCTTCTACGCTACTTAACAAGAAATACATATCTAAAAGAAATCATCAAAACTTATGTCTCAAGATAAATCACTCCACCTAAAAGTCGCAAAAAATACAAAAACTTGCATAACAAAAAAAAGTATGAAGAATTTAGTCGCGCTACTTTATTCGTCCGCACATCCCCTCTAGGTAGACACACCTATTATTTTTCATATCTCAACCGGCGTTTCGTGCAGGTGATTACTTTTAATTTCAACCTTTTCGTTGTTAAAAACCATGTTCTACAAACTGTTGTGAGCTTTTTTAATGAACACGAGAGTCGTGACTTTGACGTGTGTGTTAGTTGACACGACAGCTCAGTTATGCGTTCCTGGTAATTAAGTACTCATTGAAAACATGGATATATTACTTTGTTAGAATTATGAGGTTTGGGGTTTTGTGATTTTCGATTTAAAGGTTAGAAAACTTTATTATGTAAAATTTAATTTTTCAATTTCAGGACTTTTTTACAAACACAAACAAAGTAGACTTTGTATGTACGTGTATGACTAGTAGACAAATTAGTAAGAACAAATTATTTTAATTTTTTTGTAAATAATACTAACTTATTTAAAATCTGAAGCCACAAGTTTGACGTGTGCGATAAGTTGACACGACTACAGCACAGTTATGTGTTCCTGGTAATTAAGTTCTCTTTAAACCTTATCGATATATTACTTGTTAGAAGGTTGATTATATTACATAGGGTTTGTTTGGTGTTTAGTGGTTCTAGATTTAGGGATTTAAAAATATAGGCAATTGAGTTCTGTGATTTATTTCTGAAATAAATACTGATTTCAATAGCAAAAAAAATTAGACAACATTTGTATATTTCAAAACACACACATTTAGAAATCGAGGATATTGAAAGTGAAGATCAAAAGGGTATGATTTGTAAAATGTGGTACGAAATGAAATGGATTAAGTTGAGTACTGAACAAGTAAAATATTTGTATGTGAAGTTCATAAATTTCTGATGATATTTCAGCTGTAAAACGAAATCTTATGCGGATGATGTAAACTTGAAAGTTATTGCAAAACAATACAAAGTTCCAAAGACTAAGTTTTATAGAATCTCGCATGTCTCCACTCCATATTACATTTGTCAGTGTCCTACAAGTTTTATTGCAGCGAATATGATAGATATACTGCCCAACGAAATCTCCGTTTCGTCACAGCTCTTGTTCACAAACTGTAAAACAACAGCGGCAGGCGGCCAACCAAACATTTCCGGAACTCAACAAGCGCTCATACTTTGCATAAAAATACCGAGACGTCAACCGTTTACAAATAACTTCTCTTCGTGGTAATTTCAGTTTTCCCTTTTGCCGAAAGTTACAACACAAATATGAAAACATTAAAATTGAATCGCCGCCAAATATGTTAAGTTGAAGGGAATGCAGGAAATCGTGACCGTGAATAGCAATGGGAGTTCGTCACTTGCGGTCAGATGCGAGCTACGCCGTAGCCGACTACGAAGGCTTACGCCGCTACGATTGTAAACTTAGGCCCAAGATACACGATATAGCTGATCGATTCATCACTTGATTGACTTTACAATAGACTTTATTACACTATTGTATGTACATTTACGAACTCAAAATACCATCTACTGACTTTGCTATAATATCATAATAATATGCTATGCTTCATGACACTGTGTAAAAGAATATAAAAGAAAATATTTTAAGTGCTAAAATCAGGCCCTAAAATGGAAATAAAAGTTCTAGTTTATTTTTCGGCAGTCCACTAATTTAGATCAATCGATGCTAATTGTTAGGTGAGCGTTCGACACCACCATAGTAAGAATATTTCAGAGCCGCCGCGGTGATAAATCAAACTCGAAACCGTAATGAAAGCGAACGGATCGCGTCGCGAAGAGAAGGGAGGGAAAAAATATCACGGAAAAAATCAGGTGCGTCCCCCGGTCGGGAGAGAAAAACAGTCGGGTGAAGTGTGGTGGGGGTTGGGTGGTGGCGGTCGATGCGGGGGGCGGGCGCTGGGCGGGCGGCGCGCGGCGCGTGCGCGGGCGGGCGCCGGCCGCGGGCGCGCGGCGCCGCGGGCACACTCGCAGCGGAACCGTCGCTCGTCACCCGCGTCGCTCACCTCCGCGCCACACCTCGCGCAAACGCCGGCCCGCGCCGCGCGACCAAACAGTGACTCCGTACATGTCCAAAGTGCTTAAGTCAGTGCTTCCGATCGCCACCGCAGTGTACCAGACCACCCGAACGGAACCGACCTGCACACCTCTCAGGGTTAGTACAGTAACGGCGCCTGTGACGCGTGTTCTAAAAAGTTTATTTCGGGAAGTTTGGTAAAGTTAAGAGTGCGCGCGTCCGTTGCACATTGCCCCAGCCGCAAGTGGTTCGTATCGCTGGGCGGCGCCGTCGTGTCGCTCCCTCCCTCACTAAAAACAACAAACAGATCAATCGACCTGTTATATTCATACAGACACTAATAACCGCTCCACCGCTACTGCACTCCGGGCGATAAATACACGCAAAAACAACCACGAATTTTGTTTTATGCCTAAATATTGCGATAAGATAAGACTCACAACACTAATAGCTTGAAATAAAATTGTGGAATCGCATGTAACGGTGATATTAACTGTGAATGGTTCAAGTTTACCTACTTTTTCTTAAATTACGCCAGTAGCTATTTAATGGAAAGCTACGGGAAAAGGGTCTGTATACTGTGTTTTTTTTATACTTTATTGTAGTAAACAAATAAATAGGTTTTGTGTTAAATAGTGAAATAAGTAATACGACGTGTTTAGAAACAAACTAGCAATCTAAATATCAATCAAATTAGATTTAACAGCATGTTTTCTAAATTCATTATAATTTTTTAAGCAAAGTATTTGACTTTCATATTGTTTATTAAACAAACAGATTTTTATTGCCATAATAAAATATTATTACCTAATTCACATAATAAATATATTCGTAAATACAATACATTTCAGGTTAGCAAAAATACAAATAAAACTCTACCACGAAAATTCTCAACAAATTCCAGCTAACGTAAAAGATTTGTACAATTCCGTCTATTGCCAAATCGCATACATCCTTATTGAAAAGCATTCCAAAGATTTACGTGCCAGTGTTTACCTGTGACATTGTTATTTAGCTCCCAAATTTGGCATACAATCAAAGGGGGGCACACACCTGCATAGGAGGACAGTGCCAAGTTACGACCGATTGTTGGGTTTGGGACGTCACATCTGCAGTAAGTCGGGGTTATGACTAGTCTCTGATAAAGGGGTAGGGTTTTGTGAGGGTTCAGATTTTGCAACGTAGTAGTAGCGTCAAAGATTAAAATATACTCTTTGCGTTACTAACACAGATATGAAAGTACAATGATAAAGTTTTAGATCCAAATGTACTCATTATATTTTACAATAGTTCTACAAGATTATAATAATGTTTCGTAAAATACATTGTTATTTTAATATTTTTGACCTATTTTGTTAAACAACTTTTTAGTATCTTTATATTTACTGATATAAATTGGAAAACCTAATTTAGTACGTTTTACAATCGTAATATTTTTAGAGGCAAATAAATCAATAAGTATTTTTATAGAACTTTTAGAAAATAATCTGAAGCCCCAGTAAATCTTTCGTATATATTAGCCTTAAATAAATAAGAGTCAGTTCTGTACTTGACACAAGAAATTACCAATTTTTCACAGTTAAAAAAACAACTGAATAAATAAACGCTTTAATAAATGTTCTATCATAGCTAGACACACGTTAATCCATCAAAAACCAACCTTTACCGTATAGTACCCGGCTCTCGGTTCGCTCACACCACAACGTTGTACGAAAACTTGAACGCACGACTGCTCTCGGATTGAAATCGTGTCACGCCGCCTTTCTTATGGCGGCAAGAGCAAAAAATAAATAAGCTTCTGACTCGAACTTAAGGCGCATGTTGCTCGTAATTCACTAAAATTGACATCGGTTAAAACGGTTTTACTCAAAAATTATTTGAGAAGGGGCGGTGAATTTTTTTTTTATTAAACTACAACATATAACACGTGTTGTGATTGTTTTACTTTATTGATTTTGTGATAATGAGTAATTAAAATTAATAAAAAAATCCTGAATCAAGTTTTTATTTTTTTGGTGGAAACGATTTCGATTATTATTTATTAGAAACTTCTGTTTTTCTATGAAAATTACTTTTACGTTTTTTAATAAATGGCAAATCAAGCCTTTAGGTCTATTTAACGCGTTACGAGCGCTCTGGATCATCCCTTCTTATCCATAGTTTCCATACACATCGGCAGGTCTAAGTGTAAGAGCCTTAACACGTGAGAAATATAAAAGTATATATGGTTATAGCATTCATAACAAGACGAATTTTAACGTTTGTTTGTTCGCCGGTGACTGATATGACTCTGAAAATAAATGACGCTGAAGTAAGATTGATCTGTGATGTTTTGTACCGTTCATAGCTTTTTCACGTTACTGAGTAGGGTATTGGATTTTTTTTTATATTCATATAGGTATAATAAAATAAAATAATTCATTTGTGTTTTTGAAAAAACCATTATGGCATTATAAGCTGTAGATATGTATGTAGCTGTACATATTTATTGAATTTTTACGAAACATTCAAAAATAATTTTGAAACATCTCCAGTTATAAGTTTTTTTAGTCTTAATTTTTTTACACGTTTACTTCAAAGATTTGTTTTGAATAAAATTACTAATTATTTGTGATAGCTTTTATGATTTGGTAGCAGATTTTAGTATTACATGATACTGATATATTAACATTATTAAATAAAAAAGCAGTACATGATAAACGGCCCTGACCTTGGTTAACATGCTGCAAGAAAAACCTTTATTTAATAATGTACCAATAAGTTGTTAATAAACTATACCTTCATAGTAACTTTGTGAAGTAGGTGTATTGTAATGTAAATAATGTCAATATGTAATATAAATAATACCTTTACTTTTGAAAAACTATACAATCACCCAATTGCAGGAAGCTCCATTAAAGTTAATGCTTCATTAAGTCTATTGCTGTCACTTTTCGTTGTCAAGAAATAAAAAGTGACAGCAATAGATTTAATGAAGCATTAACTTTAATGGAGCTTCCTGCAATTGGGTGTAAATCAAATATAGCCAATATCTATCATTGTTCGATCATTACACTTAAAGCAAAAATACAAAGAATACATTAGACTAGTCATAGTTTATTTTTACTTGCATGCAGTCCTGGAGTGTTTGATAATATTTGTATCGCGTGCCTTCCCTTAAAGTCAGAAAACAATTATTGTAATTACATCTGCCATTTCCATCGTCCTGGTGTTAAATGTATGATAAAAAGTAGAAAAACACATTATTGTAACAAACATTATATGTAAACATTTAAAATATGTTGGAGAATTTGGTATACGTAGCTATTATTATGAATCCCAATGTTTTCCTATATGGAGGACAAAATATATTGATTCTGGCGTTGAATATAAAAATAAATATTTTTAACGCTATCGATACATTATAATTTTATTTTACAAACCAATAAGTTATCTATTTTTCTTGTGAGCCAACTTAGAAAATTGCATAGAGAAACCTATGTATTGAATATAAATTAAATAAAAGAAAAATATTATATATTTGGGACATTTTGCTAAAATTGTAAGACGAAACGAAAAATGTAACATCTATAAAAATCATAATTCAATAATATCTCCAAAGTACTTTACTAGTTGATTCTATTAATAGACTTAAAACATTTGTAAACACTAAATGTGAAGCCAAGTAACAAAAAATATTTTTAGAAAGTTGAAAAGTATTGTTTTCGTTTCGTCTTAGAATTTGGCAGAATCAAAACAATATAAATATAACTGCATTATATTTTTTTTAAGTAATTAACTTGATTTTGTGGTATTTAGTTTGGGCCTTAGTAACAGTATTAGGCCCAATAACATCAAAATTTTCATAAATGAGAGTAAAGTGACATCAACTGAGAAATCCTACTCCACTAACAGCAAACTGGTGTTCCTGTCTTAGCAGAGAGCAAACACGGCTAATGACCGAACTGAGAGAATGATGATAGATGAAAGTTAAATGTCTTACGCACACCTAACTCTGTCGCAACCTGATATGATATATCGGCTCCTTCATATTGACGGCTTTGTGCGAAACTTCGCTATGTACATTAGTTACTAGCTACTTTATTGGATTTCAACATTATCTCGACGACCTGTTTGGCGCAGGGGCATGGATGCCCGCCTCATGCGTAAAGGGTCATGGGTTCAATTCACGCAGAAGAGGAATATATTTTTTGTATATGTTATAGTTAAACCAGTTTTTGAAGTAAACACTTCTTTAGTGGCGTTGTGCACTTTTTGTGATGGTTAAAAAATGTTAAACTCACGTCAGGAGTCAGGACACGTGACCGTCAGATCGAAAGTTTGTAAGGGTCAGCGCAGACTGAACGGAGAAATCCTCGCGGAAATTTTTGAGGTCATTGAAAAGTGAACTGTGTCACCATAGTTTATTTTAATTTTTAGTTTTTTGCATTCACAATGCAATTTTTATTACTGAAAAATGGAAAATGAAGTATTTAGAAAAAATTGACCCGTCTCACAACTAGCTCCGATGGGATGGATGGATGGATGGTCACCATAGCCTAAAATACAAAATTGTATGAATATCAACAGAGGAGTCAGCGTCGCCTCGCGTGCATAATATTCATACAATTTTGTATTTTAGGTTTTGGTGACATGGTTCATTTTCCAATGACCTCAAAAAATTTCCGCGAGGTTTTTTCCGTTCTGTCTGCGCCGACCCTAAGACAGACAACAGACTGATCGAAAAACTGTTGAATACAAAGGCAGATTTCGCCACCGTTTCCAAAGTTGTATTAGCCTGAACTAATACGAATTAGAAAACGAACGGCATTGAAGCCAAAAGACCTCGGTTCAAATCCAGTCCGTATTTTTTTTCTTTTTTTTGTCAAATTCCTTTTTTTTGTAAAAATGTCCCTATATAGGGAGCCCTTTTCACTTCTGCCGGCACTCCCGGAGCGCAACCAATTGTTTTGTTCAGTTAAAATGCGTTTTCACTGGTTAAAACTAGTTTTTACTGAATGTCTTTGTTAAAACTAAAATTAACTGCGGCTCAAAAATAAATATCACATAAAACTATAACGAGATTTTAAACATGTTTATATTTGTTATCGAGTCTCCGAAACAAATTTAAGCATAGTAAAAATCCAGTTTTTCATTATAGTAAGTATAGTGATTTGAAGTAAATGACCATATTTAAAATGTAGACGCGCCTACAGCTGATAGGTGCGAGGAGCGAAGCGACGAGCATGTTAGTTGAAAATCAACCAACGCGCGAGCCAAACGAGCGAAGCGTGCGTGCCGTAGTAGCGGCCGGCGAAGCGCCAGAATCGGCTTAATACAAATAGCCCCCCCATTCCTTTCCCTATTAAACAAGAATGGGTGTGGAAAGTCTATCGTATAAAGTCGGTTCTGGCGCTTCGCAGGCCGCTGCTGCGGCACGCTCGCGCGGTTTGTTCATGTAAACCTAACTTGCTCGGCGCTTCGCTCCTCGCACCTACCATATTATTATACCATGCCGTAAATTACATAAAAACACAACAATATGTTCCTTCTTAATTAAAATATTCAGTTGAAATGGTTGAATTTCAACACAATGCGTTTTGCCTAGTTAGAACTAGTTTTTGCTGATAGTAATTTTTTTAGCATCAGTTAATTCTAAGTTGTAACAAAATTATTCAGTGAAAACTTGTTTTAGTTATACTAGAAAAAACGCGTTTTAAATAAGATCGGGTTCTATAACATATATCTCATAATCTCAATCGTATCACTCTTGTCAGAGTGGTCGTGGTCAACAAGAAGTGCTATGGGTAGCCGATGTAGCTTGCTTCACGATCTTTCGCCATCTCTCCCTATTGGTGGTCAATCTGGTGCACTCATGGAGAGGCCCACCCACCAGTGTCTTTATTTGGTCGGCCCATCGCATCGGTGATCGTCCGCGAGGTCTAGTGCCCTCCACTCTGCCCTGGACGACAAGACGTTCTATGGAAGCATTGTCCCGTCTTGAAATATGTCCGAAAAGTTTGAGAATGCGAGTTTGGACTATATTCGATTGACGTCTTTCGATCCCAAGCTCTTGTAGGATGGAGATGTTGGTGAGGAATTGCGTCCAGGAGACTCGAAGCATTCGTCTCCAGCACCACATTTCTAAAGCATCTATCTTTTTCTTTTCAGTACCTCGCAATGTCCACGTCTCAGAAGCATACAAAAAGATGGGAAAAATGAGGGTTCGGACAAGTCTGATCTTAGTTGCTTTAGTAATATTACGGTTCCGCCAGATTTTCTTCATTTTATCCATCGCAGTTCGTGTTATTGCCATACGTCGTTTGATCACATATATACAGAGAGAGAACTCCAAACCAAGACAGGTGTTGAGGTTTGGGGGTTTTCCCAAACCTCAACACCTGTCTTGGATTTACTTGGTTTACCTGTATGTATTTCTAAAAAAATATTATAAATTGGACTTCGCCAGACACATTACATAATAAACTTGGAGCAATTATATACAATGTCGTTAATAGTTCAAAAAAAATCTACAACTCATTCTACTTATAACGTGTAAAAACTTTATTATACGGTTTCATTTTAAACTCATTCGTATAAGTGGAGATCATAAGGCTAACACGCAAGACCAACAAATTGTCGTTTAAACAAATGTTTGCGTTCTAATTGGCCGTAGTTGAATATAAAACAACCGACATGCCTAGAGCTGTTTGACGTAGTAATAGTGGTTGTTTCTTGTTGTAATTACTTGTAGTTTGTTGGAAAGCTTATAATATGCCCAGTGGCTCCCCAGTGCGTCAAGGGTTGTGCTTTTCATTATTAATTCACGCGATTTCCGTGTTTATGGGGCTTAGCTTCTATATCTCCACGTTTTTCGACACAAATTGGATATAAATCTTATTACAACACATGTTAGTTATTGAACAAGTAAATGTATTTGGTTTTGCTTGTAGGTTCTTTTTTGAATTAAAAAAAGTGGTTATGATAAAACTGAAACGACTTTTCAATATTTTTGTATTCACAGAACACATTATTTGGTATCGTAAAAAATATGAGTCGCACAAAGGTATGACCTACTTTTAAAATGTGTTTTAAAACATGCAAGAATATTCATATGATTCACATAAGTACTTATTCAAAAAGAGATAAATGTATTTGTAAAATTCATGTTAAGTATACTCCTACATAAAATATTATTCACATGAATATATTTTAAAGTAGCTTTCCACCTGCGGCTTCGCCCGCATGGCGAATACGACTATAACCCGCGGGAATGTGTTGTTTTTTCGGGATAAAAGTAACCTATGTCACTCTCCATCTCCCAAACTATCCCCATACTAAAAATTACGTTAATCCGTTGCTCCGTTTTGACATGAAAGACCATTGATTTATATTTACGTCAGATGTCGGTCTGGTTTGTATGGGGAAAAAAAGGGTTATTTTTACTATTTTCCACGCAATGATTATTACTTTTCTCTCCTAAACCTTCCGTGTGCCTTATGGAGCATATGAAAAAAATTACCGAATTGGTCCAGTCATTCTCGAGTTTTGCACAGAGCAACATTAATTTTTATTTAATACATAGATAGATATAGGTACAAATAATTGAAAATAATAATGACGAAAGGAATATAAAAACGATACTCTTATATATTATTTTTAATTAAACAATACTTGAGGCAATAACTACTTGAAAAAAACATCAAAGCACCATAATCAGGTCCTCTCGACCCACATCTGAGCATAGGCATAAACAAAGAGTTTTTTATGCCACTTTATTATATAAAAAAATCTTCGTGAAAATTACAGTATTTAAAAAGAAATATTCCAACTTTACGTTTTGGTTATGTTAGGAAAAAAAATATTAAACGATAAACAAGGTATATCATTTCTATAAAAAAATGCAAATTTCAAAAAACTTGAAATAGAAACATTCAAACTCGATGTTATAATAATTACATCAAATCAAATTTAGTTGGTTACAATTTCATTTCAGTACGATACGTCCTTAGTCAGTTGTTGTCTTAGAAGGTTCCAGAAATAGTATCTGCGTAGCTACGTTGGTAGCTGCGTGCAAATGCGCAGTCAATTCATATTTCCTTGATAGCAATTCTGATTTAGTTCGATCCGCGTGTCTAGATAAGGCAGAAATATTATTTGGCAAACCGTAACGATTGTTTGAGTAAACATTTTCAGGAAATTGTTCTTTTCCCTCAAAGTTTGTTGATGATGTTTCAGTAAAAAAGGTAGAACTCATATTGGAGCAACTAGGTTTAGCTATAATATTTTACTGTAATAAAACCCAGTTTGCAGATGTATTTAAAATTTATGATATTCTCAGAATAATTCGCCAAAAAATATGTGAACAAAACTCGGTATCAAATTGCAACATGAAGCACTAAAATATCATTACAAAAACCAAATTCCAAGCTGTGTTACAAAATAAAATTAATCAAGCAAATTACCTCGTGCGCGAAATACTATAATAATTTATTAAACTAAACGATCATATTTCACCGGCCAAAACATACGCAATTATCCAACATGTTTTAACTCGTATTAAACTTATAGTTTATAAATTAAAGTTGAAAGCAAACACCTCTTAGTTCGATTCAAACTTTCATACTTATGTAGTTTCAATACCCATAGTTGTAAAACTTGGTCGGTGATGTTAGCACATTAATTACTATAGAGTTAAAGCCCAGAACGCCTTAACTTTAGCTATGTAGATTTACGAGGACCCTTTCATTAAACAGGTATTAAATAGACTGAGATCACTTGGCGTTACGCACTTGTTCAGGCCGACTCAGTATGGAGGATTTGTAGTCAAACGTTTGACCCAATACTATTCATTCTAATATGCGTGTAAGCGCTGCGGTTTAATTTATATGTAGGTGGGGCTTTGAAACTTCAATGACATCTGGGAGGGTGAAATCACGCTGTATATTATAGGAAATAACGCTAATTCCACAGTTAGTTTTAGACATGTGAGCAGTTTTGAGACAGTCGCGTTTAGATTTATGCTTTAATTACGAATATGAATGTCGCTTTCGCAATTAGAAACTTAGTTTTCGGTTAATTGAAGTACTGTCTTGCTTTGTGTGATTGTTTGTGACATTTCTACGCCTAATTTCACTTAAAGGAAGTGTTTTTCTTGTTGCAAATTTATTATATACGTCTAGTTTTTTTCTTATTGCACAAAATTTACTTTATTATACGTAACAAATATCGTGAAAACCTTTTGGCATTATTCAGTACCAGAACTCTGTATCAAAGAAATATTATGCATTAAATAACCACCAGAAAATCGCCAGATTAAAACGTTAATTTAGCCGAGGTGTACGGTTAGACGGGCCCTTGTTTCGTTTAGCACTTACAAAGAGCAACCGATTTTAAAGCTCGCTGGATTGAAAATTATATGAGAAGCCTTCGAGAGCGGGTGCGGGTAGATCGTGAGCCGCCAATGCGCTTGTCTTTCGGTTCAATGGGCTTTCTTTAAATTGGCGACGGCTTCGCTGGCCGCTCCTCTTATTGCATCCCGCCCGCAACGACGCGGCGTCCACGATATTGCCTCTATTCGACCTTTAGGCAAATAGAATTTCCTAGTCTGTAAATAGGACGGCGTTATAGGTAAATCCTAGGCGTGTCCTGCCACCGTTCACTCGTAATGTACAACTTCAATTCTTACTGAAGCTAAGGCACACGGTATGCGTGTGCGCGGTACACCTAGCAAAATTTGTGCGTGATGAAAACCAATCTTTCAACGGTTGTCAGGATTGTCTCTTTTCGGGCTCCAGACTCTATTCATATTCATGCCGTGGATAACAAAGCGGCCATACAATGTAGTTTTTATTCTGACGAGTGAACGCCAAGAAAGTTGCGTGTCGTGAGGATTTCCATCATGGGACCCATCAAATAATAACGAGGCCGTCCTTCTCAAGCCATGCGGTGCCCGATATCGTGGCCTGATCTTCGGCAACAATCGTGGTCGATCTTTTGTGCTTTATGATAATACTGTATCGTGTTCATTAAGTCAATCGTTTTATATTAAGTTCAAGTACGTGCGTGTATCGATTGTCCGTTTAGTTTAGCTCCTATATGTAGGAGAGCCGATAATATCTCTATATCAGCGAAATGGTTCAGTTAATAGGTGCGGAGAGCTCACATCTGCAGTAGGTACGCTGCCCGGGCTTAAGCCCATTGTCGTTCGGAAGAGAAGCCATCATGAATTCTGCCCACGATCCACTCTAAGGTTTATTGTAATTTACAAAACTGACAGAGGTTTTGTTGCTATCATTCTGGGGAACGTTTGTTTTGTTGCTCCGTTTTTAGGGTCGAAAGGCTCGGATTAGGGTTGTTGGAATACAAACAAATGACTAGTGAGTGAGCTTACAAAGTAGGCACTCATTCAATTACCTTTGATACTTTCGTTAGTAAAGTCTGATGTCAGCTAAGGAGAGTTAGCATTTTAGTTTAATCCACGACAATCGAAATTATATGTGGAAAGATATGTGGAAAATGAAAGAAAGTATAATATGTGGAAAGTGAAAGAAATATTTATTTCACATTTTGACGCGTGATGTCAAAACTTTGATATTAGTTCTCGCAAACTTGGAGACAACGAAAAATTTGCCCTTTCACAGATTCTTTTATCAACACGCTGTCATATAAAATATTTAGAAAAGTTTTTCAACAATAAATTAAACCGAGGATGGAAATAAAGAATTCAACTTTGCTGTCTACTCTTTTCATAATCTTCTAAATAAAAAGTTTTTCGTTTTCCCCCCCTCCGCTCTGGAGCTACTTACGTAATAAATTACGGTATTCCCCATGCCCGACGTCTAGGCTTGTTATTTAGGATATAGCGAAAGGTAGCAAACATTATACATTTTACTAGTAGCGGAAGGCTACTAATGGCATAAATTGAAGAGCGAGCGCTGTGGAAGCGACCGCAGGATTTTGCGTATTCAAAATTCAGTTCGTAACGGCGCCGAGAAGGTTCCAAAGAGCGATCGACTGTGTAGACCACCCTTTATAAATTTCTCTATAGAAAACCGAGGAGATGGATCGCTTTAAACACGTTGTAGCAAACCAGAATTTTAAAGCATCGAGACAGTTAAATACCGTCATAAAACTGAATCTTTATCACTGTGATTTCAAATTCTGATTTAGCTTATTCTATCGGATATGAAATAGCAAATCATATGTACTTTACCCTTCTTTTAATATTTAATACTTATGTTTCACTCGATCACTCACTAGCAGTTTTTTTTTTACTTTTTTTTACTCTGAACCAGCAATTAAAACAGTTTTAGTGTATGATAACAGCGTAATCCATTTGTTAAGAGCTGTTAGTGGAAAGCTCGTTGGAATCGTAACATTTCGATATATTTATTTGGTGTGAATAGTGAAAACTAAATTGGGACTTTTTGTTTAACTCTAAATCAACGTGATTTTTAACACGTGAGGCTTCAAGTGCTCTTTTGATTTTGGTTTCAGCAATATTAACTTTTGTTTTTAACGAATGTGTAACAGGCAGACCATCATCATCATCATCATCATCATCATCATCAGCCATTTAATGTCCCCACTGCTGGGGCACTGGCCTTCCTTATGGATGGATAAGGAGAATGAGCCATGACCCACCACGCGGGCTCAGTGCGGATTGGTGGGTATTAACGACTGCAAGTGCAGCCGGGACCAACGGCTTAACGTGCCTTCCGAAGCACGGAGGAGCTCGAGATGAAAAGTTTTTGGTCACCCATCCCGTGACCGACCATTGCGAACGTTGCTTAACTTCAACGATCGCAGGCCAAGCGCGCTATCCACTGCGCCACGGGCTCCTCATAGGCAGACCATATATTGAAGCAAATGTATTATATTTTGTTTTTTTAACAATACAATAAATACCGAGTTCGTTGTTAAAGAAATGTAGATTTGATGCACATGGAAGTACCTACATAAACAATTAAATAAATTGTTTACAAACCTAATTATAAATAAAATCTTATCAAAAATTAAATGGAAATATTACTCTTCTCATTGCGAATCCCTCAATGAGTTCCACGGCACACATCACCACAACAAAACTAAGGTAAACCACGTTTACATAATATGTAGGTACGACGTATATCTAAATCGCACAACATTCTCAAAGCGAATTACGAATGCAACTCACTGTCTGTCGAAACGACAGACTGCAACTTGGTGCAACGTCATATCAATCACTATTCCGGTCCCCCGATACCTGTTCCGGTTACCAAATTATCCGGAGTTTATGTACTCGACAACTTACCCTATGATTTCGACTAACTGATAACTAATTCTGTATTTATACGTCTGATATGCGAAGCTTGTTTTGAGGTTTAACGGGAATACACGAGGAAAAGATTTTGATAAGACTTTTAAACCTTACTTTTAAGGTAAATATGATTAATTGTATCGTTCTTAAGTTGAGCTTAAAGTATGATAAACGACAATATTATCAGGCATCTAATAGAACGCGATTACGCAAGCTCGCGCAAATTTTAGTCGTACGAATCCGCGATCAAACATACAGTATCTCTAGCATGAAAAATATCGTTATGCTAATCGAATAGTAAACTATACCGTCCTTCGAAAGCTTTCAAAGTGTTGTTCTTAAACATGTATTGAATTTCAGTTCCTTATACGACCGATAGAACCAATGCGCTGCTCAGGATTTCATACAAAATAATCCTACAAAATAATACGATCACGATATGTTACCATAACGATAGATTTTCATGCTAGGTCTACGCCACATGTCGATGGTCGCGCTATTAAAACGAATGGTGTTCAAACGCTATGGTCACATCGCATACTCGCGCGATGATTGCGTAGTCGCGTTCTATTATGACAACGCCTATTATCGTACCTATAATCGTACCTACACAGAAATAACATAAAAAAACATTTTAAGAGGCTTATACCGGAAACTGATAAATCGTACCACGTTTGGAAATATTTAATCGTGGCTCGGTATTTCTCTATAGGATATAATAAGAAACAAAGTTACCCGACAGAGAACCAAGGTCACCGATATAGCTCGATGAATAAGCAAGCTGAAGTGGCAGTACGCTGCTCAAATCGCTCGAGGAACTGAAGGCCGTTGGGGCAAACGAGTTCTGGATCGGAGACCGCGTTAAAGCAAACGTAGCAAAATGCGCCCTGCTTCCAGGCGGAGTGACAACCTGCGAAAGATGACAGGCGGGGGCTGGCTGCGAAGAGCTGAAGACCGGGCTCAGTGGCGTGAATTAGGAGAGGCCTATTTCCAGCAGTGGACGAATACGTTTTCTCTTTTTCTTGACGTTATCACGTTATCTCAAGCATTTTACCATAAATTAAGAGGGAGTATAAAGGCAAATCGCCAGTCTTAGATTTGATTTTTACAATACAAATTACAGCACGAATTATTTGGAAAAAAGCTTATAAATATTACAACATACCTACTTGAAAGGGACTCGACTAAGCGAAAACATAAAATAATAACATTTTGTCGATAAAAAAAATCAAAGTTTCAGCTATAACCAACTTATTTTCATTATGACGCATATTACTGAGGCAATATTTTAATACATAATATAAAATTATATTATCTAGCGACCCTACTAACTATTTGCAAAAATAATGTTTATTTTACGAGTAATTCAAATAAAACTAATTTGACGTTTATTTTTACTGTTTTTTTTTGTGCGATTTTTTTTTAGGTTTAACCCCCTCTTAAGTAAACCGAAATTAACAACGTCCAATTTATTAACTTTTTTCCTTAATACACAAAAGTTCGTCAGTAAAAGCTCCAAATGACAGGTTTGTACTTGTAACTGATCAATCACATTGCTCGCCATCCCTTGGCATTTGCCCTAGATGCCGAATTACACAAATTTACGAAAGCCTAAAGCACCGCTACCCGGATTAGAACAGCGAAGCTTACCCAATACCACGCTCTATGGAACTGCCTATTTTATTTTTGCTTGCGAAATATAAATAAAGATGTATAAAGATTAATGCAAACGCAAATAATATTATGCCATCTTACTTAGCTTAAGTGTTTACTGATTTATATCTAGCAGAGATTGATATTATTTTACATGAGGCTAAAAGCTTATAGGGGCTTACTTAGTTCGGTTATAGCGTAATGTTATTTATATTTGCGATTAGAGTTCCATTGGAAGCCTTTTCAGAATTATATCTTTATAGATTACTAGTGGCTCTCCGCGGTTTCAGTCGCGTGGTACACTTTCCCGTGGGAATATCGGGATCAAATATAGCCTATGTTACTCAGCAAGAATGTAGCTGTCTAATAGTAAAGGAATTTTTTAAATAGGTCCTGTAGTTGTTGAGTTTATTCGTTACAAACTAAAAAACAAAAGTACAATTCTTTTCTCTTTATAATTTAAGAATGGATGGATAATAAATCATATATAAAATCGGGAACTTTTACCTACCTTATTTAGTTTATGTTTTTAATTAATCGACTAAGCTGTACCTCGCTTTAAATTACAATATCACGCTAGTCATATATCTTGGAAAAAATCAAAGCAACACTGTTTAACCGTTACTTTCCTTGTCAATATCGAAGTATGATCGTTTGACAGCCCATCTATAAATGTCGTCATAAATGTTGGCATAAGCCTTTAATAGGCAAGTTAATAAGTAGAAAACTTTGAATAAACTCCTCATGGCCTGTCATTATTGAGAGCCATCGAGCAACTGCCTACTTCACCAGAAGTTAGAACTAAGTAGGATTTATGTTAGATTCATGTTTCCTCAGAAGGATTATAAGAATAACACTGACAATACCAATTTGACTTACATTACGAGTCTTTACGTAACTTAAATAACTTTGAAATATTTTGGTAACTTCAATAATTTTAACAGTGTTAAGTTACGTACCAAACTATTCCTTCAATTTTAAACAAGCATATTTCACACAAACAATGTCACCATTAACACCAAAACCTTCATAAATCACCGACAAACTGTTGCCCAAAATCTGATATGAAAATATTCGCCGGATGGCAGTTCACCTAAGTTGTAATAGTAAATACAGTTAATACCGCTTCATTTATAACTCTCTCTGCGGTTCTTGATATAGGCTCGCCCTTAATTCCGCTTTAATTAGTGTCACGCAAGTTCCTTAATCCGAGGCTCTAGGATCGCACGACCGTTCTTAAAATGGAGATTAGTACGGCAAATATCTCGAACTACGCCATCCGCTCATAAAGCCACTACAACGTTGAGTAAAAACGGTTGGTACGAGAACGGTAGGGTTACCGCTCATTAATTAATTTGTTTTGTTATTGCAAAATGTTTTTGTCTCTTTCGACTGCTAATGTTTTCTAGAACCGATACACATGTAGAAAGAGCAATTATTTTTTTGTTTAGGTATTCTTTCGCTTTGCGTGGAAAGACTATTCCATAGTATATAAGCAAAAGTATAGAAAGTGTCTTCCTTGCCTACTAAGTTCTTTTTAAACAGAAAAGAAGATCTTTTTGCGTTAAAAATACTAAAAAGTACTCTTTTCCAAGAAATAAATGTATCTAGAAATTAATTCCAGTCCAGAATTTTAAAGTATGTTACTATATTCTCTATTCACTGTTGCGACATGTCGGCACGAAGAGTCACTGCGACGAGGAATTCTAAAAGAACTTGAACACAAACATAGTATTTTGTGTACGGAAGTCCTTCCGCGACCGCGTACAGCGGATGTGCTGGAAAACGCTTGCATACTGAGTAGGCGTGCCTAAAAGACACTGCGGTATAGTTTACCTACAGCGGATTAAACGAAACTTAAACATGCCACCTAAATCTGCGGCAAACCAAACCAGCCAAAGCCTTTATCCATTTGCTGAACTAAATTGTTGCCAGGTTTCGCCTAGCATTCAAAGATTCAAGGACTATGTTCTCTCACTTAACTATGCAGACACAAGCTAATTATAAACATAGACTAATCGATTTTTGACACATCTCAAGCCGCGACGCTCACCTCGTTTTTGGCTAATCTCATTAAAATTTTAATCATAAATTTCTTGCCGTCGAACGTCAGTGAAAATTATTTCTAGATTGTCCCTCGTCTTGTCACTCGACGAATTAGTAACAGATTTATTCGTGTCAATCGGCGGGCGATTTTATTTTTAACGAGACATCAAACATTATCGAGGGCCCCGCGAGTTGCTCAAGCGGCTGTTTACAAATAAGAAACGTCGAAGAGACGAGTGCGTAATAAATTTTATAACACGGCATCGATCCGAATTCGAATGTAATAATAATATATCGACACGAAATATTGGAATGTTTCGGTGCGCTCGGCCCGCATCTGAAAATAGACCCTCATCAAAGACAAGCAAGTTTGCTGCAGTAAATCCATTTCAGTGTGGCTTGTCCGCATTATAAATTGGAGTATTCGTATCAGCATGAACGTGTGGCAGTTTGTTTGTGTGGAGTGGCGGTCCTGCGAGCGCTCTTCCATCTCGCGTCACATCGGAATCGTTTGCGTTTTCTATTAACGTGTCCCGACTACTATTAGGGTCACTAGATGGATGTTTTAATTTGATTTCTCGTCGTCTGATTCGTAGCTGAACTGAAAATTCATATTTGAAATACGAAAACTCGTGGTTCAGTCATCGACAAAGCCACTGGGTTGATAAACTACTTGCGTATGATAATTCGAGTCATATTGCATTTGATGGAACGCCGTGCTGGGTCTGAGTAGTAGGAGGGTAGTGCATAGATTTGCATTTTACGGTTTTGATACGTTGAGCGAATATTCAGTGCGGTGTCGGTGGGTTTCTTTTCATTGGAGGCGGGTAGCGTTGAGTGGCCGGTGGAGGGCGCTCGAGTGGCGACGCGTGCTCGAGTGTCCGAAGCGGTGCGCTTGCGCACTCCCGTTCTCACCCCTCTACCCACACCCTTGCGGGGTTATTACAATTAACTGCAGCCCTGAGTTGAGCCTCAATTTCGCGGCGACATAAAACGCGTTGCTTCCGCGAAGTAGATGAAGGTTTTCTGAACAAACGTTTTTTGAGAACTTTTCCGTTTTATAATAATAAAATTAGAAAAATGGAAAATGAAGTATTTAGAAAAAATCGACCCGTCTCACAACTAGCTCCGATGGGACTCTATTATTATTGGATTTTTTCTAAATACTTCATTTTCCATTTTTCTATTATAAAAATTGCATTGTGAATGCAAAAAAAAAAAACTAAAAAAAAAATAACTAATAATAAAATTATTGTAGAAAATCTAAAAAGTTAAAAGGATTGATTATATGAAGGTTCCAGTTGCAACTCATAAAGGTAAGCTCTGATAAAACAGTTGCGACCAAGCGTCTTCGAAGCGGCAGCGTCTCAGTTGCACGCCGGATGTCAACACGAAGTTTTCGCGTCGTGGTCGCTAAAGTCGTTACGACTGACGCGCTACCGGCGTTATTTCCATTTCGCATACGCGTGAGTTGGTCGCGTCTATCTATTCAGAGCATTATAAAAAAATATGGCGAGATCAGCTACCAGTTAGACAGGTTCTTAGCACAGAGAGGTATAATGTCAACCGAAGAAAAATATTCAAAGTTACCAAAGTCGGCCGTTATCCGCGGTCGCGTGGACCGGAAGTCCGCCATATTGCGGCGTGTCAGCTGGAAGCCGGAAGCAACGTCACCGTCGCAAGTACGAGACGAGCATTTAACTAGTATCTTGCCACTCATAAAACTTCGTAGGTTACTCCGTTTCTTTCTGCTTTCAGTTGACACGATAATGAATTCGCTAAACTTTGTTGTTGTGCTGAAACAACCCCAAGCAATAAAGACAATAAAAAGTACCATACTATGCTAGTTTGTTATAAATTAACTAGTAATATAAATAAGCTATTTAAATAAATTAACATCCACACATGACGTTTATTTTGTCCTTACTTCTATACAGTATACAGGATGTACGTATATACCTAAAGGCTAGGCTAAACTATATTAAGATTGTTACAATAACCCTAAAATCTGAACACTAAACTGTAGATTTCTGCTAATCAAGCAATCAAGGTAGAAATTCCTAGAAGTATCATCATTACACATACAAAATATTAATAAAACTTCAGATCCGAAACATATTTTAATTAATCTCCTATTCTCTATCAGACTCTACCTAAGAAGTTCCAAGAAAAATCCGTCGTTGCATATTGCCTAACTGTAATAAGATATTACGACACAGCTTTAATTTAAATCGAAAGTAAATAGTCGGTAAAGGCTTGAAACTAAAATAACAACACAATTCGGTTATGATTATGAAGCTACAAGAGTCGGATAAATTTAAAGTACACAAGCCCTATCAATAGCTGGTTAGTATTTATAGCTTTGTACAGTTTTTCTTTTGGCATTTCAATGACATCCCAATGTTGACTACAGTAACAGCTAAGATAAATCTTTGTGGTTTTTTCAGTGTTGTTTTCATCAATTCTCTTAAATATTTTGTAATATATAAAATGAACAAATAAAAATTAAAAAGTATTTAGTTAGCGTTGATGATCCGTAGTTGTAATGCCTCTAACTAGCTGAAACGGCTAAAGTTTCCCCTCCTATGAGAATATCGAGATAAAATATCACTCACTAATAATGTTACTTTTTATAGTAGTGAAAGAATTTAAAAACCAGCTCCAGATATTACATCCTATTACATAAAAGCTCTTTGTGTCTCCTCTTTCTCTCTCTCTCTTACACCAAATTAAAACACTTTAATCATCGATAAATACAGGTATTTTGTGAAATATAAATGCGTTAAAACAAAGTTGGAAGATCACTTTCTCACATTAACATGATCATTTGTATTTATATGTATATACATATGTATTTATTTTTAATTATATATGTAGGTATATTTATATATATTTCGGTAATAAGGTGTTTTTTTAAGTTAAATCTAAAATTTGTTTATAATTTTCTTTTTCTGTTGCACTTTGTGTCACCCTTTTTACGATTTTCTCAACAACATTTAGGTTGACTGGAAGAGATCTCTTTCAGGGATAAGTCCACCTTTGCCGAACATACTTATACATTGTAAACTATAATATATGATTTGTGCAATAAAGAATATAATAATAAAATCATTCAATTCAAGAGATACAAACCTTCATTCTGTTTCAGCGAAAAGTATATTGAAGATTATTAGATTTATATCCTGTTGTTTGGAACTTTACTTTTTTTTTATAAAAAGGATAACATTTTTCGCTATGAGCAAAATTTGTATGCTTATCTAAATATTTGGTAGATTAATTGTTACAGGATATTTTTAATACATTCGTATTTTTTTATTCCAACAGAAAAAAGGCTATTGACCGAAATAATGTAGACGAAGCCGCATAAAAATTTCGAATGATCATTGCAAAGCAAATCATTTATCGAGTCGAATGATACTTTAATATCTTCAAATCGTTACTGTAAGCCAAAGAACTCTAGGACTTAAACTTTCGTTCCTAAGGTGGTTATTGGAAATCATCGACATTAGAATAAAACATAATAATATTTTGTTTGATGTCCAGTAACTACTGTACAAATGCTTCTTGACATTTCTTTTATAGAGATAAAGTTACTTTTAGCTATTAGGTATGACTTGTTTATTTCATCTCAGTTTCTATTTAAAGATTAGATTATAACAAACAAAATCGTTTTAACACCTATATATTATACTCATACATGAGTTAAGAAAAGCTCTTCTTCTGTAAAAAAATCTTATATTATCAACTAAACTAGAACTACATTCTTTATTTTACGTACAAAACCAAACAGCTGCTCTTGACCGATATTTAATAAAATGGATATATCTCCTCGTAAGATCTACATTATTAAATTTCAAAGGGGATTATGATCCCGTAATCTTGAAATATAACCTTCGTTCTATATTTTCAACCACGCTCGTTTGAACATCTTTTATTTACGACGGCAATCTTCTATAAAATTCTTCAGTTTAGATTCACCAATATATAGAAGTATTAATCTTAATCGAAAGATCTGACTAAAATATTCTTAATTCTTTATCAACCGTGAATACCCAGCTACTTAATTTAAGTGACACGTCACAATATATTTTATTAACAAATTTTTTTTACAAAATAAGAATCACAAAACATTTTTTAAACTCAGAAAAAAAATGATTTTATTTATAACTAAAAGATGACTTGTACTTTATATAATTTATATTTATCATGAGCAAAGTATCTAACGATATAATGGACATATTTCAATTTTGATTTTTATTCAACTTGTACATGAGCGACCGTTTATTAACCACTTTTGTAATTCTCTCTGTATACTGCACACGAAATATTCATAAGATCAAATATTTGATAAGCAACAAGTGTTTTTTTCCAACCCGGGACTTAGTTTGAATATTTTATTTTATTGTCCTGTGATACTTAGACGTCTAATTTTCTATTCCTTTTAGTATTCAACTCGGTATAAAGGATATAATTAACTAATTTCTAACGTATGTGCCGCAGTGTACATTTTCGCAAGTGCTTCGCGGGTACATGCCTTTTGTATAATTAAACTCGGGGCAAACCTAGTTTAACTTTAATCCTATAGCCTCTTGACACCGCTTTTCAGAGGGGTTTATTTTGTTCATCAACTATATTGAACGACAGTTTGAGACATTGAAAGTGTCCCGCGAAATGCAAATTTGTGTGGACGCACTAAGAGTCATATTTACTTGTCTCACAAATAAGCCGTAAGTTTATTTATCTATGTATGATGCAGGAATTAATTTAGATAGTTGAAAAGGAGGAGGTTATTTAATTTAACGTTGGAAGGAAAAATTTTAAAGATTAAAATTTACATTAAAAATAATTTAATTTCTTTTAATAGTTTTATGAAGTAGTTAAGACATTTTATTATGAAGCGAATATTTATTGAGTCAATTGTCAGTGAGGTATCAATGTAATTCTTTGGGTGGCTGTTTTGGCCGAAGGGTCTTCTGTGTACAACCCCTCGGCGTTTTAATAACTGCTTTCTGTGACCCGGTGATGGCTTACAACATTTAGGTCCTTATTACGCATTCTCGACATTTGCCTAATGTATGAAAATTTGAAAGAACCTACCATGTTGATGGCACTCGAAACAAAATAATTGGTACGGTCGCGCGGTTCCGAATTCGGCCTACGCATTCATTATTCACTTTTTATTTCGCCCTCCCCCCGGCTTATAATTTGACTCGAAACATAAAATCGAGTTTTATTTGATTATACATAGCAAAAGGAAAAACTTGGGATATCTCATATTATCATTCATTTTTAATAGAGTAGAGGGATTTTTACCAAAATGATTTATGTACCTATTTTGTTTCCTTTAAAATCAAAGTAAACATTGTTTTAAAATAAAATAACTTCCAAGTATTACGTTTTAGTTTTCGAGTAGGTACTTCTTCAAATTAGCAGCCAGAATGGTCTCATTTCTTACACATACATCTGTCAGTATTTCAGACGAAGCAGTCTTCAATCTTACAATAGCTTAGGGTTAGGTATAGGCATAGTTAACACGAAGGGGGAGAAATCGTAAGGCGTCCCGACGGCTTGCTTTCATCCACTCTCTGCATAAAAGGGCACACATATACACGTAGATTTGAACTCTTGCACATTATGGAGTCACTTCTCTACTACGCTTCGAATGGCTTTCGATGACAAGTGCGCCGAACCGTTTCACTTTTTGACGACTAAAATGCGCCTATTGTTTCGGCCGGAGCGTTTCTGGAGTAGTGCTCACATCTGGGCACATTTTTTGCGGGGGCGGAATAATTCTCTTTGGAATGCTCGCAAGCTCCAACATATTTCAATTTGTGAAATTTTCCAACTTTACATGCGCAGATTGTAATTCTTGTACATTTTGTTTCTATTGTTGCACGGAAACCTGTTTAAAAACACCTGTTGAGAACGTAAATTACCTTGTTAATCAATTTGAGTCTTATTAAAAACAACACGGACAGCCCTTTTTAAAAATAAAGTCTTGCAATTAAAGTTCTTTACGCTAATGGCGTAATTATAAAATCATGTTAACATAACTTTTCGATTGGATGAAGACAGTATCCCAATTATATGAATTCAAAAGGCGAGAATAATAAGATTACAATATATAAATATACATTCATATTGAAAGGAGTGGTCCTTTGTTCGGAATGGAGAGGCTCGTGCGAGTAATAGTCTGAAAGAAGCAATATAGGAGCCACTTCATACGTACTTCATTCGTATGTTTCTGGTATTGTGTGGATCGTCTTTAAATTTTTCATGGGCTTATCAACGCATCAATCAGACTTTACTTATTCAGCTCACGCCGTCATTCTGAGATGTTCATTTACATGCATTCGGCATTTTAGCGTTCGCTTGTTTGCGCCCGTAACTGATTTAGAATGGAAATCAAGACATTTGCCTGTGAATAAAGAAAGAAAGAAGAAAGCATATAGGTTTGGTTATTAGTTTTATATTAAATAAATTGGCTTAGCTTTTGACTATGATAGTTACTTACTGTGCATTAGGCAAAATCTACTTTTGTTGTTTGGTAACATATAAGTTCTTGGAATAGTTTTAGAAGTTCTTATAGATATGACAATGACATCTTCTAATATATAAAAATCTAATGTCACAATGTTTGTAAGCAAATCCTTTTAAAACGGCTAGACCATTTTTTATGAACTTTTTTGTCTATATTTGGAAATTTCTCGGGAGCGCAAGCCCGGGGCGCAGCCAGTTTTTTTATTAATCATAGTCAGATGGACAAAATACCGAGGAATAAGACGAGAAATCATTTTGTCAGAAATACTAAATCTTTAAAAGCGTTAAATTAAAAGAAAGATAGAAAGAAAAATCATTTATTGATTTCACACAACGTACATGACACATGGCAACAGTGATAGAAATTATAAACAAAACGAAGTACAAAATGTGAAGCCAAAGGGCCTCGTCTCAGCACAAAATCTTCTGGGTCCTTCGTAGAGTGTCAGAATGACTCACAAGTGCTGTTATTTTGACAGAACCTTTTGCAGCACGGACCATACGACGACAAATACAAAAGCAAAACAAAACAAAAGTAACATACAAGTAATCTAAACAACAACAATTAACAAAGAGGTACATAACTATACTAAAAATAAAAGAAACAAATTATTAAATACACCAACTAACCATCTAATTAATAAACAGACCTGTTGTTCTAAAAAAAATATCTACGTTAATAAATGTTTTACCATGCAATTATGCTGGATGCGGGCAGTTCTATATCAAACTAATAATCCGATCTCAAACTGCACACAACTAATATTATACAGGAACAATCGTGAGCCAATAGTTATTCTCAGAGGAGTATGGAACAGACAGCGAACATCAGTACCAGATAGAGATAAATACTGTACAAGTGCTTGACGCTAAGAAGCAATAACGGTTTGTTAATGCCACCCGTTAGTACGTAGGCGACCGCTGTGTTGTCGTCAACGAAGCTCATGCTCGGTAGGATTCTAGATAAAATAATGTAGTATTTATTATTTGAACGATAGAACCAGACTACATCGTTACTGTTGTTATACAATTGTTTATTCTTTCCTTTACACTAATAACTGGTAATAGAATGATGAAAATATTGTAGTTGGAATTATTAGGCATCAGTTTTATACCACAATAAAATAGTTAGCATAGTAAATACTCATACCAAATTTCAGCTTTCTAGTACTTCAGAAAATACTTCAAGAATTTTGATGAACAACAGTAAGTAACGAAATTGGGGCTTTTAGATATCAATAAAATGTAAAGTATGAGCTATGCGATTAAAATAAAAAGTATTTAATAGTTCTTCTATTGGCATAAAGTCCCGATAATTTGGTTTATCTTGTATTAACCTTGTATTAACCTTGTATTATCTTGTATTGCCTGGTAGAGATTGCTATATAGCAATAAGGCCGCCTTTTGTGTGTTTACTTTTGTTTGTAATTTCTATGTATTTTGTCCTTTTTATGTGCAATAAAGTCTTTTATTATTATTCCCTTTATTACATTTTAAATACTTACAAAATTATATTTCTAAACATTAAATTTTTACAATGTATAACACTAAAAAATATATTATTATTCCCTTTATTACATTTTAAATACTTACAAAATTATATTTCTAAACATTAAATTTTTACAATGTATAACACTAAAAAATATAACATTTAAAAATACAAAAATGCAGTTCCCCAACGGCAGCAAGATCAAGGTCCCGGCTACCGATGGTTAAGGATCCAGAGACAGGAACCTTCTCACTATACGGGCCGTGTCCAGAAGTACTGCCTTCTGCATCCGACTCCCGATCCATCCACCTAACGCGAGCCTCTTAAGGTGTTTATCGAGGCTCTTGGCTATCAGCCCATGGGCAGATATGACTATCGGAACAACAATTGCTGAATCAATGTCCCACATGTCGACAATCTCGTGTGCTAAATCAAGATATTTGTTATATTATATTATTATTATTATTATTATTAACCAAACCTAAGTTTTGAAGGTGCAATGAAACGACGAAGCGCTTTGAGATAAGGTAGGTAGTACCTTGCAACTTGCTTTTTTTGTCTTGACGGGGGCACTTCCGTGCATTCAGAAATTAATACAAATTATTATTATTTTACTATTCAAAGCTATTATTAATAATACCATAATTTCTGTTTCATAAAGAATAACGTTAAAACAAAACTTCGTGTTCATATATTATTTAAATAGATTAGAGCACGTGATTGGTATAAAAATTAAGAAAATGTTACAACCAAATAGCATCAAGTGTGGTAACATAAAGCAGAAGCAAAAAGGACCGTTCCATAAAATATTTGAAGACGACCGAGTCTGGCATCTTAAGCTTTTGAATCACCATTTGCCAACCGAGCACTGTATTGTTACAAATGGCACAGATCTATTCGGAGCACCCCGTGCGAACTAATGAGCCGTGAAGTAGATAAGGTGTGCACAAGACGCCACGATCATCCCCTATCTATACTGAACACCCATTGTTCAATACACATCCCAACGTTGCATTTATGTTAAAATTAATTTCTAGACGTTTTATAAAACCCCTGGAGTTTTAATTACATTTAAAGTAATACCAAGAAAATTTTATCAGAAATCTTCTCCAATTTAATTTTAATCACAAATACTTAAAAAAGCTTTTACAAGAGGCAGCCACACTTTCCTCAGAGAAGAAGAATTGTTACGCGTCGAATACTTCCTTGTGACTGAAATGAAAAATAGGTGTTCCAAAATACGCATTTATTTGACAAGACAAAAAGCAGAAGAGCGACGTGGAGGCTATGGGCAAACAAAAATTAAATGCACCGTCAGATGAGGGCGCCCAACCTTTGTGTGGGCGATCCTTCGAAATTCCCTCTGTGTAAAAATTGATTAATATTGTCCCAAGCGTTAGTACCGCAATAAATGGCATGTTCACTCTTTTACGTTACGGGAAACTGGAGAAAGAAAATGTTTTCAGCTGGATTTCGCAAGCTGTAATTTCTTTTTTCGAACGAAAAAGGTGTGCAGCGTTGAGTGGAAGTGGATTTAAAGAAATAAAAAAATATATATTTCTTCAAAAGAATTTTGTGAGCTCAGATTTCCAGGTATTTGTACGTAATGGCTATTTAAGGCAGCAAGTATTGATTAATACAAATACTAAGAAAAAATATCTTAAGTTGGGTAAATTTAAATAACGAAACTTCCTGAGCGTTTTTCGAGTTCCTCTTGCCTTTAAAATTATAATAGCAACGGAGATATTAAAAATGATCGTACATCGTCGTAATTGTTTGCGTTGCGTCGCGTCTGCTCTTAGCCAAGAACCAGCAAGACAACATATTTCTGTCTGAAAAATACAAGTTGTCCGCGCAATATACGGCTACATTGTACATGGAGCGTCATAATTTTAAGACCACGTTTTCGACGCAGCTCTGACGGAAAGTAACGTAAAAATTTCCGCTGCAGTTTGTAGGACACATTATGAATTGAGTTAGAGCAACTGTGAGCCAACACGTAAAGGGATACCGTTCGTTGCCGTAATAGATGTATGTATAGCTTTTTGTACAAGCTCGTTGTTTGCCGTCGACCGCGGTCAAGTTGGACTAAATTAAATTGTTGTATTTTTCACGACGAAATGACTGCGAGTAGCCATGCCCGTTAACGAGGGTTCGCTTAATGTCGTTTGTCTGTGTACGCGTTCGGAAAAAAACGTTTCATTAGATATAACATTAACATGTTTAGTTTTCACTTCAAAATAAAACGCTAGTTTTTAAATTAAAACCTAATTAAAAATATAAAATGAGCTCGCCAACATAAGACACCCACATGCGATTTTGAGAAACAACAATTTTATACAATTCCAAAGACTTGAAATTTCGCTTCAAACTTGAATAAAGATGATAAGTATTCTGATCAAGAATAAAATTACTTTAGCTGAGTGTTCAAACAATTTGGCTAGGCAAACTCATTCGTGGCAGCGATTAATTCAGGCAATCACAGGTAGCGTGTTCCAATTTAGAGCGGGCCAAAAATTGGATATGCGGTGAATAATAATTTTCCCGCCGGAGTGGGCTGCGTTGTCCACATTTAAGGTAATTGCCAACAGTTTCAGCTGACGTGGCCAACGGTAAACCTGACACTCGCTCCCTGAGGGACACCCTTTACATTCCCATTTATAAATGCCGCTTAATCAAATTTTTATTTATCGCTCCCAACGTATTTGTGTTATGACCATCACTGATAATTCGTTTCGATGGATAACAATGCCAATCTAGACATGCGGCAGCGTGTCAAGCCAAGTTCAAGCTAACAGAACTGGCGAGCAGCACTGTTTGTAATATTACACGAACCATTTGGAGTCACTTTTGACCCCCTTATAACTCAAAAACTATTACACATAAACATATCAAATTTGGCTCATATAATGAGACTTGCGAGATTAATAATGTGCTTCAAATTTCATAAACACACCTCAAACGGTTATTTAGATATTAACGTGCAAAAATCGTCATTATATCACTGACTCACCTATATATCAAAACTCTAACCCAGTTTCAGATGACCTATAAAGTTGGGTGAATACAAAGAATTTTTTTTTATATAATTTTATTATAATTTTTCAATTAATTGATTCTATTAGAAACACTTTATAGTGCCTGTAATGTAAGAATCAACAATCAGAATTGATGACAACCGGTCTAAATGTGGATTAAGGTCATGAGAACCAGCCAAGTCAGACCTTAGGCTTCAATATAATATTATCCTATGTAATAAGAAGAAATGATATTTTAAGTTGTTATAAAACATTTTTTGATGTTTCAGGAAATAAATTTCAGGACTGACTATTAAACTTGACATCCAATTAGATCTTTATTCTTTTGTCGTTGAAGTTAACAACCAAGGCATATATCATAACATTGAACTTAATAAAAGAAATAAAATAAAAATAACTTTATTACTCAAAATCAAAATCAAAGACACCCCAGAGAGTTATAATATACTCGTGTTGCGGTAGACTCGCCCTTTCCCAAGACAGTAGGTAAGAAATAACAAAAGGAAAAAAAATCAAATAATCACAAAATAATGTACTTATCTAGCGTATGCGTGCGTGTGTGTGTGTATGTGTGTGTGTGTGTGAAAACTGGCTATCATTTCACATTTATGTTTTTGATGGGATAAAAGAGATCAGCAAACAAGATGGCAGTACATATTCTTTTGTTTCTATGCCATTCCCTTGTTTGTGAAGGTAATAAAAACGATGAACGAATAACAATTGAAGATCTGACAGGTAAACATTATGATTCCAATTTGTATCTCACACAAGTCTATTTCGTCGGTCCCATATAACCTTTGGCCTACTTGTCAAACGTACAAACAGTTTGAATAATACACTTTTACACCTCTTTTATAGGCACTTCCCACGCCATCACATGGGTCCCAGAAAATATTCCTGCCAAATTTTATATGTTCATTGAATTTACTCAGATTACTCTCGGCACACGTCTACAGGTTTTTGCGTTTTAGGAGAAACGTAAACGTTTTTCGTAATTTATTACGCGTACTAACGCGTTTTTGTTAGCCTTGTAAATGTAATTGACCTTAAAGACGAGTGTGGGTGATAATGAATCTTGACAGGGCGCGAGAAAATTAAAGGCAAGAAAAAGGGGCCTTGATTCGTGGAGAGAAGAGAACCTTTGCAGGGGGATTCTGGAAATGTTGTCACACTCGAGATTTACAGGGAAAAGGCAGGAGGCCTCGGCGGGTGCACTACTTGGACACGTCCGACCCCTCCCCCACCTCTCACCACTTATTCATCATTTACGTATATTTGAGTGTGATTTCGTTCGGGATCGCCCCAGAAGTCCGTGCCTCTTGCTCAGTTACATTACTTACATTAGATGTTACCGAATCTTGTTTTATTCAATTTCCACTGAGCTATTATCTTTCGCCACTCGTAGTAATGGGGATTCCCTTTCTGAAATGTAATAATATTTATCGGCGTTCTAGTGCCTGAAAGGTTTGACTGCTCGCGTATATTTCAACGTTTTTAGTTGTTTTTAGGTTACTATCTTAAATCAGTAGATTCCAAAATGTTTGATTTTTCTTTTAATTCACATTGTAACTTCATGTCAAGACAATACCAGCACTTAAATAATACTTTATCTCTCATATTGCAAAAGACAAAACTTATACCCAATCTCCATTTCATATAAATCCTGATTTTAACGATACCATAACTCACTTTTTATATGAAGGTTTATTCAGAAATAGATGAACAGCGTTTAATCTTTGTCTGTGAAAAGTTTCCACCGGTTCTATTGAGAGTAGCTTTCTATTTTCATGGGGATTGAGTTCAGGGTGGCATTCTAAAAAGGTTTAGTCGAGGGTTAATTGTTTGAGTTTTGTCGCCAACTCCTCCAGTCAGGTGATACATAAACGTAGGGTTTGTTGGACCCTTTCCTCTATAATAGTCTACATCTGCAGCCTTGTCGTTACGTAATTACGGTATAGACGATGCAACCTCCATTTTGATCAGACCCCCTTAAAACCTCGACATCTATTGTGAAGTTGTCGTTGCATACTTTTTACCTCGTTATTACCCAGCATAAATATTCAAAGAGAATACAAGCACGCCTTTCAGATGAAACACTGCTGTGTTGACATTATAATGAAATTCCCTTAAACGTTTACGCTTTGATTCTTAAAATATGCATTGAATAAATATAACCTGTAACTCGCCGACGACGGTTAAATTCGTTGAGTTTCATAAACTGGATTTCAGTTTAATCAGTCTCTTGGGATAGAGATTTGGAGATTAAGCAAAAAATATATATAATTCCCAAACTGGTTTGAACAGTCGCGTTTATTTAGTGAAGTTTAGTAACTGAGCGAATTGATGCTGCCTCGTTATTATTATGCGAGAATGTTTTGTGTTATACCTTCTTTAATTATCACCCGCAGCTGAGAGTATTGCATAATATATTAACAGTAATTATTTTAACATTTTGCCCGTCCGTTATGCGTTCCCTCACACGATCACTAATTGTATTTTTGTTACGAACTACCCGATCCCATGCCGTCCCCTTTCAGAAACACGTTGTTTGTTATTGTTTTTGTACTAAACTACCTTAATTTTGTTGCAGATGGTCACCAGGACAAAGAAAATCTTCGTAGGAGGGCTATCAGCACCCACAACGCTCGAAGATGTAAAGAATTATTTCGAACAGTTTGGACCGGTATGTAGCTCTTAATATAAAAAAACAATTTTGTTTATACAATTTAGGTTAGTTTAACGGACGTCTATGAAGCTACGCCATCGGGTCGCACGCAAATCCTACTCAGGAGACCTTGTAACGAGAAGAACTGGCAAGAAACTCGCCAAGGGTTTTTTGTCTCCCTTTTTTATTTCATACAGAGTCGTCAAATTGAAAAATGACCTTTACATAATAGTAAGGTCACTTCCCATCACCATACAGAATACTTAAAAATTAAGTACAATTTTAAGCAATAACTTAACAAGCAATAACACATTCGCATTTGTCTTACGCAGCATCCGTTAGCAAAACGAATTTGGAATGTTTCATCGTCATGTTCCACGCAACACGTCAGCGTTGAGAGCCTGAAGAGCGCGAAGTTACACCAACTTCGCCCGCTAAATTTAATATAGCAAACTTTTTGGAAAAGTGTATGCTGAATTTGCGCTGTCATGTCCCATTTGTTATTAGGCAGCGCTAATTTTCCCAACAGCCAAATCACTCCGTGCACATAATATTAAACATATTACCACTGAATTTTGCGGTGCGGCCAAACTTGCAAACTGTATTATGATCATTTTGCGCGCATGTTGTTCGCCGAAGATAAAGTTGCCACCAGTGACGTCGGAAACGGTGCTGCTTGATAATCCACTTTGAGCTAATTCATGCAAATCAAAACATTTCATTGAAGGAACCGTCGCAATCAATACTAGTCCTATTAATGTCACAAGTCGATACTGAGCAAGACCTTACTCCTGTAATAAGTAGCAATCGTCTTTCGAAGTGGTGCCATGCTATAAAATGCTCTCGCGTGAGAGGTTAAAGTTTAATTTAAGGCAGCGCGGCGCCGAGGCCTGTAAGTCTGCGATAAGTTGGTCTTTGTCTGGTCGCGAGTCAGCGCAGGTGTCTATCTACAAAAGTTTCCTCGTAATTAGCCCCCTATCTACTAGATGTGGACTAAGGAACTTTTCAGAATTCAACATTGGCTACAGCCGGGGAGTCATTGTGCTGGCTTTCAAAGTAATCGGCACCCGCCAGCCCACGACGATCAAAACCTTCATTACCTATTATGAGAGTTAAGAATAAAGCCAACGAGTTTTTCGGACTGAATGTGATTGATGCCGAGAGAAGGAAATATCCCCGGAGAGATAAAAGGAATTTAATGAAGAGTCTTTAAGAATAATGATTAAGGGAATGGTTATTCCTTTTGGTCCGCGGCCTAATGATGGAGCCTTTTGAATCGCTTTGGTGTCTATTTAATAATGTGTAACCGCAATTAGTTTAATTAAATACCAGCGCTGTTTAGATAATTTCTAAGAACGTTCGAATGAATAAAGTATAATTTTTTATTGACAAGACGTGGGCTTAGAAATAGAAAAAGGAATTTTATTTTATTAAATTTATACTTTTTACGTGGAATTGCTTTTAAAATATTTCTTCTTATAAGTATTTATTACTGTGAAACATGTAAGACAAGTTATACTTTTCCATGACTTTAAGTTTATTATCAATAAATACAATCGTATACACAAGTAACGTTCAGAACTCCTATAACATGGTATCTTTATCAAGCTAGTGAATAAATTCAGTAATACGATCATTACATCCAAGGACGCACACCGGGAATTCTGATTACAAATTAATTCAATAACATAGAAGCCGTGCACTGTGCTCTGGCACGGCGTCATTTTGTAAGGGTGTCACATTTTGAGCAAGTTTAATTAACAATCTAGTCGCTTTTGTAGGTGCCTTCATTAGTGTATTTGCGGATAAACATTGCGTAAGCTCGTCGCGATCCGCAAAGCGTGTGCGTGGCTGTGTGCGCGCGTTTGCGGTCGTCGCCAGCGCGTCTCCCGCGCGGCCTATCTGTCCGCTGTGTGCGTATGATCCGTGACTCCGATGCCTCGATACCGCTCCACTCCCTACGTGCCAGCTTTCCAAATGCAAACTGTCTCGGAATATCAAATGAGCCACTTAAATACCGAATACAAAGACTACACCCACCTGACGCTAAGGCCACGGGGACGCGTGCACGCAACGCCGTAAATGAAAGGGGCCGAGGGTGGGCGAGTTTCGACCCCGGTAACGATTTCCTCCAGATAATGGAGAATTTTCTGATGAAAGCTGTTCAACAGTGCCTTTCAAGGATTTAGGAACCGACGGATTTATGGCCTGCGCAAATTTCGTACGTCACGACACTGCTTTTTTCTATCGCATGCATAATATCCGCGAGAATTTCGTCTGAGCATTCTTTAGGAAGTTTTAAGTGCGACTAAAGAGTTATGGAGATAACGTGCCTTCTAGTTTAATCTGCACAGCTGTGGCGTATTAAAAAAAAAGATACAAATTGCAGCAAGTTAATTTTATAGCGCGGGACGCTTAAGCTTTAACAAACACGTACGTGAAATTACTTCCGGGCATACATTTTCAGAAACGGTTTTAAGGCTGAGGTAATTTGCCAAATCCAGTTGGTTATGAAGTGTGAACCTTTGTGATTTAACATGCAAACATTGATGGTAATATTCGAATTTAACAGTTTAGTATTCACATTTTGATTTTGGGATCCATTCAAAAGTAATTTACTGTTTCAATTCATCTTAATATTTGTATTCTAATCAAATCGTGGAAAATGAACGCTCACGAAATGAAACGCTTATAATAAACAAATTAGTTTCGAACCGGCGTCCCTCAAACAACAACAAAATTCAAATCGAGATTTGAAATCAAGGAAACAACCCTTATATAATATGTAGATCGCAGTGGAATTCACTTGAAATTCGAAGCTGCCGGCACGGAGATACTGACTTAAAAATTAATTAGCCGAACGACCGGTGTAATCACTGGAGCCTACGCCGATTAAGTGTTATCTAGAAGGCTTGTTGCTTACGTAATTCGGACTGTAAATTTCTTGATTCTAAGTACCCTTTTCAGTGATACCAGCCGTTCGTTTAGCAGCAGCACTCTTTTATTTTCCTGCAACATCCGTCAATTTGAAATCGTCCACGTAGCCCTTAGGTTTTGTCATGGATTATTTATTTTACTCTTTTCTTTTCCCTCATGAAAATATACGTCCCTTTATTTGTCTATCTGGATTGCTAAAGCGATCTTATATTTAATGTTATAAGTGGGCAACCTATTCGCAAGAATTTGGCATTGTAAAAATATCCTCTCTCAGCGAATATTATTTTTCGATTTTGAGGCTCAGAAGCGGATTATCGCTGTTTCCTATTGTTTTTATTTTATATTCGCAAACCACTTTATCGTAGCAAACTAACGTTAAGTTTCTAATTTGATTACGTGCTTTGTATAATCGATTTTCAATCTGCAAGGCTCTCGGTTTAAATTAATGATAGATGCTGCTTTCTTGCGATTTGGCGTCTTATATTACTGGCAAATTCCGAACTTAAGTCGAAGTTTCCTTACCAATATAAAGTTAGTGAGCTGGCTTTCACGAGCGTCGCACGCACAAGAGGGTGTCATTGAGAAAGTTCCGTTGCATGCTTGATTCGCCATTGTTTTAGCTGTCGAGCAAGCCCAAACTCTGACCGTCGTCGTTGCCGATAACTATTGGCGCAATACGCAAGTGTGTTGCCTCCTGCAACTTGCACGATTACTTGCTATTATCTCAAACATACTCTCTTAACTTTGTATCGACAATCGACTGTTCTGTGACTTCAAACTTGCATTCCGGTTCAGTTGCAAATGACTAAACACAGTCTGCTTGATACCCCTAATATGGAATTTCAACTCGGGCATTCGATTGTTCACTTAACTTCGCACACAGTGAATCACGTACAGTATTTTAACTTTCTTCTCTCGAAAAGAAATTTCTTTATCAACTTTTATCGTTTATTGAGACGAGGGCTTGTGATCAGAAGCAACTCTCGAATTGGCATGCCACAGCTCAGCTAAACAAACGCACGCAGTCAATTCTTGCGATTTCGGCAGCTATCTAAACATCGGTAGCAGTCAACAGTTCTCGAGTTCAAACTGGGGCGGGTGCGGAATTCGGCTCAACCTAAGCGTTAGGTAGGTACGATATCATCGTTGGCCGTATATCAATCAGTTGTTACAAAGCTCTACGGTTGTCGTTTATCTTCGGGGCCGTTCGGATCTGTCCGTCCAGATTCGTGCATTGTTCCGACATTAGCTCCGGCTGCCGAAACGGTGGATGTCTGGAATGCCAGTGGGTAGTCGCGTTCCCGTTGCAGCGGCGCATCGAGCGCCCGATAGCGTTTCCAATTTCCTGACTTAAATTGCTCTAATTTGGTTATGCGCTGACGGGTGATCGAAGGCTGCTAAAGCCCCGAGCGCTAGCGACATTCGTTTGTGGCCTGTAATTTGTGTTGGTTTTCGACGGCACTTTCAGTTTTGAAGCTCTCGCTCGACTTTAGAGTAGTTCTAGCTCGTGAAAGGCTTGCGCTGCATTTCTCTACGAAAATAACAGGCTTTTTAGCAAGATAAAATGTTAAACTAAAGGTTATCAAGGTTTAGACAACCGCAATTATTCAAAGCAATATTATTAATTTTATAATAAATCAGTAAAAAGATCCTTGTTTTTACCTTAAATTAAAATCTTTAAATAGGCAGAATATAAATATCAAAGCCATTGAAATTTTAACTACACAAATGGTAATTCAATAGCAAAAGAGCAGTCATTCAAAGCAAACTTAAAGAACTAAAACAAACACGTCGAGCAAGAACGCAGTAAATTCTACTAACTTGCTTATTTAAAAATGGTTTCAACTTATTTCCGATGTGTCTTCCGGCTGCAAAAATAATGCACAAGTTGAAATTCACTTCCGAAGCACGGAACACAAACTGTACGTTTATAAAATTACAAACACGAATTTCCCGAATTGAGTGTTTGCTTTTTTTGTTTGGACAGAAGCGAAACGGCCAACAGCAGAGTGCCAATATATTAGACTAATGGAGAACTAATTACGCTCTTGAACGGTTCAGAGGACCACATAATTACCCCTGAAGGAGATCTTTCCCGAAGTGTGTACTACAAAACAACATTAGGTAAATTTATTCAAATACCGGCTACAACATTAACTCGAGCTTACATAATTTTCAAGAAATATCTCTACGAACGAAAGAAGGATCGTTTAACTCATTTGACAAAGAACGCGCGAACTCAAAACAATATCACAAACCACCCTCTGGTTGTCTGCAAAGAAGGACTCTCGAGTATTTTTAATGCGAATGGAAACGAACTTACGCTCTATTTTAGTTGGCATTCGGTATATTTTTGTATGACAGAAATAAAATCGGGACAATGATGTAATAGTTTTCTCGGTGTAAGAGTTGTAGGAGGGGCAAGGTAGCTCCGGATAAACGTACCCCCCGGGCGAACGATTTGTATTAGCCGTCTAGTACTGTTCGCGTAATTGTCGACGCCCGGGGCCACGATCGCGCACTCAAACACGTAAGAGGGGTAAATCCCAAAAAGTAATGAGAGACTTTCAATCGATAGCCTTCCTAAATTCTTTTTTTTATTATCTGCCCGTCTTTTGTTCCAGAATCGTTTCAATATTGTGAAGGCTCGGTGCTTAATGACTTGGAAAATTGTATAATTATTTTGTATCATGATAATTTTACCGGCGGTCGAATTTTTGGTGCTCTATAAACTCAATTGATATGCTATGAGTGCGATTCACGCGTCAGCTGATTGATCCTGTTACAATGTTCGAGCCGATGGGGCGGTATAAGCCGATCATTTGCGAAATGAAAAACAATTTCAAACGAAAAACGAGGGACGAAAATAGCCATAGAGAAATGTGATGAAGGTAATATTGTGGATTTTTCACAATTTTCTACGTTGAGTGGCTCATCATTTATTTTAGTGAAGTGATACTTTTTCAGATAAAAAAATATATACTTTCAGCTAAGCCGTATATTTGTTATAATAATAAAAAGTTTTTAAATATACCAATTGAATTCGTTAAAATTCTTCGAATTTCCATCAATGAAATCAAGGGCAATGACATAAGTATTACAAAAAATATAACATTGGTTATAAGACGATTTTAATTATAAAATTAGCACCTTGTTAATCTGAGAGTGTCGTGGCAGGCTCGTGTCTCAGCCGCGCTAACAAGTTTGTTGCAATCGAATTGCATATTTAATCAGTCGCTCCCACGCCTTCAACTCACAAAGCTGATTTGTGGTTCAGTCATTCCCTTGTTTCCTTGCGCCTGACATTAATTAAAATATTCTAATTCTTCTAACTCCCTACCTTTTCGCGCCTTATTTAATTCTTTGTTCCCACGTCAGCTTTCCTTTTTAAAAAAAACCCGGCTTTGCATGTGGATCAAGCTGTTAAATTATTCCTAAATTTTGATTGCCTCGTAGAAATCCGTCCGGATTCTGCGGAGGGTCTCTTCATTTTTTCATTCTCGTTTCGAGGGACAATTAGGTATGCTAATTCATTTATTTTATGACGGCTTTGTGAAAAAATTGCTGAGAAAAGATCGGTGTTGGGATTTGGGTGGGGGTTCGTCGTATGCGCTGTGTGGGTATGGAGGGGGGTGATAGCAAGGTTGACGTCTCACGCCGCGGCAGTAATTAATGGATTGTGCGTGGCCTTCCTCGGAGGAGATCCGTATAACCGTTACAGATTCTATATCAACCCCGCTGTGACAAAAGCACCCACATAAATGCAATTTATCAATCCAACCCACGAGATCTCGCCCATTTTTACGCGAAATATTTACCAGATAGGTGCGCTATACGAAGTCATTATTGAACAACGAGGGATGTAAATATTGTCAAAGTTTCTCCAAACACTTGTTTGCCTGTTCATACGGCGTAGGGAATACAGCCGATTTTTATATTAAAATTATTTTTACGGTAACAAGTATATAGTCGAACCATTTCAAGATAAAGGAAACAGGCAAAAAATCTCGTTCGTGTTACTAACTTCAGTACAGTGTGATATAAAAAATAAATCTCTACAACGTTCAAATTCTCCCAAAACAAACGAAAAAGACATTCTAATATTTTTTTTATTCGAAACTTTCACCGAGCTCAAAATTTGGGCTAGAAGTTATTTATAATTTTACTTTAACATTTTCTCAACGCTTTCACGGGGAACTCGACTGTAAAAACGGTTCGCGCCTCTCGAATCTACTGGGAATATAACATTATGAATTATATTGTTGCCATCCCGGGTGTTGCTAACAATCGCGCGGTATTGTAACAAGTTCCAGTTTGTTTTATTACGCACGCATTATCCATAGGCTTGCGGGGAACGGCAGAAATAACAACGTACCGTGACAATACCAACAGCCAAATAACTCATGTGCCTTCAGAACGTTTGTTTCAATCAACTAGATCAATGGCATTACTTTTTTCTATCCGTTCGGTTGGTTAACTCCTCGTTCCTCCTAAATATAAGTTCGGCATATCTGCACGAATTCCCAAGATGAAAGGTATATTTCATTCGTGGAGTCAGCCGCGTCAATGCCCCGTATCGCGTACTGGCTCAGCCGTATTCTCAGAAAATGCTTTCCTGTTTCAAAGGAGTTGTGTATTTTTAAACTGCAGGTAAATCAAGATTTACAGAACCTGTATATTTACTTGAATCCGAAATGCTTGCTTAGATAATAAATTGACACATGCAAAATAAATGCAATAATGAAATTGTACGCCTGAACATCTTTATTAGAATGAACCATGAATTTTCATGAATGTGAAATTATAGAAATGAAGCATTTTAAGACAGATGTCTTTATTATTTTCTCCGAATCTTATCGTCGCCGTGCGGAGCGTGCGGTACATCCCTCACTGACGTCATAATGTCGTAACATCGTATTTTAGGTATCGTAAAAGAAAACAAAAGCAAGTGTGCCCGAAGAAATAAAGTCGCTCGATTTTCGCTATTTAAGACTGAGAGAATTAAAGTTCTTTTGAAGAAAGTTCACTTTGGTATACGCAGAACGTATCCAAAACGGGTAATAAGAATTCCGCGACGAGTGGGTTTCAGCGGCACTTTGACGAAAAAACGATGATGAAGCACGATCATGTCGCGAGCCCCTAGCTGACTGACAAATCGTCGAACATTTTTTTTGCTAAAATTCCTTCCGTTCGAATCCAATTATTGAGAGCTGTCGATAGAAGCTTGGAGCCTCCTCCTCTGGCTTGGGAGTGCTTTATTTCCTTGTTTCACTCGACTAGCTGTGGGTTTATATTTAACCCTTGTCTGAGCCGCAGTGACTGCGTTGCTCACTCACGTACGTCTTTATGCATTCAACGTTTGTTTCATTCTTTCGAATATCAAAAAGACGCGGAGGAACGAGCTGAATATTGTCCCGTCGGCGCCGCGGTCGGAAGGGCCGCAACAGCAATATTCCCGATGCAAACATGTTTTCGGCATTCTCTAATTTTATTTTACCGTACGTTTGGTACAATGGGATGTGCAATTTCGCTCAGCTGAGGCTGACTAAATTGGTTTGTTGTGCAAGCATCAAACAAAAGCGTGGGCCTATATAGCTTTGGTTATTGTATGCGCTTGTGAAATTAAATTTAATATTTTGGTCCTTACGTCGTAAGCTTGAAGTTATATTTGAAACGGATACATGGGTTGTGGACGTAGCTCTCTTGACTTCTGTTCTGTCTCTTTCTTTTCTCAATATACAGCCTTCTTATTTTTAATTTCGAACTTCACCTTTTAATTATTTGTGGTAAAATTATCGAGCATCGCAGATTACAGAATAATATAATACAATATTTCAGTATCAATCTTCGATCAACAATAACACCTAAGGTATCAAAACATATTTACAAAAACGTATTGTGCCAATATATCATTTAAACGGCCGGCCATATCTGCCAGTCATGAAAAGGTATTTCTTTTGTTTTTTCTTTAGAACTCCGAAATAATGTGGAATACACGAACATGCAAAAAGTGATACGGTCCCGGCCTACGGTCATACCCTTAAACGGCACATACTCAAAACACTGTAACCGTGATAAAACCGATTGTATGCAGTAAATAAAATATGACTCGGCCATATTTCCACTTTCGTTTCTTCCCATTTTATGTCCCTTTTTTCTGGCCTCTCTGGGAAACCGTTCATACAAAATACCTTTCCGATATTGCCTTACTTTATTAGCATGGGCACGTGTTTTTATATCTGAAATATCTTTCACTTCAGTGGCACTTCTGCGGAATAAAGATTGCCACATGTGCTACCATATTGTACTATGATATATAGGGAAAATTATTACTTTTAGTTCTTATAATTTATTGTAAGTGCTGGGTGCTGAACCTTGGGAATCACCGCTGATTTTATTTGCTCGTGCAAATGTTTACCTGTATTAGTAGTAAATATATTTACTACTTTTTCTCTTAGTTAAGTGTCAAGGTCTTATAATAGTCAATAGTATTATTATGACGGGGCGTTAACTAAATCAATCTTACAACCTACTTATTTTAATTTATTTTAGTAACAAAGAACTAAATATTGTGTAGTACCTATTCATTTATTTAATATAAAATGTAAAATGTAAATGTATATAAAATTTATAGAAATTTAAGCTACAGTAACAGTGATTTCAATTTTCGTAATTTGATGAAAGTGATAATAAATTTAAAAAATACCATATAGTTGTATAAAAGTTTGTAAATTTTCGTATTTTTGTAGACACTTAATGACTTAATTTAAATTATAATTTACTAGCGGATCCTCGCGGTTTTACCCGCGTGGTACCCGTTCCCGTGGGAATATCGGGATAAAATATAGTTTATGTCACTCGGGAAGACTGTAGCTTCTAACGGTGAAAGAATTTTCGAAATCGGTCCAGTACTTTTTGAGTTTATTCGTTACATACATAAATACAAGTCTTTCCTCTTTATAATATTAGTATAGATATAGATATCACAGCTTTTCACAATCGAGCACTTCGTCTATTCAGAAACAAAACGGTCTTACACAGTATTCCAAATTCCCAGCAAAACATAACTAGCAAAACCACAAACTAGAAACGTAATGTCCGAAATATTATTTCTCGCAAAACCATAATTTAGGCTGCGTAGCCAAGCCGGATCGGGCTTACGGCGCGAATAAATAGCTCCTTCGAAAGCTATCGCGGAGGCGAATTAGAATAATGCTCTGCGATTTGGCGTTTCAACAAACGAGAGCACAGAATGGCCCTCAGTGGATTATTTGGGATAGGCCCACCGATTTGGGTATAGATGAAAGTATATCTATAACTGGCCACTGAAAGTGTCCTACGTGACATTAGAAAAAAGAAATCAGTTTTATTTTTTTCTTTTTTAAAACAGCCATTAGTAAGAACATTTTCTTGTTAATCTAGATTAGGTAGACAGCCTTTTAATTTACAATTTTACTTCTATTGTCAATATTTTAAATGCGGGTGCAAAATGGCCCTCAGTGGATTATTTGGGATAGACCACCGATTTGGGTAGAGAAAGTAAACCACTGGATAGGATGATCACTTAAAGTGTACTGTGTGTCAGAGGAGAGAACATAGTCAACATTTTGTTGTTGTAATACATATCTTTTTAACCGACTTCTAAATCAAAAAGGAGGAGGTTCTCTATTCGTCTGTATGTATGTTTTTTCTCTTTTTTTTTTTTGTGTATGTCCACCGATTACTCGAAGACGGCTGAACCGATTGAAATGGTTCAAACGTTATTACATCAGGTTGGTTTCCAAGTTGGTCCCATTTTTTGAAATTTTGAAATCCGTTCAGTAGTTTTCAGGAAATCTTGAAAATACTGTCGTTTTCGTTACCACTTTATGTGAATTTAATACGTATCTTTAGGCATAACTCCTTTGTTTATAAACCGATTTAGATGATTCTTGTTTTGGTAAAAAGGGGATACCTCAAGGTATTTTAACCGACTTCGAAAAAGGAGGTTTTCAGTTTGATCACATACCTATTTACCAGAAAACACGTAAATTGCCTGCACGATGCACTAAAAAGAGTGAAATAAAAATTATTTTTATAAAAAAATAAAACCGCCTTCAAAAAAACCACATCAAAAAAGTAAGAAATAATTCCTCACCAAATAAATAACGTAAGTACTTTGAAGTCGGGCGGGTTTTAACAAAAACAACAAAAAATTGTATATGTTTCACGCCCGACTTCAAAGTACTTACGTTATTTATTTGGTGAGGAATTATTTCTTACTTTTTTGATGTGGTTTTTTTGAAGGCGGTTTTATTTTTTTATAAAAATAATTTTTCAGGAATCTTTGCACGGCGAACTGAAAAAAACACGTGTGGCACTCGGGGACTGCCGCGGTAAAGCTATTGCATAAGTAAATAGTGTAATTACACACCAAAACAATTATTCATTCAAAACAATATGACCAAAAAGAACGATATTAAGAGCTTGATCATCGAATTTCGCGCGATGAACATTTATATAGATATATTATCAGATATAGGTACTTTCTCTGCGCGGCATTAATGTGTATTACCTATACCTATACCACTATTATATATTATGTGCCTATACACAAAAAACAAAGGTACCTACCTACTTCGATCAACAATAGTACTAGATGAAGGCTCACGAACTAAATGAAAACTTTATATGGCCAGACTGATAAACAGACAAACGGAGCAACTGATCGACGTGATTTTTGGTATGGGGATAGTTTGGAAGCTGAAGAGTAACAGAGGCTACTTTTTATTACGGAAAATTATAAAATATAAAATATGGTGTATGGATAATAGTTTTGACTGTCGTACGATACCAAACTGTCATTTATTCCATGGCCGCCTCCGCGTCTGCGCGCGGTCAAAATCGAATAGGTACTAATCTTTTCCATAAGATTAGAACAAAAAAATGTACTGTAACTAGCGCCAAAAATGCCCCAGACGCACATGCGCGCAGATTTATCTGTCACGTAAGTCTATGTATTTTACTCACTTCGTAATTATTTATTTTCATCTGTCTAATAATGGTGATACGAAGTACAGTGCCACAAACTTTGCTGTGCCGGTGGCCAAAATGTGAAACTAGCGTGTTTTTTTTAAATGTCATTCTGCTGTCAAGTTGATGTCCATCTATAGCGCTGCTGGCGGCTGAAGTTCTTAGAAGTCAGGGCCGGTTAAATTGCTACAAAAAAAAGAATAATGTACGTAGCGCCGCTGTCACCGGTACAGAAAAGGTTGTGGCACTGTACTCTGTCCAACTAATATTATAAATGTGACAGTTTAGATGTTTGGATGTTTAGATGTTTGGATGTTTGTTACTCAATGACGCAAAAACAGTTGAAAGAATTTGGCTCAAACTTGGGACACATATACTTTATAGCTTGGAGAGGATCAAGGGTTCTTTTTATCCCGGCAAATTATATCATTCCCGCGGGATAACGTGGTGTAGTCCACGCGGGCGAAGCCGCGGGCGGAAAGCTAGTAATTTATATGGCAAAGCAACGTTTACCGGGTCAGCTAGTGAATATATATAGGTATACAAGGTGTTAGGGGCACCGTTGCAAAAACTTTAAACATGGCTTCAGGCTATCAGGAAATGAAAAAAATATTTCGACTCTCCATACAAAATGTCCCGATTAGTTGCTAAATTTTTATGAAAAGTCGAATTTTTGAATGTCCGCCATCTTGTCGACAGTGCTGCTCTCTGTAAATTGGTGTCATCATAATAGCCTGTACTAAAGCCACCCAGCTGCCAGCTGGCTCTATGGCCCTATTCGCTAGCTCAAATGAAAAGTGGATGTAATTTCCACTTTCATTTGAGTTAGCGAAAAGACAGTCATCGTAGTTCTACTGATTTTAAGAAGTTGGCGATAAAAATAAAACACCCAGTTTTGATTTGGATTTTTATTACCTATTTGTACCTATATATAATTTTATATATGTTTGTATTTATTATACACATCTTCTTTCTAAGACTAAGGTTGACGGAGTGGTTGTGGTCATGGTCCGCTAAGTTTGTAGCGGCTTTTGTGGCGATGCTCCTCTATATCTCTCTGTTTGTGGCACTGCGTGTGCATTCTGTAAGGGCACACTTGGTTGTGGACTTGATAAGGACTTGATCATCTTGTGGGTTATCAGCCGCGAAAACATTGGCTCTTCCTTGTTTCTTCAATCGAATCGTTCCAAGGAGCTTGCATTATGGATGATAAGTCCAAACATTCTTAGAATTCGCACTTGCACAATCGTCGAAAGCCTTTGTTTGATCCGAAGCTCCTTTTTAGTGGAAACATTTGTGTGACGAGCAGTCCGTTTGATCATCATACACCACATCTCAATCTTCTTGTGGTACTTTTGTTGGAGCGTCCATGTTTCAGCTCCATATAAGAAGATAGGAAATAGTAAGCTTTTCGTGTATCGAACCTTGGTGTTATTGATTGTGCGGCGATCTTTCCATATTATTATCTTCGTTAGCTTTTCAAAGGCTGATCTGGTTAGGTTAGGCCAGCTCGTCTTTTGAGATCAACAATAACACCTAGGTCTGTGCAACTTCCAGAATTTGTGATTTCAAATCATCGTCATCAGTTAATATGTGTCACTATTTGTAGGTACTTAATTATTACACGGATTCACCAACACACTCTTGCCTTAACAATGTTTTCAACATATTATCGCACTGCTTTAACAAAAATATATTATTTTAGCAGCTAACTTTTTCCATACTTTTTCATAAAAATCCGAGATTGACAAGTGACATTAATTTGACATAATTTTGAGATTACTGCTTTTTCTTCTTTTTATTATTATTTCTGTTTCAGCCAGTGCTTCACGTTTTAGGCGCTAGTTACAGTCCATTTTTTGTTCAAAAACTTATGGAAAAGATTAGTATTCGAATTTGACCTACCTATATAAAAATAAACACATGTAATCAAAAAGAGAAAAATACGTTTATCTCTTTTTAACAACAGGTTTTTTGTATATTTATCTCTTTTTACCAAAACAATGTTAGTAAGAGACAAAATATATGTAAACCCCTATTGTCAAAAAGAGATAAACAATGTTTTGTTAACCTCCTAGGGTGTTAGGTTTTTTCGTTACGGAATTTCTTGGTTCGGTCGCCGCGCTCAAGGCCCGCGATAAAAGCTATGCAATAGCTTAAAAACCTAACCCTAGGAAGCCTGACCGGCCCTAATGGTCCAGGCGAATTATATAGTAATTGCTGCCTTATTTCTAAAAGAATAAGGTAGCGTTTCAGTTTGGCCCCGTTCGGCCGCCCAGGCGTTGAATATAACTTTGTTTTTCAAAGTGTTTGTATAAAGGACAAAGTTATTTTTGCGGGTTTTGAAAATGTGTTATAAACTGCTGACTATATCTCGTTCTAAGCAATTTTTCGTTTTAAGTGTTTATTGAGGTGTACAGCATGTATTATTTTAGATTTTCACTCTTATTTTACTAACACTCGAAAGAGATAGAGTCGGCAGTTTTTGAGATATAACACATTTTCAAAACTCGCAAAAAGAACTTTGTCCTTCATACAAACACCATGAAAAACAAAGTATTTTTTTGCTGGCGAAAAATGGTAGTGTTATTTTTTAATACTAGCGTCCACATTTTGATAGACAACCCTATAGATATATGTTCTCCTAATCATAAATATACGTAAAAATTCGGTTTTGAGGCGCCATGCTAATGTAAAGCTTATACCCCAACAAATACTTGAATCTCATCGCAGATACTTGCGATGCGATGCCAATTCGCATCTTTCTGTGGGAGCCCTAATGAAAAGACGCTGGAAATTTTTCACCTCTTACCAACGTCATAATACAGTAAGTCAACAAAACATAAAACTTATTAAAAAGAACCACTCAAATTTCGAACAACATAATTACGAAGTACATCAAAGATAATATTATTATAATGGACTGAATTTTAGTTCACTCTTGCGCGTCTAACTGGAGTTAATCTCGTTTATCTTTGGCATTAGCGTTGTGGGACGTACACCGTTTGATCTGACCGCGGCTTACTTATACCGTTCCATATTAATGTTGCTAATGAATTATTACGTATTATAACGTAAGAGTAATATTGTGGAAATGGTAATCAATTCTATGTGTAAATCGAATTGTTGATAATAATATGGAAAATACAATTTTGGTCTTTTTTATTCTGCAACCAGGCAGACACGTACATATTGTCAAATATTGAAATAGAGTGATTATTTAATAGGAGTTTCTTAAGTCGGTTGGTGGTCAGATTCTTTTTTTTTTCAAAACAAGATTCTAAATTCAGAGCCACCATTTTGAATTTTAAAGACAAAACGCGTTTTAAAAAACGTTTAATAAAAAAAAAATACCGCCTTCAAAAGGTCTCTTCAAACAAAATTAACAAACACAAAAAAACGAAAAAAATAATTAGAATTTTTAATTCAAAGGATGAAAATGTGTAACTTTTTCTTACTTATCTTGGTACTTATTGAACTGTTTGAAGTCGGTGCCAAGTCTAATAGGTATTTGAGGTAAATACGTCCTACACCTCACGCTTGGGACCGGTTTTTTTATGTTTATTATTTCACTCGTATAATATGTATAATTCGATAATATTCTTTTTGGCTTGGCACCGACTTCAAACAGTTTAATAAGTACCAAGATAAGTTAGAAAAAGTAACACATTTTCATCCTTTTATTCTTTTTTATTTCTTCCTAACCTGAAAGAATATAACTATTAGTCCATACGTACGATTAATACTCAAGGAATTATTCTCCAGCTCCTAACCGTTAAGGAGTTGTAGCTTCCATCACCAGCTCATTACTATGAGATGATGACTACCAGATGCAAATACTTGACTAACTTCAAAAATAAATGGAACGAACTAACTTCAAAAATAAGGCTTGCCTATATTAGAGAATTTCTCTCAATTTTCCTGGGATTTCATCTCCTGATCCTGACTTGGTGAAAAAAAGATCACGTCAGAAGTATAAACTTTAGAAAAAAAAGGTTTTTTTGAAAATGATCCCCACTTTGATGAAAATAAGAAGTCGTCTAAATAACAAAACTAAAGTCTAAATACGCATTATTCAGGATAACTCTAGAGCTTCTCGTCAGTTCTTGATGAAATTTGAATGAGACCACACGAGAAGCGTTATCTTTCAAATAAAAAAAGAATCATCCAAATCGGTTCATTAACTAAAAAGTTCTGAGGTAACACAAAAAAAAAACAGTCGAATTGATAACATCCTTCTTTTTTTGAAGTCGGTTAAAAATGGGCAATGACCTCTGTCTAAGTTAAAATTCATTATCTTGGGACATATTCATAAGGTCCAGAATGGATGAGGATAACGAGAGAAAGGCACAGTTGGCACTTTAGAGGAGGCCTTTGTCGAAGGACAACCTGTTGTTGGGAAACCCACCGATCCCCAACAATAATATTAATTTCGGTTAAGTAACGTTTTTATTAACTTATACTCATTTATATGCATTGTACACTTAACAGCAACTAAGGCTTATTTATTATATTTATGTTTATAAATAAGCAACAAATCCAATCCAATTCTGGCTCATAATCTTTAATTTTAAGATTCTGCCTAATTAATAATGCATGAATTTAATTTAATTCTAATATGTACTTTTTTTCATGAAATAAACAGATTTAATTTTTTTTTTTTTTTTATTTTGTTTTTATCATAAGACTAGTTAAGTCACTTAATCACTGGCTGTAGGCTGTCTTTAAAAACTATCACTTCTCTTTCAATGTGCCATTGGATATTTTTGCAGTGCTAATAGATTTACGATTAGAGACATTATTTACTTAAATCTATGAAGCCTATCCTGAAATAACAACTGAGGTCCAGCCACAATTAAAATATTGACAAATATTGTCAATATTATTGTAGGCCCTAAAAGCCCGTTTCATATACCAATTGATCGATATTTGCTAAATCATTCAGACGTAAAAGAAACATACCCACAGTCTTATCTACTTATTCTCAAGTTTATATTATCAGTGGAGATGTACTTAAATATTATTTCACAACCTATTCCGAAGCCACGAAATTGCAATGCAGATTCTGAGTAAACGCTTGTATCTTAATATTCCGTTGATCTAATGTCACATAAACATACGAAGCTTGAGATAGCCTAATACTTCACATAAATCTACACTGTCAATAGAATAAGCCGCAATAAACTATACCATTAAGGAGGGCTTAGCTCATTTTTGAATTATTGGTCGTCCCGGAGATCTCATACTGGGCGCAACATGTGTTTCATATCATCTCATCTCAGCTATATTTCGTAACATCAAACTACGAAAGTGTATACCAGATTGAAAACGGAGAAACTACGTCTAAAGGATTCAATATTATACTAAAGGAACGCGGAATGGGAGACCGAGTTGCATTCATACATGTTGAAAAGTCATAATAAGATTCCGAATCGAATGCGGCTCGTATGTAAAGTTTTTATGGGGCTTATATGCCACGGATGTAAAATTTTATTCAAATGTAAACCCCCATCTCTGTTAATAGTTTCTTCAGAATGTCTTTTCTTTCTAGGCCTGTTCCATCTGAAATTGTTTTTTCTCGTAAGATGTTTTAGAGAAAAAGTTTCGTTGCCACGTCATTTATTTTCTAGTCCCACTGTAATCTCATTTGAAAATAAAAGCAATTTACTTAAACTTCTACTAAACTTAACATGCGCATCATCAGCAAATGAGACAACGCCCTTAATCGAAGAGATTCAACGCGAATTACCGTTTTATAGAGCAACAATTTCCGCCCCTTAAAAATTGTATCTATTAACTACGGACCCTAAACTTTTTATGTCGAACACAAAGCCTTAAATACTTTCAAATGCGTACTTAAAATCAATAAAATGCCTACTTTCATCAACGCCGAAGTAATAAAACCTGGCTTTAATGTTATCCGCGGCAGTCGAATTAGATAATGTATCTTTGTAACAAGTTCGCTTTTGTTACTTTAAAGCTGTAAAAATCTAATTGCTATAGGCAATAAATATTTGCTGCTGGATAGCTGTGTCGTTCTGAATGCTGATGGGGCAGGGTACCGTAATGCATGCCAATAAGACCCTTACAATTGCCGAAGGATCCGTCGTCACCAATTCTTGTAATCATATCGTTGGGTCCTAGTAATATCGCGATCCCTTTACGTATTCACGAACTAAATAACCAGGGTGAATAATCGAAATTCTGATTGATTAAATCTTATTCGATAATTTTATTATTAAAAAAATCAAAATCAAACTTAACAAAAGTTTTATCCGATCCCCCAGTTCTAGAAGTGCTAGGTGACAAAATTGAGCGTGTTAATGAGGCTAAAAACCTAGGGATAATATTTGACAGTTTTCTGAGCTTTGAGAGTCATGTGCTGAATATCGTTAGAAATTGCTTTTACCGTCTCAAAGTTCTCTACAAGATTAGAAATTATCTTTCGGAAAAATCACGAATAACTCTTTGTGAGTCTTTGATTCTCTCTAAGCTCAATTATGGTGATCTGCTGTATGGACCTCGTCTATCTTATAGAATGCAAAAGATGTTGCAGCGCGTGCAAAATGCTTGCGCCCGTTTCTGTTTTAGCATACCCCCACGCACTCATATTTCACCGTATTTAAATAATGATTCTATGCTAAATATGGAATCACGTAGACGTTTACACCTTGCATTGCTTATGTTTGACCTAATGAAATCAAAAAACCCATTATATTTATATAAAAAACTTCAACACCCAACTTTACACGAACATTATGGTCCGGGTGTTTTTAGGTCAGCACGAGCACCGTTGGCAAACCATAAGCACAGGACTGCAAACTTTACTGGCAGTTTCCGATATCAGGCGACTAAATGCTGGAACGATATACCTCCACCCTTAAGGCTTCTACCTTCCAGACATAGTTTTAAAAAACAATTAAAAGAGTTTATACTGGAATCACAAAAGCTAAGGAATCCCAGCAAATAGTCCCCTAATCGAAAATTATTATGTGATTAATTAATAATTCTATTCAATTTAGTGGTATTTGTTTTTATTATTTAATTTTTATTGGAATATTTTAATACATTTAGTGATTTTATCTGATTTTATCTTTATATTATACTATTTTTATTTTAATTCAATTTAATTCAAATATTCCTTTAATTACAACACACAATGTTTTATTTTATTTTTAACATAATTTTACTCAGTGTCTATTATTATATAATACTAAACTCTATAATTTTGCGCTCTCATGCCTCTGGGGTGGAAACTGAAAATCAGCGCTTTACTCCTAGAGTAAAGGTATCGCTGAGTTTTCACCTGTTTGCATCGCTTCTGCACACAATCAGTCCACTTCCTTTATTTGAATTTTTTTGTATGTAATAGTTTGTGGTTGGCTTTATTTTAAAAAAAAATAATTTTTATTGTAATGTATATGTGCATGCTGATGCAAATAAACGCCTATCTATCTATCTATCTATCTTATTATTCGATATTGAAATCGATATGTTCCAGATTTTCAGTGCTGTTACAGATAAATTTTATCTTCTCTTGATGGATTGCACACGTTCAAAGTTTAGTATTGTTGTGCAAAGCGTATAAACTTAAACTGCACTCCATATATTACATCGATCAAACTATCAGTTTGTTTTCTTGGTAAAGTATGAATACAAGAAGAATTATACTGTTTTAAACTTCAAGACTCATCTATGGAGAATTTTTATATACGCAACATTTCGTAAATATTCTTTTCAACGGCCTATCATACTTAAGGGTGAGTTTTTGAGATGGGTCTGTATGCTATAGTTTTTGAGTTTATTCGTTACAAACAAAATATATTTTTTTTCTCTATACACCGTGAAATTTTAATGGTTGATTTTCCAAAAATTACTTGAAGTACTCATCAATAAAAACAACTTTTACATGGGCACAACTCTGAAATCGCGAGAAAAAAATCAACTGTTCCATACTAATTTTCAAATCAACTCGATTTAAAATCTATGGAAAACCTGTATTGATACTCATCAATAGTACTACTCGAGTAGCTACTTCAAGTAATTTTCGGGAAATCGACCACTAAATTATCACGGTGTATAATAGTAATATGCATTTAAATTATTTCACATAATTCAATTAAAAATATATGCACATAGAAAATTAAATGCATATTCAGGGTGAGTTTTTGAGATGGGTCTGTATAATCAAATCATAAACTATGAGGAATAACGAAAAGTGTTCAAACAAGTCATGAATGACTCTATTTTTGAAAAAACAAAATCTGCATTTTCACGTTTTTGAAAGTTTAGTTATTATCAGCGGAAATCAAGCCCCTTGATTTAGTTTTAAAAAAAAACATTTTGTATTATTGCACCAATCGATATGGTTGCTAATAAGGATCAAGTCTTGCAAAGGAAAATGAAAGGAAATAGCTTTTTTTAATCATTTTCGTTAATTTTCATAAAAATCAGTTAATTAAATAAATGTTCAAAATGTTATCAATTTTCTTGAATGCACAAATTTATTCGTTTTCTTATACATTTCACGGCGTTCCTTATCACGATGTAAATGTAAAATTGAAATTATATCCATATTAATATTATACAGAAAAGATTTGTATTTTGTTTGTAACGAATAAACTCAAAAACTACTAGACCGATTTTGAAAATTCTTTCACCAGTAGAAAGCTACATTCTTCCCCAGTAATATAAACATTGATAAACATATATTTTGTCCCGATATTCCTACGGGAATGGGGACTACGCAGGTAAAACCGCGAGGAGCCACGAGTAATGAATAATTGTATATCTAGCTTTTTTAGATTATTGTAAAGAGGTTTAAAGTCAGTATATATTAAGTTTTATCTAGAACTTTGTAGAACTAACATCGACTATCCATCATAGAGTAGACAACTCAAGCCTTAAACGTATTTTAAAATTATGGGAGCCATAACACTTGCTTTACGAAACGACAAAACAAAGTTAAAATAATTAATAGGTCTGAACAACTGAAGAAAAAGTACTGAAAATACTCATAACTAATTACAGTGTTCGATATTAGTTTAATCTTTACAATTTAGTTAACAAATTAATTATCATCATTTTAACGATACTCATGACTTGTCGGTATGATTTGTCTGTACTTTTGCATGTTTATTAGAACAGCTGACCCGGCAAACGTTGCTTTGCCATATAAATTATGGTGGACCCGGTGAACTTCGTACCACCAACATCATAAAGATAGACAGATAAAAATAAATAATCGCGAAGATGTTGCCATAAATGTCACTAATTAAAATTCTAATCCAAAGCGGCTAAAACGTCATTGATTACATACTCTTCGGAAGCAGCCATGGAAATTTTGTATAGTACTACTATTAGTCATTTATACGAAAACTATGAAAAACAACGTTATTTTTTTCTGGCGAAAAATGATAGTGGTATTTTTGCTATGTGTATGTAATCGGTACGTTAAGTGGGTACGGAACCCTTCATGGGCGAGTCCGACTCGTACTTGGCCGATTTTTATTTATACTAAAGGGAATAAAAAGTAGCATATGTCACTCTCCAGCTCGTTGCTCCGTTTTGACATGAAAGACGGACAAAAAAATAAATACACTTTCACATTAATTTATAATATTAGTAGGTATGGGTGATAAAAGCATGTCAATACTATCAAACCGACATGCATACAAATTATTAAATCCTAAACAAAATCATGTTTTACTTAGATCTCCTGTCAACCATTATTAGTTTGTGTAGTGTAATAATCTCTCAGACACAGACATCCAACGTTGTACAGACTTAATGAAAACCCTTAAGTGCGCTCGGTTAATGTCTATTCACTTCCACTTACTTTTTTGCGCCATTTTCTTAGCTGAGAATTAATATAGAAGATACAGGGTATACAGTACTGCAATATAACTTTTACTGCTATATTTATGGTAAGAAATTTTTATTGCTTGTTAATGTTAAAAGAGTTAAGACTTTGATAGTGTGTAGTGAGGGAACAATATAGATAACTTCCGAGTTAAGCCCAAAAAGGTTATGTATTTGACCTGAATGTATGTGAGTGTGTCTGTTCCTGTGTTCCCTCGTAACTACTAAACGGATGAACAGTTAGATTTGAAAAATGGAAAATGAAGTATTTAGAAAAAATCGACCCGTCTCACAACTAGCTCCGATAGCTTGTGAGACGGGTCGATTTTTTCTAAATACTTCATTTTCCATTTTTCTATTATAAAAATTGCATTGTGAATGCAAAAAACTAAAAATTAAAATAACAGTTAGATTTGTCTTGATAGCGCGAGTCGCACAGGGTACATCAATAAAAAAAACTAAATGGTGGCTTTTAGGCGGCATATTTTTCAATCCCATCGAGTGGGGTATCAAAACGAAAGGTTTTAAATAGCAATTCCATAAATATGTCAGTTATGCAGAACTCTCCACAATTATTTACCGAAAAATAATCAAGAATTTATTATTTTAAATGAGTTAGTTCTTACTTTAAAAAGCTGATTTATTGATAATAAACTAAAAAGACTAAAATAAAAACGTAATTTTAAAATAAAAATAAAAAACTTCTCATTGCAGTCAGGGGGCCTTTTAAACTATAGTGTTCACCGAACGGTCCCCTGACAACAATGAGAAATTAAAGAGCTTGATTTTCCTTTTTAATGGTAATTTTTTTGCAGTCGGGTTTTTGTTTTTTGATAATGACATTTTTTAAAAAACATTGATAATATAAAAGAATTTAGATTACATAAAATTAAAATAAGTACTAAGTTTTTAAAAATCACATCACGATTTATGTTTTTCCTAGCGCACTGGTGAAATTTCAATAATTCAAAGCGAACTCATTACAGGGAAACCTTTGCAATTTTTTTCCGAAATAAACACCATAAGAAATATGATATAAAACTTTAATTTTCCACGAGTATAAAACGTGCTAAGAATGTAGTACAACAAATATCAAAGTTACGGCTGGTATTAAAACACAATAGGCATGCGTACATGCTGCGTATCGTACAAGTATCCCCATAAATCCTAACCCTAAAACACGCGTGTGCTTCGTAAAAAATAAATTTAACACAAAAAGAAAAAGTGGTACTGGCGATCAATATCACCTTGGAAAGCGCCTTCAAAGCGTGGAACACAAATAACGCGGCCCTGATAAAGCTCTGCAGTCCACACATCGAGAGTACGCCAAAGATTTATAGGACGTTTTTATAGTTCACCACGGACGCTCCTTGTTTTAATTTCGCAAGGATCAACGCGGTTCGGTCGCGGTGCAAGTGCGAGCGGACCGCGTCGTCGCCGCGGGCCTCGTCGAGAGGCGTCGAAATTTATCGCGTCGCTTGTAATTCCGCCCCGCGCACGCCACCCCGCTGGCACCCGCGTCACCCCGTCACCCGCCAACACACTTATAACGTTTTCTAATGAAATTGTCCACAAACGCCCGCACCGCTACCCCCGGCCCGTCGTCGACGCCGGATGAACCGAAAAAAGTACAGCTCGCGTTACTAATGGCTTCATTTATCACAGTCACTAACAGTGATACACCGCAACGACGTTTTATATTTAATTTGGCTCTCCGCAGAATAAATTACGGCAATATCGAGCCCAGAACGATAAAGGACGAGCAACGCTCTTGAGTTATCGGGACGGGTCATAGTATTAAGACGGTAATCTTCTTGGATTAATTTGTTCGTGGCTAAGTGATAAGTTAGCAGACAGTGCGAGGATCGAAACTTACGACGTCGGCCGTGGTAAATAAGAAATGATTTCCAAAATCGTGAGTCATTTGTTTTTTCTAGTCTACAAGGTTTTTGTAAGCAAAACGGTAATAAAGATAAAGGCTGGAGAAAGGTGTTGTAAATTAAAATAATGCGTTGTATTGGAGAGCTCGGCGCGTGTTGCGAACAATACTGACTCCAAAGCTTTATGTGTGAAAGAGCAAATTTTCTTCTAGCTTCTAAACAACATTAGGTAGGTAGAATGCGGTTGGTTTATACATTCTGTAGTTCAAAGCCCATGTTACAGACTTATCGTGGTGGTTTATTGCAACATTAAACGTATCTGCGTCGATAACTGCACGCTCACACTTTCTAATACCTTTCCACTGGAACTATCGCCGTTCTTATCTTAGTACAATTGCGGCTGGCTGGTATAAGCATACGTTACGTCTTTACTTAGCCCCGTTCATTCCCGATAAGCATTTGTTTCCAATTTTAGACACAGTATAGGTTTGGTATCCATTCACGTGGAAGTTTAAAGCTGTTTCAGACTAGCGTTTTATACGCGCGTATAAGCTCGTTTTCGGAAGCGTATGTAGGCACACCTTTTGTCACACGCGCAACTCGTATGAGCGTTGACGCACTTGTAAGCTCGTATAAGCGCGAGCCGCGAGAATCACCTCCCCGCGCTATACACTGACACCACTTCCAGTTCAAGCGAACCTGCCGAAATATGCCGCGTAACTTAACATTCACTTCGCATACGAAAACTAATATTTATTTCAAATTTTAAACGCATAAATGTAATTATACCGCAAAGTCACATGTGAATGTTAAAGAATCGACCTACTGTATTGAATTTCAAAACGAATTTGACTCTTACTAAGAGCGGTTACAGACTAGCGTTTTTTTCTGCGCGTATACGGTCGTTTCGGCATACGCGGCATGCGGCACGCGCGCTTCATTAGCACTTCAAAAAACCGGACTCGCATACACGGGCATATTTCGGCGTGTTCGCTCGAACCGGAAGTGATGTCAGTGTATAGCGCGGGGAGGTTTTTCTCGATATATATATTATATTTTATACGAGCTTACAATTACGTCAACGTTCATACAAGTTGCGCGTGTGGCAAAAGGTGCTCGTAACGACTCCGTAACTCAGTGGTTAGAGCAGTCGCCCGGATAACGAAAGATCATGGGTTCGAGTCCCATCGGACCTGGTTGTGAAACAGGTCGATTTTTCCTAAATACTTCATTTTCAATTTTTCAATAATAAAAATTGCATTGTGAATGCATAAAAGTAAATAATTTAATTACTTGCAATAGTACCTAATAATTTCATCGTTAGCGATTGTCAAATATCTGGAAAGGTATTTCTTTCGTGTGTGAGGGTAGTAATATCTTCAAATTGATGAAATTAACGCTCTATACAGCGCGTATAGCTTGCGTTAAAGCGAGGGGGAGGCCTATGCCCAGCAGTGGGCGTCGTACGGCTGAAATGATGATGATACAGCGCGTAAGAGGTATTGGATAAATTTGACGCTTCTCGTAACGTTTCCGTAGCTCAGTGGTTAGAGGCTAGAGCAGTCGGCCGGATAGCGAAAGGTCGTGGGTTCGAGTCCCATCGGAGCTGGTTGTGAGACGGGTCGTTTTTTTCTAAATACTTCATTTTCAATTTTTCAATAACAAAAAAAGTAAAAATTTTAAAATTTTGAAAAATATATATGTTCAAAACTAGACAATTTAAACGTCTGTCATCACGTGAATATAAATTTTAACGCAAAAACTTACATCCCTCCCCCTACCACAGGTTTCACATTAAGTCTTACCATCTCTGCATCAATCAATTAGTGACTGGCCGTCGATATTCGTTACCAAAGCTTATCGGAATTCACAAAAACAGACGCATACTGAGGTTACGCTCACATGGATGGCTGAGGCTAACAAAGCCATTCTCATTAGGCTAACGAGGTTGAGAGCCCCTGGCACAAAGTGGTTAGCGCGCTTGGACTGAGATCGTGGTTGTTAAGCAATGTTCACAATGGTCGGTCGCGGGATAGGTGACCTAAAACTTTTTATCACGAGCTCCTCCGTGCTTCTAAAGACACTTTAATGCGTTGGTTCTGGCAGCATTTGCAGTAGCTGATACCCACCAGTAGGCTCGCCTGGTTACATGAACCGTTCTCCATATCTATTCGCAAGGAAGGCCAGTGCCTTAGCAGTGAGGACATTGAAATCGCTTATAATAATGACGATTTGTAATCAAACTTTTTGAAATGCACAAAAACAGACGCAAAGCTTATGTAACTCGAACATGGAAGGCTGAGGTTAACAAAGACATTCTCATAAGACTTACGAGGTTGAGAGCCCCTGGCACAGTGGTAAGCGCGCTCGGACTGAGATCGTGGTTGTTAAGCAACGTTCGCAATGGTCGGTCGCGGGATGGATGACCTTATACTTATTATCTCGGGCTCCATCGTTCTGAAGACACTTTAATCGTTGATCCTGTCTGCATTTCCAGTAGTGTCTTAACAATGAGGACATTAAAACCGCTGATAAAGATGATTTATGATGATTTTTGAATAACAAAAAAACCGCCTCTGTGGTCTATTGGTTTTCACCACCGATTTCAGTCCCAGAGATCCCGGGTTCGATTCCCAGTGGGGGTACATATTGTATTCGGTTTAGTTGGTGGTAGGACTTGTTCTTAGTCCGCCTGGCTAGCTACCACCATCTTATCTAAGTCTGACGCCATAACAATGATGTTTTCGGCATTATTGTGTTCCGGCATTGAGAGATAAGATAGCCGGTTCCTCAGTGATTGAGAATTTGATAATTCCGGGAGTAGTGCGCTTCCACCTTCAGCCTTATCACCACTTAACATCAGGTGTGATGAAGGCTAAGTGCTAACCCGTTGTGGATAAAAAAAATGAAAAAACAGTTTTCCAAATGCACAAAAGCATACGCATAACTGGTGTTGATGCCAACATGGAAGGCTGAGGTTAACAAAGCCATTCTCATTAGGCTAACGAGGTTGAAGCACTATCTAATCACTGCTCAGTTGCCAAATTACGCGGTTGGCTGTATAAATGTGGGATTACCCCGCTAGATATTGTAGCGGCGACGTACGATACTTCAGTTTAGTACGAGATTAGGTTGTATTGTTCTAATAAAAGGGAAAGTGTTTGGTACTAATTAAAATTCGACTTCGGTTGTGGTTCGGTTGTGGTGAAGAGCTATATTGTGCTATAGAAAAGGAGACAACTTTGGTGGTCTAATTGTCGGTCTGAATTTTAAGATTTTAGTGACGCCTAACACAAATCTATTAAATTAAAATTAAATAATTTCAAATATTAAAAATGTTTGATCAATGATATACAATGGGATATAAACTATGATAACACACACCTTAAGTATTAAAATATTGGTTGGTGTATTGTTTTGAGTTTTCAAAATGATTAATAAATTTATTTATTTGATTTATTGTTAAAACCTTCGCTGATATTTATTAATCAAAAAACGAATTTACTATCACTATTTTGCAACATTTTTAATTTTTGTACAAATAAACTATTCCAAAGCAACCATTAAACATACTGCCAAAACTACATCTCCCCAAAGAAGGACCAAGTTTGTCTCGCATTTGTTTAGCTTTGCCACTTTCCTCTAAGATTCCTTTATCCCACATCTCCTCATTCAGCGCACGCCCGAAACCACATTAATTCTTTGCTGCAAATAGTTCGTGGCATTCCAAGACCACTGGTTGGTTGTGGCCACTATTTCGGAAGTGGCGTAAATCGTGGCCACGACAAACTTCTCGTGGTATCTGGCCAAAGGACAAGACGGTAATGTATGCAGGCTACACGTATTGTAGTCTAATGCACTAAGTTCCTCTACTGTTCTTGTTTACGATTCCACTGGATTTTGTTCATTGTAAAGTGTAGCTATTAGAATTGTTTCTAGAAATATTTTTGTAGCCTAAGTTTTGACTTGTTTGTGATGAGTGTTTTAAACGAAACAAGGAAACAAGTGTTAATTTAAATAAACCTTATCCCTAAATGTGAATGTGTGGCTAACTCTCTTTAATGGTTAAATGTAGAAACCGGTTTCGTGTTTTGAGTAAAACTAATATTTTTTTCTAACTCAGGAACTGAAATTTATACGATGCATACGCAAACATGAAACCCAAAACAGAGATAACTTTTATGGACAAAAAAATTTAAAGCTATCGTACCTACGTTGTGTAAAAAAAAGCTCAAACAATTGTGCTGCACAACACTCAATGAAATTGGAATGACATCCTGCATATATACGCAAATGTATACACACTGAAACTATCGTAACCAACTTCACTTTTCTATTTGTAAAATGATCAAGCGAGATACGTCTTTCAAATATTCGAACATCCCAATACACTTAGCTTATTTTCACACAAAACTGAAACAACAACAAAGTAAATATAATCAAGCCACTAAAGAGAAATAAATACTCGTTATTCTCACTTCTTATTTTAACTAAAACTTGCCAAATGCCTTTTCATAAAATGAGTCTGTATTTTTATTGCGTCTAATGTAAGTCATTGTTTTCGACGCAGAAGCATATAGAACAATAATACAGTTAATCCCTTTGTGTCTACACCTTTGTCTCGGTGCTATTAAAATACAGGCGAGGTTCCGGTTCCTAGCTGCTGGGGCCATTTCTTCGCCCTTTTCACTTAGTTAATTTAAATTAATTTATTCGCTGCTCTTCCTGGTACCTACGCAAAACTTCATTGTCTTATTACAAGCGAAAATGTGTTACATTAACCCACTAGCGATTCGTGGTGGTTTGAATTCAAGGTTTTCTTGCGTTGCCGAGTAACAAACGACCGTCGGATTTCTGTAAAACAACTCGCTGCACCGAGAATCCGCCCGAAGAGTATTTGTATTTCATTATCAACAAAAGCTTTGTTGAAAAGATGACGCGCGGCGCTAACTCGAGGTACAGCCGTCGAGCAAATTCGAGTAAGCCCCACTCAGACGAGCCCAAGCAAAGATATTTCGCAGTCGTATTTACTCAGGCGTGCCTAAATTGTTTGCTTACATGTTTGACGCGCCGCACGCAACGCTCATTACGGCGAACGGGCTTTGTTCAGACTTAGACAACACATTGTTACACCCGCTGGAGCAGGCTGTTTCTTTATATGTTTATTTTTATCATTACAGGTAAGTTCCTGAAGCGTTTGCGAGTGTAATGGCTGCGGTGAGGATTTTTCTTTTAACGCCCCCGCTGGTATTTAACGACAATACCAGGCGCCTCTTAAAAGAGAACCTTATTATATTTCTCAATGGAAGTGGAAATATTAAAGTCTTCGGGCGTAGAGGGAGATGCGTCCGTGCGGGAAGTATTACTATTTGTGGAGAGTTCTGCGATTAGACATACCACTTAGAGGTAGTAAACATTAATTACGTTTCTTCCCGCACGGGGCAGGTTGGCACACTTAATTGTTCATACAACAAGCCAGTGGGGAATTGGCTCTAAATGTTCCTCTGTCCGGGAGCAGCTCCGCCGCAAACGCGCCTCGCTGTAATAGTCCGATCCTCGGCGAAGTACACGCCAAAATAGACCGCGTGCCCCTGTACCTTAGTTTGAGATTCCAGCCGGGGTTGCGGCCGGGAAAGCGCGTGATGGAAAGCGCAATAGGTGGCTATTTACACCTGCGATTCTTCTTCATCTTACCCTAAACTGGCACGCCGCTTTACCTAAAGTAATTATGCCACATAACGTATTAGTCTTTTGGGAGCGGGCACGTGTTGGAAACGCTTAATCACTTACTTTACATTTGCGTACGCAAATAATCCTTTAATTTAATTTCGGTGCGGTATTTATGACGCTTATTTAATTTATTATCATATCAAAATGTAATCTTTATTTAGCGGATTTCGTGTGCGTGCGAATAAGCGTTATTAATGAAATCGTGTACACATGGGAAAAACGTTCGCTATTCGAATGTTTCCACAGTCATTTGTCAAGGGTTGTTAAGTGCATTAGTGGAAGTGAATATCTTATTCATTCCTGTGTTTTTCGTAGTTTTAGGGTAAGTACAGTTCACCCAAATTAAATGGGAACCCTAATAACATCACCATGTAACTTGTTCTTCTTGCTGGTCAGACCATTTTTCTCAATAATGCGTGAACGCATCTGCTTGACAGTATTATCAATTATGTACTGTCATACTCATAAATAATACAAATTGTATAAGAATTCGAGTCCGCTGAATTTTATTGATAGATTAGATATATTTAATCAACCAAAATTATTCATACATTTGGTACAAATATAACCTCCTGAACTAAAGTTTTAAAACTTTGGATGGCGAGAAGGGCAAGGCAACAGATATAAAAAAAATCTTAACTTTGTCGCCCTTTCGCATAAAACATTTGGAATCCTTTGCGAATCATATTCTCACTGGTCCGATATTTTATTTGGGTCATATTGATTATTTCCGAATCCCAATATCATGTGTCGTAAAACGCATTTGGCTCCGTGTTTGTCCCCTTCCCGCTTAAAGCCCTCCTCTCCATTGATATTTATGCTTTTTTCGGGATTCTTTCAGAGGGTAAGTTGTTTTGAAACTTTCCTTTTCCGAAGAAATGGCCGGGTTCACTGGATTAATGTAACTAGAGTGTTGTAATTGGTTGAGAAGTTATTACTTTTCTGTTTCTTTCTCAGAAAAACATAAAGCAATTGTGCGAGTTCCTCGAGAGTGATTTATTTTTATAAGGAGAAACATCTTTTTCGAACTTAAAAACAACGACGAGAGTTTTGTGGGTCTTCCTGTTTTATTATTTATTACATTTTGGTTTGATGAAGAACACTCAAAAAGTTATATTCTTTGAAAATCCCCGAAGCTACATATAAAGCTCTATGGATGAGATATTATTTTATTTTTATTTCAGTAATTTTAATATGCATTTGCAAGCCAAGGCAATGTGAAAAGTGTTTTTTTTTTCCTATTTTTCATATTCAGTATTTGTTTCTTGAACATTGACTTTTTACGACAATAAAATATTATAATGTAATTCAAAATAGTAAACCGTTTAGATATTTTATTTTGTTTTGGAATTCAAAATGTTAAGGTATCCGTTCCAACCGGGCGTCGGAATACAACTGCAAGCGACATGACGCCGCGTCATTCTAGTTTCTAGTTGATGTTTCTTTGTTTTGTATGAAATCGAGCGTTGACGCTTGCAGTTGTCGTCCGACGCCCGGTTTGAACCGATACCTTAATACACATAAATAAATGAATCACTCTATGAAACATAAAGTACTAAGATACCTGTTCTTTGAAAGTGAAGAAAGTGAAATAAAAATCAAAGTTTTGATAAAATAAATCCAAATCTGAAGGTTATATTGAAAAGATAAGAAACGTCAAAATGACTAGAGTAAAAACTGTGCACACATTTTTCTCCGCGTGGAAGGTCTTACTAAGATCCGGTTCAGAGAATAAAACACAAAAGCCATTCCATCTGACAGGACCTTGTTTGAAATCATAACAAATAGCCTTTTAGAAAACCACATCCAAAGCCTTACTGTCGTACAAAAAGGGGTTTGTAAACACATTACAAATCTTTACCGCCGCGTCGGTTAAGAGCGCTGTCAATGAAATCCCTCCCTTCTCGGACTATTCGTTATGTATCTTAATGGATTACATGGAATAAAGAAGACATCGACAAAACAAAAGTCCTGGGCCCCGAAAATCTGACCGCACACTTTGTGGGCTAAAACTAAATTTATTACATTTGACCTTAGTGATTCTTGCCGAATGTTTTCTATAGCGCTCGCGTATAACGGCCTCGAAAGGTACGCGCTGCGGCCGACCGCAGCGGTTTTATACGGAACTAAATATTTTATTAGTTACAAAATAGTTGTATAAAAGTATCGGCCCCAACAAAGTTTTGGTTTGATCCCATCCGTGAAGTATTTAGGGGTATTAGATCGATTTTGGTGCCGAGGGATATGTTTGGTGTTTTGAGGAAAACCGTCATTTAATATTTCCTCCGCTGAATTATTTATTAAAGATGGTAGTGATCCGTATCTGATCACCGAAGATTCGAGAGGCCTTTCAGGTTCATCAATGTTTTCCTTGTATTAACGGAAATCAGGGAGCTGAAATACTTTGCGTGACAGATTATTAATATATTGTGACTGAATGATTAAAGCGTGGTACAATTTAGAACTCGTTAAGAAGGTCCTTTTTTATTTTCATTTAAAATATCACGGAAACAAAGGAAATAAATAAACAAAATAGGTGTATTCGTGATTTAAAAAAAAAACATTTTAACTTCTCGTAGTCCAATTATACGGACTAGCGGATTATCATAAAAAAACAAATGAAATAAATTGTAAACAAAATATTTTAAAGATTGAACTTACCTGTTATTTTGTGTAATATTTCACCGTTTTAGATAAATTAAAGCCTGGTAAATCTAGTTTTGAATTAATTTCGATATATTCGAAAATAAATACTGATAGATTATACTATATGAAACCCTATGAATACGTATATTCAGATGAATAATAATAATTTATTAAATTTATTTATTATTATTTAATTAAAGTAAAACAACTTAAGGTGCATGAAGTCATGAAACGATCATTTTTGAGGCCCTAAAACTCATAAATTAGCCTACTGATGAATCCAGAATGAATATAAATATTAAATATTGATATATAAACTTCAATCTGAGCATTTAAAAAAAAATAGTCTTTAAGATACTATAAAAAAAACCATTGAAATGAAGCTGTTTTCAACTTGAAATACGCTACTGCTTCTAAACTACAAGTTATATTTTCACGTTTCTTTCAGGAAAAGATTGCTAATTTGTTTAACTTAAAACTGAACATTTTAAAATAAAATTCGTTCTAAAATAATACATAGTTTTGACGAAACGTGTGTTTAAGCTGTTTTGGTACGGGTAGCGGGGCGGGAAAATTAGGCCCACTTCTATGCCCAAGGTCGTTGGCGATACCACGGGCCTTAAATGTAAAATATTTATACATTTTTTTTATTTTTTTATTTTATACTTCACTCAACCAGATTTTCACCGCTTCATACTACACAATAGTACATTTGAATAGCGAATACCATAATTGTTTATCGATGAGTAGTCCCGCTACACAGGTGCAGTGATCGGCCACAGTTCGTTGCTCATCACCTGAAACTTAATTCTGTCCGATACCCGCGATTACCCCTAGCGAATGCAACTAACGAATGCGTCCCACTTTGAGCGTGTTCAATGCTCATTTCGCCCTTTGAACCTCCAACGCTTAGAAACGTTTGATTCCAACTCTTTCGTGACTCAACGTCGCAGCTTTCCATCCAGAAACAAATGAAGGGCCCTACGAGGAAAAGTTTTTAATTCGCCTAATGCATGATACCTGTCTTTTCCCCTAAAGTGCACTCTCTTACGGACGCGCTGCAAACACTGTGTTCTGTCACATCGACTGCTGCATTGTTACCAGTTTGTTTTAGCTTCGTCTAGAATACGCTCCATTTTTCTTAGAGCTAACTTTTGTAACACAACGTTTTTGTTACGAGACACTTCTTGATATTAATCCTTCTTTACTCTTTTTACGCTTCAAATACAAGCTCAATTTCAAACTAAGCAAACGGCCAATTGTTTATTATTCCGAGGTAATAAAATCTTCAACTTATAAAGTACAATTGTTTGTAATACAGACAGATACTTTGAATTAATAAAGATTAATGAAATATTTCGCTTATAAGACAAAGCGAAATTATCCCTAATTAGTTGAAACAAAGAAAACATCGCAACTGCGATTTGTGAGACGCTTAATCAGACTTAATGATTACTTTGATTTTCATCTCTCGCTCGACGAAACGAGAAACTTAATGAAAAGTCAAGCAAACTCAGTCGAATACAAATTTTAGCATTAGTATGCAAGAGTAAAGTTTCTATTCAATATAACTTGCACTGTTTTATCTTCCGTTTGTCTTTTTCGCATCAGCAATGCACGAGTTTATTGTAACATTAAATATGGCTTTGTTTTGATAACTTTGCTGAAACGCATTTTTACGGAGGAGTTTGGAGTTACTAGAGAAACGCTCGACAGCGATCCAAGTTTAAGAAATATGAGAGTCAGTTGTCAGTGAATTGGTAAGTTTCGCAGTAGACCCGTGTGACATCTAATACCTCCCGACCGCCACCACCTAATTCTGATATGAATATGAAATTGTATGTAAATGTCGTCCAAATGTTGCCGCGCAACTTGACAACTCCGCGCGGCTGTAAATATACCGGTGACGTTGCACTGACTATACCAAAACATGCGAGTTTCTAGTTTACGACTGACTGTTTGAATAAATTGTTTAGATTGTCGTCTACGTACCGCACGTCTATGTGAAGGTGGCGACCGCGTGCAATACAGCTAAGGAGTCGGGAATTCGTATAGCGAGCTAGTTAATGTAACGTGCAGTGTGCTCCCGCAACACCCTAACGAGAGCAATATCACCTAACTACGTTCAACAGAAGCACCCCTTCTGTTTTAAACTAGAATCCATTTCGTGAGTACAAACTCGTGGAATGTGCATTTTGTAAAGCGTGGCGCGCCGCTAACTTCAGATTTGCCACTTGTTATAATTACCAATAAAACGTGTTCCAGCTGATACGTCGAGGCCGCATCTGAATTACCAAGTTAGCGTTCGCTCCGTGACACCGCGTTATTGCTGACGTTTCACTCTGATTATCTTTAATTAAAAAGTTGTTTTAGACCTCCTCAAAATTCCAAGTTATTAAAAGAAATTGCCGAGGCCTCGAGAAGTGGTAACTCAGTGAATTGTCATAATTAGATTAGACTGTCTCGGGATTTTGAGCAGGGATTTCTTAACTAATTGCCTTAACACGTGTCTAGATTTTTGTTATCCTAAAACGTGGGTAAAATAATGGTTTTAAACACATCGTATGCTCAAAGAATATTGACAGATATGATCACTTCTCGATTGGAGCTCAGCCAACAATGTCTAGATTTTCTGTACGATTTGTAACTCGATACAGCTCGAGCTTCCGTTTAGAATAGATGTGCCATTTTAGAGTGTTGCGTCTGTCTAGTATTCGATATGCGTTCCGAGAAATTTATGACGGTATGCACTTCGCGTGTTTTCGTATCTACGTGGACAAGGAAATTGTTATCACTCCAGCAACGTACAGAATTTGTATTGTTTTGTTGAAACGTAAATTACTTACTATAAATATATTTCTCATTTCTTTTATTAAATTAATCAAATGTGGGGGTCGTTGTTTTGACGCGGACGCCCTGTCGTGGCAGTTTTGTGTGCTCTACATTCGCCCATGAATTCCGGTGGAACTGTGGATAGATGAATGCTTTAACATTTTACATATCCGACGAATGAATACGCTCTCGCAACTGACGGTTTTTCATTTTATTCAGTTATGTGATACGTTTTTGTTTATGTTCTGTGTGCTGTCTTTGTAATATTCAATTGTTTTGGAGCCCGTGTTTGATCAGCCTCATGGGTGAGCGATTCCGTCATGTCAACCACGGAATTTTTCTAATTCTGCCCAGTTAAAATGAATGGAACGGAAAATATGAACGCTATATTGGAAACTGCAGCAGTTATTATGATCTTTGATTAGTTCAGGACCAATCCCGGCACGTTATGGAGCGTCAGAAACAAAAAGGGAACGTTCGCTCCGACGAGATAATGAAAATCTTCGATGTCGCGTACCTTTTTTTGTAATTGGTCCACCGTCCTTTGTGACGGTGGTAGTGCGTAGTCGAAGCTTTGTTAGAGAGGAATATGAAAGTAATCAAAAGTACGTAACCGTCACCAGAAGAATGTTACCATTTACATTTTTTGTATTCTGAGATAATCATTAAAGTCGACACAATGTCCGATGATTATTATTTCCAAATCCTTTTTATGCTATAATTTGTAAACGGTTGCAGTAAATTGCAAACTTAATTCTACTAAAATTTACCTAACAGTAAACAAACAAACATTAAATTTAAATCCTTTGTTCAAAATACATTCCATTAAGGCAGCTTTTTGTTTACAATGTTGGCCCGTAAGAGAAAAACATTATTATTCAACCGGAAAGTTTTGACGGAAATCGTAGGGCAGGCTTTTTTCGTGGAGCCACGGCAAAACACAATAGGTCTGTCATTCGCAAGTTTTATTATCCCTTTCGTATAATTTAACGAGAATTTCAGAAAGGAATGTTCTGCGGGTCCGGTGTTAAACTAAGGTTTTACATGCGTCTATAATAATATGTTCTATTTTTAGCCGTGGGATGGCTATAGCCAGTTAGAGCTTTCACAATCACCAATCTCCATATACTGAATACCAATAGTGAAAACAATATCGCCACGAAGGTAATTAAATCTGTATGATCCTCCTTGTAGGTACGGTTCTACCCATGAAGTTTGACTTAATACTCTGAGGTAACTGGAGCTCTCACCCTGAATAAAAAAGTGTCGCCAGCAAATTTGACATTTATGTATGTAGTGGCTGTCAGCTGTCTCATATGACCATACGTATTTTTTTAAAGTGTAGGTGAGACGGAAGACAGCCACTGTGTTATTTGTGGTATTCAAAAAATTGTTCGTACTGCACTCTCCAGTTACCTCAGTATTAAGTCGAGCTTCATGGTTCTACCTGAAAGACCACAGAGATTTTATCACAAATATTAACCTCTCCGCACTGTCCACCATTAATACCACAGAAGTTATATTTAAACTTAACCTTTATGCACTGGCCATAAATAATCAAGAGTTTTATCGTAACTAAAACTTCGTGCGCAGGCCATCAATATCATTGCATTACAGAGTTTTTATCAGTACTCAACTCATGGACTGTCCACCAATATCATCCGGTTTAATAATGCCCAAACTCCTTGCACTGGCCTACCAAACCTACCTGAACTATCTAGCAATACCACCACAAAGGTTTTTTTATAAGCCGACTTCATGCACTGGGGATAAAATATTAATTTAAAAACTCTGCTCATTCAGTGTGAAACACATCTCAGCGATTGCCGCTTACGGTGTACAATCAGTATCGTCGTACTTCTCATATCGACTTTTTCCACTTCGTTTGGTGCGCCCGGTTTGGGAATAGTTTTTGTTTTTGTCAGACTAATCAACGCCCGAACATGGCCATCCGACTTGGTTTTTCCATTTGTGTCCTCCCGAATAAAATATTTCTCCATACTTCTGTTGAATATTTAGATAAAGGATATGTAAATATATAATAAGAATACTATTTAAGATTTATGTTGTATTTATTAAATCATTGTAAACTCGCAAGTTTTTTTTTCAATAAGTAAAAAATTGTAAGTTGTAGTTGTTGTTGTAGAAAGACATTGCAAAAGTAATCAGTTATTGTAAAACCCTTTTAATGTATCTAAGATTAAATCAGAAAAAGATTTTCCCTTTCGCATTCTTGCCAACCCCATTTTGCCTTCAGCTTCGCTCTCCGTCTCAAAATTCAAGATAACCCTCCCAAAATTGAACGAAATCATATTAATACCCCGAATACTTATCACGTCGAAGGGTCCAAAATGTCCATCCTGCCAATAATTCCGTCGTAATTGTGGTTATGCGGTGCAAATATCGATTTACATGCCACTGTATAATTCACGGATTGAATAATGTATTACCTTTCATTAGCACATTGGCCAGTCCCCGGGTGTATTTGCACATAAATTCGCTTACCCACACCGAAGAGGTCCTATACGTGTGAATCCCTTCAAGCAACGCCCGATAGGCCTTTGTTTTTTTGACGTGTCGACAGTTGGAAATGTGGCGCCTTTTATAATTCCCCTCAACGGGAAGGTAAACGGTACCTACCCGAATGAATTTAATGTGCTGTAAGTAATAATTCACGATGCTTAATGAGCGCCGAGTTTTTTTCCCGCCTGTAATTAATTACTGAATAAATTATAATGATGGTGATTTAAAGATTTTCTCCTTGTACCTATCTACCCTCAGATAAAACGTCGTGGCAATAATTGAAATGGAAATTTTGAAGTCACTCATTAATTTTTATCATTCAGTTTGTTTTTGGTTGAAGAGGCCATTTTTTCGTTCTTATTTGAACGGAAGCCTTAATGAACTCTTGGTTTTACTAATCAATTACAAAGTGCTATAAAACAATTTTTTTTTATAAACTTTTATCAATCTATCAAACTTTATTAAGTCGTAAGTAACGGTGCTATTCCAAAGGATTAACGGTTAACAACTAACACTCCACTAAAACTTTAATGAGGGAAAAATTATGGAGCCTCTACTAATGAACTTTGATAATATCGAGCTTAGCGGCGAACGCAAGCTATTACCGTACTAGCTCAATCATTTAATCGTGCCTTTTACTATTCATCGTTCGGTCAACTTCGGTCCGGACTTTTCCAATCGCCAATCTAGTCGCACCGCAAAAAGCTTGATTAACGGCAATGAATACAAAGGGTATTAGGCTGATCAATGTATTTACAGAGTCATTTTAGTTTTAATTAAGCTACAGGGCCGGTTAAGCTGGACCGCGCAGTAAAATGGACGGTGTGCGTACGGTGTTAATAAGCTACGCGAATTTAACTGGAAACGTTGCCCCGTAAATGAGAATCGCCAATAAATCCGCCATTATAATAAACATTAACATTATTGTTTTCCGTTAAACGCCCCCCGCCCCGCGGCGCCACAACAATCCAGTTGGAATTTCAATGACTTCAATTATTGAGTGCCTGGTAACCGAACCCTTGGCTTCCTCAAGGGCCCGGGTTGTCCATTTTGCCCGATAATGCCGTGTTGTGCCCACGTTAAGTAAGTCATTATACGTATGTTCGGCCCTTTGTATTTTTTGGACCGCTTAGATAGGAATTTAATTATCCGCTCACGCTCTTTTGTTTCTTTTTTGAGCTTTTAACGTTCGTTATCAGCTTAGGTATATTGTATAAGAGAATAAAAAAATAAAAATATTTTAATGTTCTTAAACCATACGATTAATTCTATTGGAGTGATGACAGTTATTTCAATGGATGTTCCTATATTTGGAAATAATAATTCTGATCGGAGTGCCAACAGGTTTTGTCAATTTTGTCAGTTATAAATAGGAATAAAAATATTTTGTCAATCTCTGCATGGTATATTAGCAATAGGCAGAACCCCGAAACACAAAAAGTTGCTCAGCAGCAAACATATCTAAATCAGTTCAAGATTAGTCAACTATATACAGATTTGTACTGGGCTACGTTTTTCCGACAACGCTACAAATCTATGGCGCTTAATGACTAATGGATATCGTGAACCATATCATCATAATCAGCAGAGCTGAATATTACGTCATCAGCTAATAGAATTCAATACATGCCCAGAGGCAAGGAACGCCTTAATCAAATCGAAGGTGTGCATAATTTAGATTCGCAAGTACAGTCTACTCCACGTATTAGGCTTAAAGCGTTTATATTAGGGGCTAGAAATATCTTAGATAGATAATTTATCTTTGTATATATATGAACTTCACAAAACGCTCCTAAACACTCTGATAAATTGTTATCCATACTAATATTATCAAATAATGTGTAACCTTACTTCATCCTATAGATATTTAGTTGTTATTAGTTATATTATTATTTCTTAGTCACCTTGTATGTTTTTTGTTATTTGTCATTAGATGTTTTTTATTCATTTCATTCATTCAAGTGTATTTGCCTGTCTTTCACATCAAAACAGAGCTACGGATCGACCTGATTTTTGGTATAGGAATAGTTTGGGAGCTAGAAAGTGACAAAGGCTACTTATAATCCACGCGGGAAAAGCATATTAATAATAATTTTATACGGTAGATAGATCTTAGATAATCTAATATGGTATAAAACTGTAATAAGTAAAAAAGTTGGTCAAAATGTAGAGTTGAAGAGATACTAGAAATTATGATCAAAATTTAAAAATACACTGCAAACATTGCTGCACAAAAGATCTTTTAAATGATTAGTCAACAGCTCTACTCTCTCCACTCTTCGGAGCATTAACAAAACTAAAGAGTCATAAAACACTTTCCGAACATCAAACGTTCCTCTTACCCAAAGAACCATCTAACTTTTAAATTGATCACCAACTTATCTAATAAATTAAAGCGTAACACAAACTGCAATCCAAAACTGGTTGCGGTTAAGGCATTATCGAAACTAAATTAGGGCTGTTACACACACACGTCACGTTGTCGCTAATCTTGACTCTTAGCGCAATCTCTAGCAATTCCGACGAGAAAACAATACAGCCACCTTTACTGGAACAAAGAGGAAATAACAAAAGAATAGAGTCGACGAATCGCCGCTCGCCGCATTATCGAGCTCCACGGTATATACGTGCGACGCCGGCCTTTATAACAAGCGAGTTACAAAGAAAAAAGTCGCCGATACATTCAACTCTGACTGCTCACTCGAAACGTTTCGTTAACCCTACCCCCGTACCTTTTAAAAATCATAAACGACGGTAACGCACCTGATCGAAAACGTCCAATGGAATCCACTGGAAAAAAATAGACAACTATACAGCGTAACGGCTCTATCTGATATTTATATTGTAACCGCTTTGTGTAACTTCAGTTGCAGTGTGGCTTTGTGTTAAAAGGTTCGCGTGTGCCTGTCTGTACTAAACAAGGGGTTATCCGGTGGAGTTTGAGCAGGTTTTTTGTTTTATGATTGACAGCACACGGGCCATGCCCGGTCGCGCGGCTCATGCCAACCGGACCGTGATGGGCCGCCAAGAGACTCCCACCTTCCACCCACAACATAATATTACAACCCCATTGCACCACAGTTCGATCGCATCCTTTCCCTCTTCAATCGCAGTCTAATTATCAAAATGAAAGCGTAGTTTCCGATTCGTGGCTAAACGTATAATAAAATATGTTCATCTCGTTAAAACTTTGGTCTGCAAATATAAAATTCAATTTCTGAATGAGCGCAAAAAATCTTCCACCTTGTTTTTCGCGTTCATTTTGCATCAACCGACGTAGAATCCTAATTATCTTTCCCAGTTAAGCTTAAGTGAATTATTCCGGCGGCCCACTATAGAGCACAAACAAAACCGCTCGGAGTTCGCAACCTCAGTCGAAAATACTAAAACATTAAAGAGCATTCGCGGCACACGTATAATATCTGTTTAGTAGTGTGTAGACGTGGGGCGTAAGCCAGCTATCTTGGAGGGAACCAAGCTCTGTTTAGCCGGCTCAACTTTTAATAATGCCCGCAAAATCATTTAATTAATCTGGTTATACAGACCCACAACACTTAGCGTTAATGCTTGAGTATTAAATGAACTTATTTGTCCTCCGTCGGTACATGGATTACTCGGACCGTTTTCCTTACCGAGATTACATGAAAAGGAATGTCACTGATTCTTCTTTTTACACATTTAAAACACAGCGTTACTTAAAATGTGCACAGCGCAACTCTTTTATAATTAAGAGAATAAAAGGTAAATTTTTGAGCAGAACAAATTTTTCTATTACACAGTTACACAAGCGCAACTTTAAAATTAGTTTTCACTTCTCATGCTCTAAACTAAAAGTACGCCAATATAGCCCTACGAAGCGGGACTAAATAACCACTTTAGTCCCTAGGGAGTAAAAAGTAATTACTTTTTAATTTCCTTCATGTGAGATTAGATAAACTCAAACAGCCAGTGAATATACTATTATTTAGTGAAGTGTGGACCATCTTCGTTTTTGTTTCATGGTTTTTCCGCACGGAAGGTGGCGCCATGTGTTCTAAATTGTTAATTTGTGACTGGTTTAGAAGAAAAAACTGACCGCGAGTTTTTGGCGCCATTTTGGCGATTAATCACAATTTGTTTCACAGTGGACTTTGTGACTCAAGATAGGTGTTTGTGCCCCAAATGTCTACGCAACTGGACGATATGTGGAATGATTAAAATAGGCGCTATCTCGGTAAAGTGATGCCGAGTGTTTTATTATAGTAGTGACTACCTCAGCAAGAATTATCGAGAAGGCTGGCTTGACACACTTGACGCCAAATACTCCAAGAAGCATTGGAATGTAACACACCTACACCTACATTCTTATGAAAACATAAGAAACTATAATAATTTAATAATACTCAAGAATTGGCAGTATGGCTAAATGTCTTGGCCTGTCCTACAAAAGGACGAATATTTTTACTAGCTACTACTACTGACCGCGAAAATTTCAGAATTTGTTAATTGTTTTTGTAATAAATTGACTATTTTTCTCGCACTCAAAGTGAAAAGTACAGTTTGCACCTCGAGACTAAACGCCAACTTAATATACCACCTCTGGTATATAATGGCTTCGTTTAGTCCCTCGTTATGAAATATACTATTAATTTTGTGCTGTGTGTAAAAAATTTATACTAGAAGCATACAGTTTTCCGAGTCCATTCAAAAGTCCAGAATTTCGGCAATCCGTCAAAAATATGAGTACTCCATCGTCACGCAGCCTATAATAAATCAACATAGTAAAATGGTAATGGAAGCCTGTATAGAAAAGGGGGTAATTATCCGTAATAAAATATCACTAAAGCTTAGGCTTTATCTGATTCCGGTGGGATGTATGTTAGTGGCCCGGCACAATCGTAATTACGTAGGCTGGCCCGCTCGCTCGCGCACACTATGAATGAATCCTGAGACTAATGGAGATCTTATCTCCACCCTAAGATAGAGTAAGGTGGCCTTCCTTAACAGTACAAACTTTGTTATGTATAATACAGGGACTTATCTTAACCGAATGGGACAGCAGTCCAGGTCATAAATAAGGCTCGGCTTTGATTTCTGAAGGTGACTTTGTGCTCTTCGGGTCACGGGTCGCAGATCCCTCTTAATAGTTCCAAGGAAAATCTGAGCTAACGCGCGTAATCAACGTTTTAATCCGTGTACTTAATTCTGTGCGCGGATTCCGTAGTTTACGTTGCGGTGACTCCATTAGTGAGATTTCGTTTGAAACTTTACTTTTCGTGTGTATTAATTCCTCGACAATTACTCGCTAATCCGTTTTCTTCTGAAATTAATATTTAAGGCGGCAATTTGTAGCGCTTCCGCTTTACACAGCGCGGTATAAAGAAGAGAGTATTTGGCGAAAGTAATTTTCAAAATTATATTGTTACTTCGCCTTTGGATCCTGTAATAATTATCTCTGGTCTGCTTTAACAAGCGTTTAATTTGGGAAGGAAATTAAGCCCAGCTTTATGTTAAATTGTCTCAATGAGGAGTCAAACGTTGCGCGTCAACTTATTTTGTCATTACTACTGTGAAAAGCTGAGAAAAGACATTTATAAGGTATGATACCGCTGTTTTTGCTCCATCAATGTCTTTTCGCAGTAGACAATACTGGGAATAGTACAAATGGAACCGAAATCAATCAAACGTCATTTGGGTAGGAAGCTCGGTACCATTCGATTGCAATCCTAAAAGTCTGAATCGCATTGGGATCCTTCGATAAAAGGCAAAGCCTATTGGCAGAACGAGAGGGGCAGAATACAGAAGGAGGCATGCAGAGCAGACAGGCACGGGAGCGACACGAATGCGACATTTCAATTTGAGTATATATTATTCATGGTAATGCGTTAAAAGCCGGTATACAAGTTGCTCAGTGCGGGCGGGAAGCGAGTAATCGCTGCGCACGTGCGAGCACCAGATACCTACATAAGTATATTCAATGTTGTGCTTTAAAATTGTCGTTTCGCGCCATTTGCAGTTGCCGCGCTCGGGCCGATGTGCTTCGCTTATAAAGTAACTCTACGAAATGTGTTGCTCTTTTTTATTTATCGTGCTCAGTACAAAAACGCTTTTTGCCATGAATACGCCTCGAAAAAGTACACGTACGGATCAATCAGTATGAAAGGAACAAACACATTCCGGAGCGGTGATTGTGCGTGTGATATTCTCTCAATCGTGAAATAGCCTGGGTCACAGCGATCAACAAGATAATTTTTTCACGTCTTTTAGTATTTAACCTGAAACAAGAAAGGTCTTTTGTCATGGATATTCTAAGCTTGTCATTTTTTATCGGTTCGCGATTGAAGAACAATAAATGTATATTTATTTCAATTGTTTTATAACTTATGTATTTGCAGTTCTCTTGACTAGTAATAATAAACAAAAACAGAAAAGCAATAAAACCCGTACAAAGTTTTTCCTTAACAAAGATATTTCAACCGCATTGTGTATGGAAATTGTTATTTACAAAAAAACACTGATTCAACCCGTATCCTCACCGATTGACAGACGAAAATTTCTTCTTTTCTTACCTTTTGTAGGTATTGATACAACGAAGTGTGTGCCACGATTGTGTGCGTGCACGAAAGGTCGAAATGAACTTGCGGCCAACATCTATTATTCATCTTCGAAGACACGGGAACGAAATTTGTGTAAGTGCGTTGTGATCCAGCCAATCTCGCCATCTTTATTTCATTCGCTATAAATGGATTAGGTACGTTGTTCACAAAACCTTGTTGTGTTATTGGCGATTTTATTTGGCTCTATCATCGATTGTCTCGTTCTTTTGTTTTGCTGTTAAACTTGTTACGTTAAGCATTGTTATTGTTAAAACTTTCGCGTTTTTTGTTACGCCGCAAAGTCACTTTAGGGTATAAAAACTTTCTGATCACAAAACCTAAACCTTTTGGTTGGTGGTAGGACTTGTTCTTAGTCCGCCTGGCTAGCAACCACCATCTTATCTAAGTCTGACGCCATAACAATGATTGATAATTCCGGGAGTAGTGCGTTTCTACCTTCAGCCTTATGACCACTTAACATCAGGTGTGATGAAGGCTAAGTGCTACCACGTTTTGGATAAAAAAAACCTACTAGGATAAATATCACTTAACTCAATCATTGAGTACAAATTTTCAGAGGCAAATTCCAAACGTCAAACACTTTGTCACAAAGCGCATCAATTCATCAACTTATTTCTAAATATAATTTAGTTATTTCACGAGCAATCTCAAAATGAAGATCTTGCATAAACAGCGACTGAAGCTGATTAATACTTGTGAGATGAGGCAGCGAGCCTCGCTGATGAATCGACGGGCATCCATCAGCCATACGCCGGCAAATGCGTACGCACGCACCGACAACAAAACAGTTCCACGAGTGGGAACGAAATCTTTAAGCCAACCGTACAAATGCTTATTAGGTCCTTTGTTAATATAAAATTCAACAAAAGGAACTTTTCTCCTCGCTAATAGGACTATATTTTTACCACACTCCAGAAAACTCCAAGGCTCTACCGTATAAGGCGGCGGCTCAATAAACTTCATCAAAGTGGGCTTTGCTTTTCATTCAAAGTTTTTGCATACATACATTTGTTTAAATGTAAAACAACAATTTGCATATTTTTAATGCTCGTTTAAAACTGCATTTTATTCGCTTTGAAAGCGCACCTACTTCCTTCAAGTAGTTTATTGAAATTTTACAGAATTTAAATATTAATTTTCTTATATTTCGAAGAGTGTTATATAAGTGAAATCTATTTGAGAGTGTTAAAGGGTCCTTTTAGTGGAGAGAAGGAAATTTTCATTGAGGTCTCACCTGTGACCGGGTATCGTTTTATCGGTGCCCCAAGACATAAATTACAAGAGAAAGTAATCGTTGAAAGTTTCCTAAGACAGGGCGAAGGGCAAGCCTGGAATTTCTGCAGAATTACCTGCCACTGGTTTTAAGACTTGTAATTTATCAGTATGGGTCTCGGGTCCGGTAGGCCGACAAGGAATCCACTCGGTCACCCGGAAAATGGTCGCTTTTATTCTAAAGATCTTAGAAGAGATAATTCTGAATGAAACTTGGGTTATATTGAGACCACGCGGTATACTGGCCTACGAATTTTGGTTAGATGTAATAAAAACATGAATTTTGTCATGCAAATTTGAAAGTGAGTAGCCATTCTATTTATGTATTCAATTAAAATTTAGCTTTAGTTTAGTTTACTAAAGATGACATTTTTCATTACTTTATAATTACTTTTAACTAACAAAGTAATATGTTAAGCATACTCCAATATCGTCCCCGCAAAAACCGAACAATTACCCAAAGTATGGTTACATACATTATGGCATCTCGGAAAAAACGTGTTTTGATTGACGCGGGCAATCGGCTTAATGTAACCTCGAAGCAAGTTTCGTACGCCACACAAACGACTGGTTAAATTCTGAGGTCGACGCAAAGCGACGCAATCTCTCACACGTCACAGAGAAGGAGCTTTCCATATAATTCATTTCCCTATTCATATTTGTCTTAGGAGTTGACTCTTACGAAAAAAACTGAAAGGACCACGCAACGGAATAAAATGAAAATGTTTTACGGCACCGGCTGTTATTGAAAAAGTTTGCCAAAATTGGAGCCAAAGGTAGGGTTTAACAAAGCCCGTGTGCATGTGTGTATGACGTGATCACCGGCCAATGGGAGCCTGGCTTTACGTTATGCCTGCGCCACCATTGGTCACTGATCCCACAATATCTTCACGCAGTCCGCGTAGGAATCATCCGTAGTTGTAGATCTATAGCCGTATGGTTTATATTCGTCGTTCAAGATTACGTGACTGGAAATAGTAAAATCGGATGATGATGTTGATAATGTAGGTCGTAATGGGCCATTGCCAATAAAACCTTATACGTAAGCGATGGATTAAAAGGAACTGGGTCACGGCAAGGCCCGCGCCTTATGAAAATATCAGAGTTTGGGTCTTCCTTAAATAAGGACGACACGTATCCGTCGCTATGGGTATATTCTCTTTGTTCGCTTGTTTTATTCAGAAGACACTTTTAGGTTTATTAGCAACTGAATGGAACGACCGATAGCACTAACTTTCCATTACTTTCAGCTGTTACTTACGTCTTAAAAGGAAAGTTGCATGCACTCAATGGAAGGTCGCTCGAGAAGTTTCGATAACGTCAATGAACAAAAAAAGCGAACTTCGCAATATTACGGATTGTCCCGGCAAATGAATAATTATTGAAATTTAAATTCTTATTTTGAGTCTCATTAGGGAGTTTCAGAAGGGTCATGCTTTTTGTATAATTAAAGAGCTCTCCATTTTGCGACGCTAAACTTCGGATCTGTGAGGAAATTAATTGAAATATTTTAAATCAATTTATCGGATCGAATCTCCGTAATGGCATATTTGAGTTATTATCGACATACTTATAATATAAGAGGCAAGATGGAGGGTTTTGTAATGTTAGATGATGATTAAAGTTCTATTTATAGATGAGATTAGATTTCAATTTAGGTGGAAAATAACAGAGAAAAAGTTAGTAAATTATGTTATCAATTTTGCATTGACAACGCTATACTTATATACTAAAATTATTACAAGTTCTGGATGGAATTTAAACCTAAATATTCGTTGGTTTAAACGAATCCTCAATATTTGGAACCCTATTTTTTTTTACTTAAGGTGGTTCGATCAGCTCATTAGCGCTACCAATAGAAATAAATCATTTACGATTTATCAAGGGTTTAGAATAAAAGTTTCGGTTATTTTGCGCATATAGAAGAGTAAAGTGCAATTTTTAAGTATTTTTTCATGGCCTCAAATATGAGCATTAAGTTATGGATCTCGATATTGCTAAATGTGGCCACTTTTGGCACTATTGATATTCACGACTTATTGCTTAAGTTTGAGTTCTTAAAAGTATATTTATAAAATGCATTTTACTCTTTTATTTGCGCAAAATAACCGAAACTTTTAATCTAAGCCTTTAACAAAACGTAATTGATTAATTTCCAGTGATGGCGCTACTGAGCTGATCGAACCACTTTAATTGTGCATTTTTTTTTTATTTAATTCAATATAAATCAGATTCAAATAAAAATCACAGTCATCCGACACATTATATGTATGTATATTAATTATAGAATCAACTAGCTGTGAATACAAAATGAATTAGTTAACCAGCGACTGTTGTTTTGTAATATTGGCAAGCATGGGGGTGAGTTGGGCGAAGTAGGGCAACGGCGCGGGCAGCGGCGGCCGTGTTGGTGCGCGGGTCATTTGGCTCCATCGTTATCCGCAGCAGGCGCACGAACAACGATATCTTCATTTTCACAGCGAATTTTACAACCTCGTGCTCTATTTTATTTTTTCATCCAACACATTTTACTCTTCGTAAACAATTTTTTTAGGTAAAATTCTCCTTGCAAAGTTATTAATTAATTATCTACCAAACGCTATTATTATCTAAAGGCTTCGATCTTTACACGGATAAGACCTAAAGTCAATATCGTAACTTTCCCCCGAAAACTTAGTAGCCGCTGTGGCCGGCCGAAAGTTTCATGTGGCTGATAATTTACATAATAGAAGACGGTAGGTCTACCCACTATCGGGGTCATTCAAACTTCTCTGGATTAGGGCTTTCACGGGCAAGGCTTATCGGATTTCGAACGAATTTCGGGATGCTTCCGATGGCGACGTCATTATCGATATCCGATTTATATGCAGATTGGGGTTGAAGTGGCGAGCGAGTGACGTCACGGGCGCGGGCGGGCGGACCGCTCGCCTCGTGGCCGCCGCGTCCAACATAAATAATGCCACTAACCAACCGCAATCTTCAACTTTATCCCGCTCGAAGATTATACAATTAATCCCTTCCCTTTACATTCCCGTCGGAACCGAGAGCTCGTTCAACTTTAGCGCACTCGACCCGACGAAGACAGAATCTCCATTGTAAGATTTAACAATTTCTCTCGCCTCGTTACGTTTCACGGAGTAATAATAAAATATTACAATGGATGTCAACTCTATTCATGATAAGTATCCGAGATAAAGAACATCAGTAGCATAATTCAGAAAATCAGATATCGTGAATTTGATGTGGAGGACTGTTGAGTCGCTTAACAATACGATTTGGGTCTCATTACTTTGTAGTTGAAGCCTTTCTTCGAGGCAAAGAGGTGTCTGCGTCTTTATGTTTAGACACGTATTCACGTCAGTTAGAAAGTTCCGTGTAAACCGCGTATAATTTGGAAAATGGAAGCTCCGCTTGGTTTGAAATTCGTATAGCAAACTTCCCTATCATTATACGATTCGTGATTGCTTGCACGCCGTCGAATACTCGTTCGATAGTCATTTTTCACTGGCGAATAATCTGAGCAGTATTTATGCTATCCGATATCGGCCGACATAGTAAATCAATTAAGCGTTCCGGCGCAAGTTTCGGTTCCATTTAAGCTGTTTATTCAGGAATTAGCTTTACTTTATCAACGTTAAGCCGCCACCTGATGTGCAGTGAGATTATCGCAATCTATATTGACAATACTGAATGTAAGGATAGCCCAATTTATTTCTCGATACATTGAAACGGAGTGCTTTTAGTAAGAGATGGGATCAGGTCCATCATTTTTGGTACACTATTTTAACTCAACGTACGGTCACATTTCAAAAACCTTCTTCAGTTGACAAATTCATTCCTTTATTAAGTCATGTGCTCTTATTACCTTTTGAAACTACAGCACAAAGCAGACAACTGCATATAAAATTGTATTGTACAAGGTTTAAAGTTGTAAACACCTTTGACCTACATCTAATTTCATATCATTATCAAAACTTTTTAGTAGCCTATATTCATTAGGAAGTTTGATTTAGTTATGTTCTATTTATTTGTCAGTGTCTGATTAATTGATTTGTATTTCTTGCAATCAAAAGTGACTATAGCAACTATTTAGTAAGTATTTGATTTGATTTGATTTGATTTGATATTATTATCATGGCAACCGATTTTTTATGTTAAAAGTTGACCAACTGAAGGATTTTGACGTGATGTGTGAGGATGACTAATAATGACCTTGCGACGCTATATGCCATGCGTAATTGGTAAAACAGACCTATTGCTTAGACTGAGTAGAGGAAAATAGCTTACCTTACGGTGACAAACCTTTTGATACGAGTGCCATCGTACTCGACCAGGAAAGTGCTTTATCAGTGTCGTTAAAAAATCCCACATATTTAAAATTTCGCTAAAGCTTAGATCTGAATGTCATTTCAATAACGTCATGCACTATGTGACAGACATCAATAGAAATTGACACTTTAAACTTTCAAATGAAATCAGACCCTTACAATCTACAGCATACAACGAATTTTAAAACTAAACATGATAAAGCAATTTCTTGGTCGAGTTTACATACTTCAGTTTCCGTGACCACGGTACCTGGAAAGGTGCCAAAACGTCGGAAAAAAAACTATTTTTTTTTAAAAACACAACTAAAAATTACCAATGATGAAACATATGCGTGATTAAATCTGTAAAAAAAAGTGATTTTATTTAACAGTTCGCGCAATAATCTACAATGTACTTAAATTAGGTCTAAGGTATTCAAGTCCCTTTCTATAAATCTTTTTATGAAATAAAGCAGTGTTCAACATTAGGTATTCTATTGGGTAACATTAAAAAATAATCAGAAATTTTCCTAACACATCTTGTCTTTCATTGAGGCTTTGAAATATAACCAAATGATTGGTCGAATCTCCTTAAGGGAAACAAGAGCTGAGTAAAACGAGGATAGGATTGCGGGCAGCACTTTACAGGATATGTTACACAGAATGCACACAAGGAGGACACAATTCGATTCCGGCATATCCATTCTGTCATTGAAACACAACTCTCTGTCGTCGTGGACATAGAGATCTAGTGCCGAACGTAACAATAGAATAGACGTATAGATCTTGAAATAAATCCTTTTTAGAAAAGCCTGTCTGAACAGGTTTGTTTTTTAGGCTTTTTTTATTTGGACCTTAAAAAGAAAGCAGATATACTGTCAATATAGCCGCCTTTTTAAACCGATGTTTTATTTCTTCTATATTTACGCCTTTATAGGACGATATTTTTTATTGTGTTTATACTTGAAAAGAAAAAGACATACTTAAAAAATTGTAAAAGTTCAATTGTGATTAAAACTTAATCAGCTTTGCCAATAAACTGAATAAAGTAAACCTCTGCGACCTAACTACTATAGTACTACCAGTAACTCTATATGTAAGTAGGTGCGTGTGTGCACAATTACATACGAAAAGAAAGTAACAGTTTTTTATAAAAAAATATAATTATGATGATAGCTTAAATTTTTATTATGAATTACGCATGCGCAAAAGTAATACAGAAATGAGAAGTCAACACATTCATAATGAACTGTTTAAAAACAGATTACTCGTATTAATTTTAAAACGTATTCGACATTAAAGCGACGGTCTGCGGTTTTGTTGTCGAAAAATTTTCGGCGGAATAAAAAAAAATAAGTCTTTACCAAAAACATCATTCATCTTTCAGCGAGCTGTCCGTTATGAGCTGCAGTTTTTAAAAGTTGGTAATTAACACAACCAGGTCTACTTTAGAAGCGTTCAGAAGTTTCGAGAATGCCCTCAATAATTAAAAATCGAAAGTTGCTCCGTTTTTGTTCGCCGCCGATCGGATAAGGCATATAATTAAAAAGTTCCGTCCAATGACCAACTTTTTGTGAGTATCATCGTCTTGTTTTGATATTTCTTTATAAAATTTGTTAATCAGATTGAAATGTTTATTAGTCGAGATTTTAAGCTGAAAAGGTGAAAATATCTCTAAGGTCCTCGAATCTCCCATTAAACTGGATGATAAAGCATAATCCGAATAGGTGCTGTGTGTGTATAGTGCGTTTGACACAATTGCATAGATTTGCATGATAAAAAGTATTACGTAGGTATTACTCTTTATATCATTAGGTAGAATATGGAATTGTTGAATATATTTCAAAATTTAAATTCAAATAGATAAATCCTTTTATAGTGTGACTTATACTGGTATATGATATTCCCTTGTACGTTAACAAAATAAATACTGGATTCTTAATACAAATGGATAAAAGTACCCTTTAAATATTTGAAGGGTTCGGTAGCAAACATTTGTATTTCATACTACACTTCGAGCAAACACTTGTTGAAATATAATCGTCAGTGAACGTCAGAATCGTGCTAACAGCTACGAGCTGTCGTAACGTCTACGAGCTGTCGTAACGTCTACGCGTTGCTACGAAGCTACGAAAAATGTAGACAGCCTTCTTGTTTCACGTTACGAAAATTATTGTTGTTATATTTACTCTCATAAATAAACAGACCGTAAGCTTGAAATAGTCATACATCGCTACGATAATACTCTCAAGGGCCATTTTGGAATGAAATTCTTTTATTTGCCTATAGTATTTTCAATAGTAGGTAATAAGTTCTCACTAAGTTTAAGCTTGCTGTTTTTTTTTTAACTTCAAACACTCTTCGCAACTCAGGGCACTTAGATTTAGTAGTACAATGGTTGGAAAAAAATACTATATTGTAATGCAATAAATAGATATTCGTTGGAATTGCTTTTATATATATAACAATATATTTAACAATTATTTCTTGAACTTGCTGAAATAGTTATCAATATTTCACTTTTAAGTTTTTATATACCTAAATAACAATGAACAACGAAGGCTCTCAACAAAAACCATGATTCCATAACGAAACTCAAATCACAACACAAAAGTCACCCATAAATAATAATTTTAGCTGTCTACTGGTGTAAGCATTATAAAACAGGTTCTCAAGAGATGACTTTCTACATACAAACTAACAAATGTCATAGTTCGATAGCTTCGACTGTACATTTCTAACACCAAATTCTCTCCCGAGATTGAAGGAAGGTTGAAATTTGCAATTCTGAAAATTCAATCGGCCTTCTTATTTCCTGTTTGTCTCGTTCGAGCAGGTTAATAAGTAATGGAGTGGGATCGCCCGAGTTTTGTTTGTTAAAGTGATTATTTAAATAGGAAAAACGCTTTCGGGTTTCCCCCTAAACTTTTCTCATATTTTATTCACCGATTTTTCACGGTATGAGTTGCCTGTACCGATGATAAGTTAACTGGTTTTTGGGGATCGCAAGTGGCTATCTACAATTCGAATAGAATACTGAAGCCCGTGGTGCAGAGGTTGGCGCGCTCAGCCTCGTTGACGTTAAGCAAATTTCGCAATGGTGGGTCACGGGATGGGTTCCCGTTAGGCCTGCGTGGTGGGTCAAGAAAATTCTCCTTATCCACCCTTATGGAAGGCCAGTGCCCAAGCAGTGGGGATATTTAATGACTGATGGTGACTGGATAGATTTAATATACATCACAAATTATACCTTTAAGTTATAAAAAGATTTCTAATTATTTTATCCTACTTAGGAAGTGTCAAATAATTTGGTTGTTATTAATGTTTTCTTCACTATACCTTCAGGACCATGGCATTTCAACAATATAACATGTTTTTGATAGTCATTCAAAAGATAGAACCACTTGAATGGCTGTGAGTTCTTTAATACAAAATTGTAGGAACACCAAACGAATCACAAAGATTTTATATAAAGATAACAACTTTGGTTCATAGAAATTTGATTTTCAGTTATATTAATTAAACATCACTCCATTTCCTTCGAGCTATAATTAAAGTTACTGTTTACTTATAATTGCTACGAAACAAAGTTAATTTCATAATTTCTTCAAAGAACAGTCTATAGCACAAGCACAGTTAAAGAATTGTTGATTTAATATGGAATTAAATAATAAGGATCATAAAGTCAATTATTGAAAATCTTTAAAGAGTTTAAAATAGGAATAATTAAAATTAAATAGGAAACAACACAAATAACAAACTTAAAGAACAACTAAATATGTAAAATAAATAATTACATATTTTTTTTAAGCTTTTTATCATAACTCTACGGTATTGATTTTAATTTTTCGTAATGAAATTTTCCTTCTCGCCTAATTGTTTCAAGGCCTTTTTTTAATTAAAGTTGTCCAAAATATTCTTAGTTAATAGGGAATCGTTTCTTCGGGAATCGGGAAGGGAGAGTTCCTTAAGAAACCTAATCCCGTACGAGATAATTTCCAGTTGCCAATCAATGGCTTATGAAAATACTGCGGGGCTATTTCGGCGTCAACTCCTTCGAGTGTCGTTACGAAAATACAATGGGTCACAGCCATCTCTATCGTCTTCTACAAGCCATGCGCATAAAGTTGGCAACTTAGTTTTAAGTGAACCGATTTGACACCGTTTGCACAGTTTGACAGGTAAACAGCGAGTAAACCTCGAGTACTGAATCCTATGGAGATGGCATATCTTCTATACAAATAAATAAAATTGGAGTGTCTGTTTGTAACATTAAATAACCGCTTTTTACTACGTGCATATGATTAAATATACGGTACATATACCAAAATGACATGTTTTACAATTTTTGTCTGTCTGTCTGTTTGTTCCGGCTAATCTCTGAAACGGCTGGACCGATTTTGACGGGACTTTTATTGGCAGGTACCTGATTTAAAAAGGAGTAACTTAGGCTACTTTTTATCCCGGAAAAATATCACATTCCCTCGGGATAACGTCATGTAGTCCACGCGGGTGAAGCCGCGGGCGGAAAGCTATTTGTTCTATATGAACTATCCGTTATACAAATATAAGCTAAATCGACATTGTACTCATATACCTGTAGCCATCTTGTTCTATCTTACCTCCAATACTCCATGTAAAAAGAGACAGCAATATATTTATTCGACCTATTTTTGGCAACATTAAAACGTGACGTCATAGTAATGCATGATTGAGGCCCGTCGCCATTTTTGTTTCTCGGTATGTGTAGGCATGCCTCACTTTTTCGTAGGTATGCCATATCCATAGGATTCGTACTCAGAGGAGTAAACCGGTTCACAGCAATGTTGCCGTTCCGTATCATAGCATGGCTTGTAGAAGACGATAGAGAAGGCTGTAAATGAGTCCATTGGCAAAGTGCTACAGGGGCCTTACTGCGAGCTGTCAAACAGTGTAGTAATGTTGATTGCAGGTCGGGGCTATACACTGCGTATAGCGCCATCTCGCTTACAATATTACTATAACTTCGTTTGGCAGTTTTCAGTAAGGCACCTAATTATACTGAGGCAGAGTTTGTAGGTTTGATCCCCACTCGCTACAAACATTAGTATTAGTTCCATGTTGTGTTGGGTATGATTTATACATCTTCTTCTATATATTTAAAATTGAATTGCTGTTTGTTAGTCTCGCAAAATTTCTGAAACGGCTTGACCAATTTGGCATACTTTTTTTTGATTTGTTCGCCTAATAATGGCAAATATCCTAAGAAGAAGAAGCTAAATATTTTACAATGTTTATTCTACGATTAAAATGGTTATATTTTTTATGGAAAATCGTGTAACTGACGTTCTGTAAAAGACTGAAATTTCGTCCATGATCGCTTCCATAAAGTATTTAATCGCTACCGTTTTGGTCGCTTTGGATTTCTACTTTGTTTGTGGCAGGCAGTGTATAAAACTCCTTTGGTGGATTTAGATGCGCTTTGCGGTTTTTTTATCGGGCTATCTTTCTACAAGCTTTTTATTAACTTGCCACGTTAGTTAGTTATGCCCGAATACTCGTACACTACTTATCTTTGGGAGCGTCTCACACATCGCCCTGTCACTTTAAATGTCAAACGTATGAAAGAGATGGCATGATGTTTGAGACGTTCCCAAAAATCATTTGCGTTCGAGAGTTCGGGCGTTAGTATGTGAGTTACTTAGTGGGGGACAAATCTTGCAAACTTAATTTGACCCACTTCCCAGTGTCCGATAGAGCTGAAACTTTGTTTACAGGTTTGGTTCAGATGACAATACAATATTAAAGTACAGTTAACAAAAAAGTTTGTCATAAAAATTAAATTTTTACTAAAAACTTATTTAGATGTAGGTGATAGAAAGTTCACAGGGGCCACTTATATAATATAATTATGTAGGTACCTGTATATCTATATAATCATTAGTTCGCCTATACTTAACTGTATTTATCATAACCCATTGTGTAATTGTGATGGAAACTGACCTTAGTCATACCATGTTAAGGTCATTTTTCAATTTGACGACTCTGTATGAAATAAAACAGGGAAAAAAAAACAACCCTTGGAGTTTCTTGCCGGTTCTTCTCCAAGGCCTCCCGCTGTAGGGTTTGCGAACCGATGGCGTAGCTTCTATGACGTTCACAAGTATTGTAAATAACAATCTAAATTGAATAAACAAATTTGAATCTTGAATGCCATCGTGTATCCGTAACACAAGTACTTTTACAACTCATCTCGAAGTTAAATCAACGTACTCGTAGTAAATTTTTTTTATAAGTAAGTTTATGCCTGCGATTTTGGCAGCGAGAAATTTTCCAGGTGAAACAATGTCAATGTCCTTCTCCAACGATTAAACGATCTCATTCCAAATAACACGAGAATAGGTTCAGTAGTTAAGTCGTAAAACGGGAAGAGATAGATACACTGACATACGGAGTTACTTCCTCATTTATTATACATAATAATATAAGTATAGATTTCCTGTAAGGCTTTTGTGGGAAAAGGGTGTAATTTATAAGGGGCAAGGGCCGGAGTGTATCTGAGTGGGTCTATTAGCTCAACTGATATTTTCTTGGGCAACTTAATTGTTATGTCGCCTTTAAGACCAGGTGGCCCGACCCATTAGGGCTCGACGCCGCGAAACTTGAGTGGCATCGAGGGAGCCCAAGGAAATGTTTAAACAAATTAAAACTTTCAGTTTATACTTTGTCTTGAACGTTTTCGTATAAATCTTTAAACAGTGACGAGCAATAGCAGGGTGTTTGAACTCATGCGTGTTATTATTGTTTTTTTTTCAAGATTTTGCTGACTTGATTACAGAGGCAAATAAATATAACTGACTGATCGACCAAGACATTGGGACACAAATAGTAACATTTAGAAGTTTTTTAAATGGCATGCTTAAAAGTAAAAATATTTTGCACCTTAAGTTTCAATATAAAAAATCTAAAAGTAGTTTTATACACATTAAATTACAGCTGGCTTTCGTATTTGCTATAGGTTACTATTGGCTCCTAGCAGTTTAACCCGCGTGGTACCTGCGCCCCGATCGCGGTAGTTCTATGACGCATTATTCAGGTGTACGTGCAGTTGACGTGCAAAACTGTTTTTGATAACGCGCGGCGTTGACAGTGCGACAACGTTTTCTGTTCGGGTGATAATCTTTGGAACTAAAACAGTTTTCATACTACAGTCTATTTTGACTGCTAATTTCGTATTGCAAGTGGCTCCTCTGTCACGGATGTCACCGGAACAGACAGGATTGTGGGACTATAGGTTTGCGTGACGTGTGTGTCGTTATGTCATTACGGCAATACGAAGTCAAACGTCAAGCCGCAAACGTGATCAAGACGCGCTGCATACAATTACGGCGATCGGCCCGCAGTTTATGCTTTGCAATGGCCTCAAACCTTGGTTGAAGCCCTGTGGCTACTTTATCTAAATGAGTCACACCAATGATTTTTGTTATCAGCATATCTAAAAAATATGTAACTCGAGAAAAAAGAATTTGTTTTTATTTTTTTCCTATCTTCAAAAATGACTGAGATATTAAACGTTAAAGTACGGCCTCCGTGGAAAATTTGGGTGAACCAATGGCATTAACGTGTGACGTCACGTCGCACTTCCGTATACCTACATAGAATCCTTTGGCTATATAGTTGCGCTCTCACGGTTTCGTAATAAATTTATTTATTTTTCTTATAGTCGATCAATGAAATGTTTAAGAAATTTTGTATTGAGCCCATGTGAAAAAACACCTTCAAACAATGTTTTATTTTAGTGAATAATAAATTAAATCAACTTTCGTAATGGCGGGCGGGATTCTGTCAATACATATAGCAACCGTCAAAACAAAATGTACTTACAACCTTAACTGACTTGGTAGTTAAATATGCACCCTAAAAACTGACAGCCATTTCGATAAATTTATACTGCTAGTGGCGCCTCCACCACTGGGTCAGATAAGTTTGTGGGATAAATGTCTTTCAGTATCGACAGTAGGTGACAGTTTTAGAGTGCGCCTGCGCGCGGTCGAAATTGAATACTAATCATTTAGGGCGTTTGTGCACTACCACTGAATTTTACCGATCCGGAAAAAAACAGATGTTTGTATTTAATTAATTACTATTATAAATGATTAATTATTAAAATACAAGCATCCGTTTTTTTTCGGATCGGTAAAATTCAGTGGTAGTGCACAAACGCCCTTACCATAACCTTAGAACGAAGAAAATGTACTGTAACTAGCGTCAAAAACGCACGAGTTGCGCGAAGATTGCGCACAGACGAACTCTATGTAGGTACAGTTAGACGGAAATCACCCGCAACAGCCGCAAACGGAGATGTCAGTGCGACATGACGTCATCGAAATAGCGCGCAAGGAAAGCAAATTTTCAAAAGCTGGTGAAACTTTACAACGCTGTATCTTTGGAAATCCTGGCCAGATTTCGATGAAACAAAAACTATTAGTACTTGCACGAGTACACGCATTAAACGCAGTAATTTTTATAGTCATATTTTTATGTGTTGGTGTGACTCATTGTGAAAACCCGAACAAAATCTTTGTAGCGAAGATAAAAAAAGGACAACAAAAAGATAGGACTTACAGGGTTCCAGGTGGTTATCGTCTTCGCTGAACTTTCACTTTCACAACTTTTACTATGGAAGATTTTTGATAATTAGCTGCAGCGGCTTGGTTTGATTGAATACAACACCTCAACGCGTGATGCGCACGCGCGGGCAGTTAAGCCAGTACTTGTTTCATACGTCACCGATTGATGATGACGTTTTTCGATTGCGCTCAGAAATATGTGGTATGGAAAGGATTAGGAGGATGAGATTTATCCTAATCCGGTGAGAATATAGGGATAAAATATTATAGCCTTTGTTACTTCGGAAGCATGTATAGCTTACTACTATTAGTAGTAGTATTATATTAGTATAATACTAGTTACTACTAATACTTACTAAGAACTTTTAAAATTGGTCCAGTAGTTGTTGAGTTTATCCATAATAAAGACACAAACAAAAAATCTAATATTTTCTCTATATAATAATACCATAGATTAAACATGTCCTAAATAGTAGTGCCGCGAAAATAACTATCTTAATATTCCTTACAAGAAACGCTTTTATGCAGTCATAAATAATTTGTAAGTAGGTACATACCGAATATCAGTCAGTACTTTGTAATTTGCATGTAATCTTATTTTTATTCCCATAAACAAGATAACGACAATCCTTTTTAAAACGACCTTTTTTCATTTCACAATTTGTTCTGATATCGGTTATAAAACCAAATTGCCAGATTATTATCACAGCGTTGTATAAACTTTTTAACGTAAATTGTTATTCAATATGTTTTAATAGAGTACTTTATATGTAAACAAAGTATCTAATCACTGATTATTTTTACTTTTTTTGGGTTCATACTGCAATTTTTATTATTAAAAATGAAATATTATAAACAGTCGACCCGTCTCAGCGACCGTCAAAGTGACTCCGTAGCTCAGTGGTTAGACCATTCGCCTGGACAGTGAAATGTCGTGGGTTCGAGTCCCATCGTAGTTAGTTGTGAAAAGGGTCGACTTTCTCTTATATTTTATTTTTAATATTTCCTTATAACTATTAACGCGTAAAAGATTACCTACGTTCCAATACTTTTAAAACATAAACATCTACTTCAATAGGACGGATTTTCTTATAAAAATAAAGTGCAGTTTATGAATTTAATTTGATTTAGTAATTCCCTTTTAACGGACTGAAAGAAAGATTGTCAGAATCATAATAAGCAGTTTTTATTTTCTAATAACATATAATCCATTCTTGATATTTCTATTTGTTTAAACACTTCTTCCGGTATTGAGATTCAAATGTGTGATGTCCAACAAAATTGTCGTTTTAAACGCAGTGATTTTAAACGCAAACTGACGTTACATTGACCAATACAACGCTGCCTCTAAAAATAACCATTTACAACACTAACAAACTCCAAAACTATCAAGAACACAAGTCGCAGTTTGACAGACGTGAGGCTGACCATTGCTGGTTCGCAACCGCTTCGCAACTGCTCAAGAAACCGCAGCGGCGTAGTTGCGAGGCCGACAGTTCAAATAACTCGTACAATGAAAGATGGAAGTTTAGGAAGTTGGTGTTAAACAATGATACATTGTTTTGTAATTTAGTTGAGTAAATACCGTTACGATATTTTATTTTGTATCCAAAATACCTCATAATGCCATCTATGATGGGCCAGTATAAACTTATTTAGTCTGTGACATAAGTATATTTTGGCTATGCATTACGTCGTTTCATAATAATACAATCCATCAGAGTTCAAATTACGGTAGTAAAATGTAAATATGGAGCAAAAATATCAAAGTTTAAAAGGATGTTATAAAAAGTTTTAAACACAATATTATAATGTTACTTGGAGCATTGATGAAAAAGTTTGATTCGGAAATATATCTGCTTATAGAAAATGAATCTAGCATTTTAATATTTTACTAAATAAATTACTTAAATCATGAGTGATGAGAAAATCATTTCAGCAAACGTTATGACTTTTTAATGGTGCATAACTACATCCACTTTAAAATAACGAAAAGCAGCAGTTCGAAAGTTTAGCCTTAGATAAAATAAAGTAAATTATAGAAATCTGATGGGTAAGATCAAGAAAGGTCACGTATTATAAGTCCAACCCTTACGTGTGACCGCGCTTTATTCTTCAAAGATCAAATTCTATTTTAAATAAAGATCCTTTTCGGCGGTCGTAAAATTACGGTTAAAGTTACACGAGCGGTACCGACTAAGAAGATAATAATAAAAAAATCTCACTCACATTTTCATTGCTCAAAGATGACTCCTAAATGTAAAAGTTAAGAAATAAAATACGAGCCTCATAGCACAGAGAGAAAACATTACCGTTAGCAAAGTTTAATTCAAAACCAGCGTCTCTAAAACAATAACATTAAGATCTACTTAAAGCTAAGCTGCATTAAATCTGTGAAAGTAAAAAATAAACTGTTGTCTGAGAATACGTACACGTAGCGAATTACGGCGACAGGTATCTCCGGGGGCGCAGTGTCTCCTCTTAAATGAAATACTTAATAATGCCTCGACTTAGGGCGGTGAGAAAAAATCGTGTTCTCCGTGCAAGTGTGACTTTGTTGGTGTCAAAGCGGGGCGTCCGTTTCGATTTGAGCGTACGTGTTTTGTTCTGATCAGCTTCTTTATGGTTGCTTTCGCAGTCTTTTGTTAAGGCAGTGTAACTGTCATACGCCCGAATTCTCGAACGCAAATCATCTTTGGGAGCGTCTCAAACATAATGGCGTCTCTTTCATATGTTTGACAAATAAAGTGACAGGGCGATGTGTGAGACGCTCCCAAAGATAAGTAGCGTACGAGTATTCGGGCATTATACTCGTGTTATGAAACTTAGTGCCTATGAACATAATTGTTTGTAGCGATACCTAGCGAGTATTGTAATTTAGGTCAGGCTTATGGTAGGTCCTTAGTTTATTTGTATGTTTGCGATATTATTAAAACTTCAAATATTAGAAATACTAATAGCCTTCCGCCAGCGGCTTTGTCCGCAAAGACTACACAGGAAGCGTTAAGTATCCCGCGTGAATGTGATATTTTTCGGTATAAAAAGTAGCCTAAGTCTCTACTCCATCTTTCAACTACTAAAAATTGTGTTCATCTGTGGCTCCTTTATGACGTGAAAGATGGACAAACAAACAAACACATTTTCATATTTATAAATAACTAGCTTTCCGCCCGCGGCTTCGCCCGCGTGGTCTACACGACGTTAGCCTGCAGGAACGCGATATTTTTCCGGGATAAAAACTAGCCTATGTTCCTCTCCAGACTACAAAGTATCTGTGTCCCAAATTTCAGCCAGATCCGTTCAACCGTTTTGGCGTGATTGAGTAACAAACATACAAACATTCTAACTTCTAAACTTTCACATTTATAATATTAATAAAGTAGGATAGTAGGATAATATTAAAGTATGCATATCATCCAATTCCAAATTATAAAGTAAAGTTGAAAGGAAACACAGCATAAAATCGGTTATTTACACTAAATCTAATATAATGGCTTTCCATTAATATTATTAATAAATTCACCTCTGTCCCAATTACCAATAATTTTACGTAGTATCATATTACAGAGGCTTATCGTAAAGTCGTAAACAATTCCGTCGGCCTCCTTATAACGAAAGACAAATAACTTTTCGCCTCATCCCCCATAACTTTGTCGAACAATAAAAACTTGTTTCACTCTCCCTCTATACGTAGTCAACTATAAAAATTCCTGGCAACGCGTACAGTCTCCAATTTTGCCGAGTTTCGTGAAAAATACTGGTCGGTTTGGAATTAGCAAAGTTCCGGAGAATGCCACAAGAGGGCGCAACACATCGTCCGAATATTAAAAGGGGAATTAGGCGGAGTCACTCACGCCTCATGTGTTCATAAATGTCCTTGTTACGTTTGGCGGTATCCATACTAATAGTGAAGTTGCGATAGTATTTTTGTATACTAAAGTGGATATACTAAAGGAGCCTGTGGCGCAGTGGTTGCCTGCTATTGTTGAACTTAAGCAACTTTCATAATGGTCGGTCACGGGATGGGTGACCAAAAATTTATTATATCGAGCTCCTCTATGCTTCTTGGTCCCGGCTGCAATTGCAGTCGTTAATACCCACCAATCCGCATTGGGCCCGCGTGGTGGTTTATAGCCCATTCTCCTTACCCATCCATAAGAAAAGCCCAGCATTTGACATACAGTCAACCAATTTTGACACAAATATAGATTAAACAATGTATAATATCAATTATACTTCATGCTTCGTCCTCAAGATTAGCTTGATTTAACACTTGTAGTACGCCCTAGTAATCGCCAATTTCACACTATATTGAGAATATACCTACTTATAAATTAAAAAAGTAATAAAAGAAAATTATTATTTTTTAAATTTCAAAAGTGGGTAGTCAACACCGATCTGGCTCAAGCGCCCATCATAGCTGTCATTCGCTTTCTAGTGCGTCGCCGATTCACATCTAGTTTTTAAATTGTGTTAAAAAAGTTGTTAGTTGTTGTTAAAAGTGATTATTTAAGATGCCCAAACGCAAAAAAGATAACTGTGAACACATTAAACGAAAAATTATAAGATTGGAGAGAAAGTTGGAGCGAAAAAAGAAGCACCACCGCCGGTGAGATTTATCTTGTTCTGAGTTATCGGAACAATTCTATCGCTCGTCGTCCTTATCTTAAGGTACGTTATGTATTTTTATACATTTATAAGTCACTGGCCTTGACATATTACTTTGCATATTGAAGTTCAGTGACCTAGTTTTCTAACGTTTCGCAAAAAATGCAAACGATAATTACGTTCAACGATAAAACGGTTTGACTATTTAACTACCTACTTATTACTAAGTTTGTAAAATAAATACTTTCAATAAAGTGTAACAAAATTATTAATTAATTTTAAAGTTATAATTGAACATAAATGCATTAGTTCGTCACAGACTTTTACAAGTTCTCGTATAAGTAGATTTCAAACAGTTTGCGGGCAGTACTTTCTATGAACTGGGACTGCTTCTTACTGAAAATAATTCACATAAGTGACTAAGCTAAAAAAGAGCTTTGTACTCTAAAGTATTATGCTTATTATGATGTGTCGATTTTCAATAGTTTGCGGACAGTACTTTTCTTTTGAACTGGTACTGTTAAACAGTTTGCGGGCAGTACTTTCTTTTGAACTGGGACTGCTTCTTACTGAAAATAATTTACATAAGTGACTAAGCTAAAAAACAGCTATGTACTCTAAAGTATTATGCTTATTATGATGTGTCGATTTTCAATAGTTTGCGGACAGTACTTTTTTTCGAACTGGGACTGTCTCTTACGAAATTTAATTGCATACCTAAGGTTAAGCAATACATAATCTTAAATAATGATAACATAATCATCATTATATACACTGCAGTCACTGGGTCCTACAAACAGTACAACGGGACTGTTATAAGGTACTACTAAGTGTAGTTTGCGGACAGTACGTGTTGTTATAGCTGGGGACTGTCTCTTACAATATTATACTGACATGCTAAAATTGTATGAACATGAGGCTTACTCTGTCCCTTACATACGACCAAGAGGTCATAGTTGACCTCGACGCACCATGTTCTAAGGGTTAACCTGAAGGACAATTAGAACAAGTACTTGGAACCAATCCCCAGTACATCCCAGTCTGAAAACATTACAAATATACAGGATGGTCATTCGTCGACTGAGGCTCCGAAGCGTGATCTACCTTCAGATCAAACGTACCTGCTCTTGAAACAGAAAACATACACTTAGATAGTGAAGTATTAGAAATATTAGGTACTGACCCTACTTCAGTCAGGAGTGCTGGAGTTTTCCAGCACTGGGTCACAACAGGTATTAACAAAGAATTGCGTAAAGAACTCGTAAGTACATGACCCCAGAAAATTGCAAATTGATTGACCCACCTGAGCTTGATCCTAAGATTAAAGCAGCTGTTTCAGATATTATTGCTAAACACAATAGGGCCATTCAACTGAAACAGAAGGAATCGACTGCTGGAAACACTTGTCTGGTAAAATCTATACTATTATATTGTCTGCAAATGAGAAAAATACAGCCTTGCTAAAACACTTATGGATTTGGCAAAAATTATGTGTGATTGTCAACATTCTAATTCAATTTACAATTTTTTTTCTGAATGCCGTGAAGATGGATCTAAGGGATTCTCTTCAAAAAATCAAAATTGATAAACAATTATTCGGCGAAAACTTAAGGGAAAACAAAAAATCAGCTAAAGCTATTAACAAGTCTAGCACAGACCCAAAGCAATCAACGACACAAAAGTTTCCTAATAAGTAAGTTATACAGTTCTTCGCGAAATTTAAACTGGAAGGGTCGGGTCCTAGTCGCAGGCCGACGGGCCCTCCCAGGACGAAGGAGCCTGCAACGACTTCGACGCGTAGACGGCTCATCAACTTATCGAAGCAGTCGCAGTATCCGTGGCAGAGACAGAACAACAGCCGACGCTAAATACGTTAACGCATGCAGGTCGTTTATCATTATTCTATAAAGAATTTTTAATGATTACCAAGGACCCACTGGTTCTTTTTCATAAAAAGGATATAAGATTCCCTTCAATCGAAAGCCGATGCAACCTGTATCACCGTCAACCCAAAAATGTAGTGAAAAGGAAAAGGCTCTTTTCATACACGAAATAAAAAATTTGCTGTCTCTGTACCCAAGCCAAATGGGAAAATGCGCTTCATCTTAAACTTATCACTAAATAAATTTATTGACTCAAGACATTTTAAACTCAAGGATTTAAGAACAGTAATAAAATTGATACCGAGAGATTGTAACCGTGCACAGTAGACCTGAAAGACATACTTTTTGTTAAAAATTCACAACGAAGACCGAAAATATCTAAGATACCAATTTGATCAAAAAGCATATGAATTTAATGTCTTATTATTTGGTTTAAACACAGCTTCTTTTTTCACTAAAGTCATCATGAAACCGGTCATGAAATACTCATGATTATAAATATGGTTACCTGTTAACAATATATTTGGATGACCTCTGTCTAATATAAGGGTCTTAAAACTTACAAGATACCGTAAAGTTGCTTACAAGCTTAGGTTTCATTATAAATACCGATAAAAGTAATTTTATACCTTCTCAGTCTTGTAAGTTCTTAGAATATAGTTTAAACTAAAAGAAATTCTAGGTCACTTTGCCAAAATTAAATTTGCAATACAAAAGTTTTCTAACTTAAAAAGGTGTAAAATTAGAGAATTTGTTAGTTTTATTGGACTGTTAATATCCGCCTGTCCCGCCGTGAAATGCAGCTGGTTGTATACAAAATTATTTGAAATATGTATAATTAGTACATGGATATACCTTGTTACTTGGAACAGGATTTATATTGGTGGAGCCGCACCAAAATAAAATAGACAAGTATGACCTGGAAGTTTTTCAGGTGCCTCAACTACGGGGTGGGGAATTGCATGTGGAGACGACAGAGCTAGTGGTTTATGGAGTGTAAAAGAAAGTAGCAGACAATAAATTATTTAGGAATTCTTGCTGCGTTTATTGGTTAAGATACTAACTGTAAGTACTTCTACGAACTGACAATACCACGGTAATTTCCTACGTAAACCGTATGGGTGATATACACTCCCCACACCTGACAGAGATCGCAAAAGACCTCTGGCAATGGCGTAAATGTAAAAATCTTTACGTTTTTGCATCTCATATTCGATCTTCAGATAATACTATGAAGGCAGACCAAGAATGGCAGCTAGCTGATTATGCCTTTCAACAAATTGTTGAAAAGTTTCATAGATATTTTCATTGATACGCTAGTCGTTAAAAATAATAAATGTCCAAGATATATATCCATGGCATAAGGATCCGGATGCATACGCCGTAAATGTTTTTTTTTTCAGTGTCGTGGTCGAAATTAAATTTTAATGTTTTTCCTCCTTTCACAATGATGCCTTAATGTTTAAGAAAGATTATCTCTGACAATGCCACAGATATAACAGTTGTTCCATTTTGGTCCACATAAACGTGGTATCCACTATTTAAGAGTCTTTTAATAAGTAAACAATTCGTTTTCAAAGCAGATTCAAACCTAATTTTGTCTACAAATTCCAGCCGCAAACAAATGCGCAACTCCATTGCCCTGGTGATGGTGATGATACGAAGAGGCGTCAAATAATTTTCTCTGGACGTCATGCTTAACCTCGTTTTTGGATAACTCGTATAAACAATACGAAGTTTGCTATTAAAAGTGGTTTATTTATTGTCAACAAAATAAACTAAACTTATACGAAAGTATCAATTCCCGATATACAAAATTTTTTGCATCTGCTTTAAACAGTGGCGCTCAGTATGGCACAATTAACTGTTATCATTCTGCTTTGGCTTTAATAACTAAAATTGATATATCACTAAATCAAGAAATAAAAAGATTTATTAAAGGAGTTTTTCGTACCAGACCTCCATCCCCTAAATTTAATGAAGTCTGGAATATAGCACAGATTTTAAATTGTCTTGAAAAGTGGTTTGCTAACGAAAGTTAGAATCTGGAAAATATATATATATATAAAAAATAAATAAAAAAAAACCACATTGCTCGTTATACCATTCTATAACGAAAAGCCAAGTATTTGTCCTGCAAGAGTTTTGATTACTTACCTTGAAATGAAAATGTTTCTCTGTCCTGATTCCGACAATTTATTTATTAGTTACTGAAAGCCATATAAGCCTGTTACGTCACAAACCTTATTCAAATGGATAAAAAATACGTTACATTTAAGTGGAATTGATATTTCTACGTTCACTGCGCATAATACCCGGTATGCTGCTACGTCAGCTGCGCAAAATTTAGGTTTTAGCATAGACCAGATTATAAAACTGCAGGTTGGTTTTCAGAATCACATACGTTTGCCAAATTTTATAACAGGCCAGTAAACAGCAATTATGATAAAAAATTTGGCACCACTGTTTTGAGTGCTTAATCAAAATATTTTTCGTTTATTTCATAAGCGATGTTGATTTTTTATGTAACAAATAATACTTTTTTATTGCTTTTTGTTTCTATGTTGAGAAAATAAAGAAGCAAGATAGTATAAGTTAAGTTATAATTTCAATCTATATTATTCAGTAGCCTATATATTACAATTTTTGCATATTTTTCGAACACTTAGTCTCTAAACGTCTACAAGTGTTAAATCAAGCTAATCTTGAGGACGAAGCATGAAGTATAATTAGAGATTAAACGAACTTACCTGAAGTGAAGTTCTATCTTAATTATACGAAGGCTTCGTCCGAAGAGATTAGCTTCCCTCCCTCCCAAAAGTTATTAACTACTCCCCTATATGATTCGAAAAATATAATACTCTAAACTAAATGACAGCTATGATGGGCGCTTGAGCCAGATCGGTGTTGACTACCCACTTTTGAAATTTAAAAAATAATAATTTTCTTTTATTACTTTTTTAATTTATAAGTAGGTATATTCTCAATATAGTGTGAAATTGGCGATTACTAGGGCGTACTACAAGTGTTAAATCAAGCTAATCTCTTCGGACGAAGCCTTCGTATAATTAAGATAGAACTTCACTTCAGGTAAGTTCGTTTAATCTCTAATCGTTTGAAAGGTAAATTGAGCGAGACCACAACGTAGGTAATATTTTGTTCAATTTTGACATTATGTAGGTTACTTATTAGACAATCCGGAATGAGGACGCCTGACGACCTGTAACATGAGTTAGTTTTTAGGGCACATTCTCGAACGCAAATGATTTTTGGGAGCGTCTCAAACATCATGGCATTTCTTTCATACGTTTGACATTAAAAGTGACAGGGCGATGTTTGAGACGCTCCCAAAGATAAGTAGCGTACGAGTATTCGGGCATAACTGTCACCAATCTCCACAATGAATCTAAGATAGGTACGTACCTAATATTTTTTACTTTTTTGCAATCACAATGCAATTTTTAGGATTAAAAATATTGAACATGAAGTCTTAGAAAAAGTCAACCCGTCTCACAAATAGCTCCGATGGGACTCGAACCCACGACCTTTCACTGTCCGAGCGAATGCTCTAACCACTGAGATGAAGAGTCGCTCCGTTGCTCAGTGGTAATACTTCAATTTCTTCATAACTCTGAAAAAGTTTTGTACATACCTTGCCAAAAAATATTGTGAAGGGAAATCAAGTATTTATCTTACATTTATATCTTCAGCTTATTACGAACAAATTGTTTGACTGTATAACATTTTGAATGTAAACAACAGAATATTTGAGGAATTGTTTGACATCTCATAATAGTGATACATAGTTTTAAAAAATCTATCAAAACATGAGATTTAAATCCCGCAAAGCTTAATATAAGTGATCACGGCAACTTAAACTTAAAGGACACCTTGGAGGTTCGACATTGATCAGTGAACCGGCTTCGGTTTGCCGTAACGTCGCCCCAGGGAGTGCCCCCTGCATCTGTCCTTGTCGCACTCCCCTATTACAATACGCAAGAAGGTAATGACGATATAGACCTCACAAATTGCCCGGAACAATATAGCATTAGGTCACAATCTATATGGTATCTATCATAATCTATTTTTCGGCCTCCGTGATTTAGACAGAGAACTAAAAGATTAACCTACGAAACAATATCTGGAGCTCAAAAAAAAACTTCATAAATTACTACCTTCAGACTTCTTTTAGACATCTTTGATGCTCCAAATAAACTTACCAAATCAAGCTAAGTTCGTCCCAATGAAAATTTTGTACCACAAATTATTCTCTGTCAGCTCTCAAAGACTTTGCTGACAGTAACAATGAAATCGACTACAAATTTAATTTGTTGGTAACAAAATCATAAGACCTTCTTATCTCAATATTCTTTTATGAACAGTGTTTCAGTTTGGTATTCGAAACGTTTTCTTCGAGATGAATAAAATTCTGAGATTCAGATTTTTTATAAATGATATAAAAGTTATATGATGTAACCTTGCATGTGGTGTACAGGTACAACTATAAGTAATTGTGCAATTAGAATAATTACTTCTTTTAAGTTACTTTTATATTATGTTATATGATTGTTACAATTGTTAGTGTATCAATAAAATAAAATAAAATAAACTTAATCTTAGTTACACAGTTATTCTCCGAGTATTAAATCACGAATCAGAGAGCGTATAAACAAACTATGACACATAAAAAATACAATCCCATTTCCATTGATAACAAAAAGGTCTGCCCGGGATGTCCACCGAAACCGCGCCAATTCCCACTTAAACAAATCACCACTAAACAAACGTTTTCTACGGGTACGAATAATTCAACGAAAGGTCACCTGTTACGGGTATTCGGCATCGATCATCGGGAGTGCGCGCCGACCTTCCGCATAATGTGGCCCAGGGGATCGCCCGGCGCCGAGACAGACCCCCGGGCCCCGACGTCCAAACTCCGATGCCCGCTCCTATACACACGCACATTTTTCAACGCGGTCATTTCTCCGCATGACGTATCTGAAAACTTAATTCGTGATTAACCCCCCAGTCACTCCGCACACCATAAATATTCACGTTGCAATTTCGCTCAGATTTATCACGTTTTTTAAACTCCTCGGCGGGCACATTCGGTGCGCTCTGTGGGCACACGGTGACAGCGCATCTCCGGCGCGCGTATTGTTCGTGTCCTAACGCCGACTTTCCATTTATTTCTCTATGAATACGTTATTACCTGCTCGCCCCCGCTTATCAAAGTTTATTTGCAGCGTGTGGTTTACTCTGTACCGGTGCTTATTCGTTATTACAGCGCCGGAGTGTTTTATTGCCGGGGCGGGGCTCAAATCGCGCACGACGCCCTTGTTTTTCGCTATTTTTCCCCGCGATCTTTTCGGGATTTGAAGTATATTTTATGCCTTTCTCTTGTTGCAGATCGAGGACGCCATGTTAATGTTCGACAAACAAACCAATAGGCACAGAGGTGAGTTCTACCATTTAAGTTAAGTAATTCACCAGTTTGTAGCGTGTAGTAAAAATCAAAATGTTTCTCAAAACCTAAGTTGACCTAAATAAGTGAAATAATTTCGGTAGACGTAGGTAGTCCATCATAAGTCCATAATCACTGTTAGTAAACGTTTCGATTGCGTGCTGATACCTCTCAAAGGTTACTGTTTGACTAAAATAAATAATTGGCTATTAGTATTGCGTCATGATTACCGACATTGCTATGGAAAACCGAATACGAAGCTCGAACGGAAAATTATATTGTATCCATTACGATTTGCGCATCAATCAATACATAACATTTTGAAGTAATAACATCAATCCATGCTCGGTCGGCCGTGACTTGAAAACACGCACGAACGATGCCGTGTCACCTTGTTTTTCCCAGCTAGACGAAGTTCCAAAGGCTTGCATGTCACACAAGGAAACATATCATTTTTGTTCGCGTCTCGCCTCATTTCTTCGGGCGTATTCGCCACAAAGTCGCGCGTCGCCGGTTAACTACCAACGGATAAACACAAGCGCGACCCTCAATGGAGCCCGGCCAGCAGACGCTGACATGTCACATTCCGTAACCGCTCGCATCTGTCAACAGGCATTCGCCAAAGAAGGGGCTCAAGTAACGCTGGCCGTTGTGCGTCGCGAACTGAAGCGAAACGGACTTCCAACGTGGTATCGCACTAAATAAGTCCACCGTTTTCGGTATTGTGCTCCCTCCCTCGTGTTACGACTATTCCCGACTAATAAATAACAAATCGACACCCGAATAAAATATATGGTTTTCTCGTGAAGATTTTGTACACGGCGAAAGGGAAAGTTCGTTTGAGATTCTCCTACTTTCAATTTGGAACAACTGAGGCAAATAGAAAAACCGAGCTAGAGCAATTTTTATTTTCCTCCGATGTGTAATAAGAAAGTAGTACAGTTGCCTGTACGGCAGTGAATGTTTGTTTATTATTGTTAAGCTTAATGTTTCTGAAAATAATTTTCATTGTTACCCGAAACAAACGAAATACTTACTATGAAATATTAATCCGTTAATATAATGAAACACATAATCACACAAAGCAATAATCTTTGTATATTGGGATCTTCTCTTTGCAAAAATCCTACATAACACCTTCATCATTGAAAATAACACAGTATTGGTAAAACATACAAAAAAAGGTTGTTCATTTAGCATTTTAAATGCTCCAATCAATTTGTTGATTTCTCCTGATAGTGCAATTATAGAGACGCGATGGAGCGTGTTTAAATTGTGTCCCGAGGGTTTGCGCAATCAACATCTTTCATTAGCACAACGCGTAAGATTTTAATTAAACCCACGAAAATCGTATCAAGAAGGGTCATCTTTTGCCGCCAACGAAGGTTCCGCAACTGTTACAACGAATACAATGTTAAATTTGCTTTTGTAATCCTCATTACACAAAAACAGGTTGACCCAAATATTCAGGCTCGGTGAAATATCGTTGCGCCGTCATTTTGTGCAAGTTCGCAAAAACGAATCCTGTTACATAGTGGCCAAGGAAAAAACACTCCTCTTCTGTCCGAATAAGATTGTAAATTACTCACGCGGCCCGCCACTTCCAACTTTCGTGCCCTTTGCTTGTCATTCGGATGATATTTTGAAATCCCTCAGCTCGTAATTACCAGCCGTGATAGCTACCTTGTTATATTTTGTTTTGCGTAGTAGAGAGCCCACAATAATGATTAATTATTTCAAACAAAAGAAATAGCTATACCTACTTACTAACAACGCCATTGTCAAAATACGATGTTCGTTCTTTATCGCTATGGACAAAAATCCATATTAGGTATTTTAATCAATCATAACTATTCCTACTGGTAGGTATACCTTGATTCACAATGCTCCATTATTCGCGAGGCTGTATTAATTTTCCCTAAAAGATTTTGATGTGATTCAAGCGTAATACGTATACGACTATAGCAATAATCTAATATAAATATTCCTTAAGCCGACCCTAATACCACCGACTGGTTATTATCCCGAGACGTAATCAGTTGGGTCGGGTTATCCTGGGAAGAAATGTAAAAATATCCGCTGTTTATTTGTATCAAACTCGGGCAAGAGGCAACCCAAATGCGTATTCGAACTGAATATGAATGCAAACTGCCCCGGCGAACGGGCGAAATGGCGAAAATCAAATTAGGTATGGCGCGAATACTTCACGGCGACGTCGGCAAAAAAATTGAAATCAAATATTCATTGACTTTCAACCGGATAAGCCGGCCCACAGCCATTTCAATACATTTTATTATCTATTTTTCGGGCCCAGCCAGTGAGGACAGCCCTGTGCGAGGCCCATTTCTTAGCCGCTGAATTATTTACGATTTCTTACTAATCAAACATTATTTGCCTGTATTATGTATGTTAAAATGTTGTAAAGATTTTCATTCCCCGCTGTTTTTTTTTATGTCTATTTAAAGCTTTGTTTTGTTTTATTTACAAATTGTTACTTTTGCTGGCTTCTAATGATCATTATTTTAATAGCTCGATAACATTAGTGCCACAATAATTTTAAAGTTACTTAACATAATCAGTTCCCAGAGTTAAATTAGTGTTAAGTTATTTCAGTATGTTGTTATATTTTTTTTTATTTATGAAAAAGCGATGTGAAATCTCATTTGGTGTGATTCATGCTTTATAGCAAAGTGCTTCCAATAATTGCGTGCTTTCCTCTAACTCTCTTTATTATGCTTGATAAATAAATCATATACTGAATGGGGGCTTAATTTAAACGACGACTTTTGTATAAAGCTGTTGAATATGTGAAAAAAAAAACGTTTTAGCCTCTTCAGTACATTAAATATGCGTGAATAATGCGTTTAATAGCAACCCTTTACCATTATTTATGTTCTTTTGCCTGTTAAAAAATAATTAACGGTGTTCCCTCCTAAATTTCCATTGTCTTTTTAGAATTTATGGCTAAGTAATGTTTGTGTGAACAATGGATAGTATTTAAGCTATGATGTATGATTTATTTTAATTATAATCGCAATTATTACTGTTAGAACATCAAACAGAAACCTAAAATAAATCAAGCACTTATCAGCTTAAAATAAATAATAATCTGTATAAGCACCTAAATGATAGATCACTAAAATATTGTGCTTTTATTTTAATATTCTAATACCTGATAGGCTGAACTTTTTTAATAGGATTGAAAAGGGCACTGAAAGTTTGGGAAAAATCAATCCAAATTAATTTTCAAACAAAAAACACGTGTACAAGTATGTAAACTTAAACAAACTTTTCATAAACTAAATACCTACATACGTAACCATTTTAAATTCCCATAACTCGCCGTTGACGTGATATCGCTGACGTCACGAGAACCAAAACACATGCGACTCAATCAACAAGCCGTATCGACGGGAGTTCTTGTTCGTTTACCATTCGAAGTGTCAACGGAGCTCGAAGCAAATGCCATTACGGAAAGGTAAAAGTTGATACGTGAGCGACAAATTCATAAATATTAAACAAAAAAGAAACTAGCTCGACAAATCTCGGCGGGGCGCGTTCCATTTGGTTGTCGCCACCTTTCGCGCCTATGGGACACATTTCTTCGAATGCGCACTTGTTACCCTCCAAAATTTTCACCTTTTTTGCACATAACACCAGCCTACCTCATACAAAGGTGTCTATCGCGTGAATCATAAATGGTGATCGTTTACTCCGCATACCATTAATTCTTTATAACCCAAAAAGGGCATGTCGTGTTACGTTTTAAAAGTTAACCCTCTACCTACTATCGTTTCTTTTTATTTCTTCCTCCAATTGTTTTTTTGTGTCACTTCCTTGTATATTGACATCATAAATTAGGAAAGTAACTGTTACGCCGCATAATATCAGGTATCGACGTAAAAACAAAACAAAAAAATGGTAAGCACGATTTAGAGTTAATATTTATAGTATTTCCAGTTGAATGGAATATCAAATCACTTTTGAATTGCTATTTTTGTTCATGTCGAGGTATTCTAATACTGGCAAAGCTTTTGAAGCACAGCTCTCAGACAGTGTAAAGTGTGCAAATTTACCCAAGCAGGTGGAACAATAGAAAATGACCATTAAGTGTGGATGATAAGAGTCAGAATGGGGGTTGGTGGGGTGTATTTGCCAAGTGCTAAGTGGTAGCACGCTGCCCCCAAGAGGGTAGAATACACCGGGTTTAGATGCATCTTACGGGAAACCAGGAGCCTCTGTTAATAATACGTGTATTTCAATTAATTCACTTCATAATAATCTTGTGGAATATGATGCTGAATTGTTTATGCGGCGACTTGATTTAATTTGTATTTGAGATTTGTTTTTGAAACTTTTAACTAAAAATAAGACAGATTTTGTTACTGTACTCAGTTATAGTCCATTTTTCAATTTTCATGGTTCATTAGGTTTCCTATATTTTAGTTCGTTTAGAAAAAGTCAATAGGTAAGTCTTTGTTTATTTTGTAATTTGATTTTAATATAATGTGTACCTATACCTCGATGTTATACTACCCATATAGCTTTATTATCCAAATCTAATAAATAAAATTGGAGTGTCTGTTTGTAATATTAAAATAACCGCTTTTTACTACATGCATATGATTAGATATACGGTACATATACCAAAATAACATTTTTTTACAATTTTTGTCTGTCTGTCTGTCTGTCTATCTGTCTGTCTGTCTGTCTGTCTGTCTGTCTGTTTGTTCCGGCTAATCTCTGAAACGGCTGGACCGATTTTGACGGGACTTTCACTGGCAGGTAGCTGATGTAATAAGGAATAACTTAGGCCACTTTTTATCCCGATATTCCTACGGGGACGAGAACCACGCGGGTGAAACCGCGGGCGGCCGCTAGTTACCAATATGTAGTAATAAGCCCCTTTCCAAAAAGGGGCACTTGCTTTATTTTCATACAAACGCTCATGCTCACTTCATGGTCATTTAAATAAATCTGTCATTATACAAATTATTTCTGTGTCAAATGTGTTGGACAAATGTTCGTGTTTCCGATAATCACCTGAAAAAAACTTTAAAAATCTCTGCACATTCCGAAACTTCCAAAAATGTAAAACATTAGTTGAGTTTCATATAACAATGTATGGAGCGTGATCAAATTTTCAATGATTTCTGCTGTGGTTATGGAGAGATTTTCAAAGTTGTTTTAAATTTTTATTGGAAATACAAACATTTATCCAAAACATCTGTCACAGAAATAATTGTAGAAATGTACTGAAAGTTTTATTTAAATGACGACGAAGTAAGCATTTGTATGAAAAGAGCATGTATGTGTGAAAATATTGCAAGTGGCCGGTTTTTTTGCAAATTTTAATGAGTGTATATTATTGTATTTCATTCAATATCTACTTGTTCCTTTTAAAAAACAAGACTCTGCTCTCGTAACCATGAGATGTCAAAACACCCCACCAGTTTTGATATTCATTACAAGGGTTTCTATGGAAAACTGCACTATATTCTTAACTTCAATTATCACTAGAAATTGCATAATTTATATCCTCATATCCGACGGTAACTATGTTGCTGCTATTCGAGACTGTCTCTCAGTGGTGTGGCATCGCGGTGGAAAGTGCATCGTCCAGGCATGGATATTATAAAACAAGAAGAATACAAGAATTGTATTTACGTGGATTTGGATCAAAGAATCGAAGAGGAATAAAATGGATGTAAAATTATTTGTTGAAAAATGGAAAATGAAGTATTTAGAAAAAATCGACCCGTCTCACAACCAGCTCCAATGGGCCTCGAACACACGAAATTATTTGTTATTAAATTTTGATTACGAAATTGCCAAAAATTAACATTTTCTGATAAACATCCATTACCGTATTCGCATGAAGCACTTCTATGAAGTTAGTGTTACGAATCTAATGGACACTAATTACATAGAAGAGCACCTCCCTTGTAATTATTATTGTTATTAAACCAAACACCATCAAAAGCTCACATATAAAGATTAGTACAATATCTATAAAAAATGCTATTTTTAATTTTCGTCTCATCCTTTGTTCATAGTATATGTTTATAAAGCAAGTTAACGCTAGTATCGACACTTTGCGATGACTGTGGTATTTGAGACTCCCAGGAGCGCTGCGGTGGGAAGTGCATCTTCCACTACTTGATGCATGGATATGAGAAAGTGGGATTCGCTCCTGGGACCGCATAGTAATCACCAATTCCGTACGCCGCCGTCGACACCTGAGAAAAATAGTACGAAACCGCGGTTTGATAAAATGCTTTCGATCGCTGTGATATACCTACCTACAGAGTTTTGTCGCTATTGTTTTCTTTTATAGAAGATTTTAGGTATTGATTTAAGATTTTACTATTGACAAATATCAAGTTTAATATTATACAGATTGAAAAGCCGGTTGCTATAAATTCTCGACTTAATTTGTTTGAGTGATAATACTCCCTGGGGCGATTCGTGAGCCAGTGTGAAGTGAAATCGTTTGGACATAACAATGACAAACATTTTACACTTTCTCATAGCAATACATTTTACGAACGAACTTAGTTAAAAACATGTGTTTTATTCTCGACAGATCTATATTACGGCTTCTTGTAATAATATAAATTTAAGCATCTTTACTCACTAATCATCAAAAAATGCACTACATCCAATCATACATGTATATGTAATGTATATTCAATATAATCATCATCACAAATTCCTTTTTAACTTAAACCGAACACAAATACTACATAATTATTCACTCACACGTTAAACACAAGCACAATAGCGTCCACACGATAGTAAAAGGGACGGATTCCAACCCTTAACACAACGCGCCCAATAATTCCTTTCGTATCAACAACAATAGCTCCTTAAGAACGGATACCAATAAATCGAAAGCGGAATCGATACCCGATGGGGCATTAAGCCACTGACGCGCCCACAATATACATTAAGAGTGTGTTTCAGCGAATCATTTCCTAAAGTAAGCTAAAGGATGGGTAAAAAAGTAACAGCAGGAAATGACATGGTAAGAAACCATTCACTGTGGCAACTGCTGAAGAAGGTTAATAAAGTGGTGGCAATTGAAAAGTCATTCATTTTGGTTATGAGTGGAAAATTGTGTGTAAAGGAACAATGGGTAGCACTTGTGTTGTTAGTGGATGTGTGATGGGTTAATATAATACTCTTAAGAGACTCGTTCATGCATAGAGTATTTTTTTTCAATTATTTTTATCAATCACATTATGAAACGAAACTGTTTTTTGGCAAACAGCGATTTTTAGAAATTGCGAGCTTAATTTCGATCAAAATTAATTCACAAAATTAGTTAAGGTATTGTTTTCTATACTGGTAAATTAATTCAATTTTTTTTTCGAACTTTAATAGTTACATTTCTTATGCCCTAATACTCGAACGCAACTTAACTTTAATGTATGTACATGGTGCAAGTAGCTTGCGCATGTTAAGGCACTTGCACGGGTTATATGCATCGTAAGTGTGCTTGTACACGGTGCAAGTAGCTTGCGCATGTTGAGTCACTTGCGCGGGTTATATGCATCGTAAATTACCGTTCAAAAACATGTGCGGGTCTAGCGACTCGAGCATGTACCAAAGCGAGCCACCCGCGCAACTAATCCGCGTGCTCTGCGGCGCGCGCGGGTCACTCGCGCATGTTACATGAGCAGGTTCAGACGTGCGCAAGCGCGACGCAGTGTGACCATTTGTGACCAAGAGCAAATAACTTGTGCGTACTGCTTGCGCAAGTAGCCCGTGTCTTTACTTGCTCCAGTATTTGCACCATGTACAAACACGAGCGAGTCTTCTTCTTATCGTGTCGACAGCAAACTAACCTTCTCAGACGGTGGAACAAACGGGACAGGAAGGTTGGCATTCTCCCGCCACAGCTTACACCTTTCCTTCGATCGATCACCGCTATGAAGAGGGAACACACAATTGTTGAAATTTTTGCGGCTTTTCAATCTTTGAAACACCGCACCGTGTCGTGATTGAAAAGTGGATGCCGATTGTCACTCATCATAGCGGTCTTCTCGGAGGAGCCAGCCACTGCTCTGCGGATCTCTGGGGGCCCTATTCCGGCTAATGGAAACAGCATTTTTACCGGGGTCGGTTTTAAGCAACCAGTAATAACCCGGCATGTATCATTTAATGCCGTATCCACCAGCTTTGCGTGGGATGATCGGCCCCATACTGGGCTCGCGTATTCACCGGCGGAAGAAGCAAGTGCTAGGCCAGTGGTTCTCAGCACATCAGGCGAGGCACCCCACCTTGATGCTACCAGTCGGCGCAAGAGGCTGTTCCTGGAGAACACCTTCTGCTTCATATTCTCGCAGTTTTTCCTGTAGGTCAATGATCTGGCCAGGTAGACACCAAGGTATCTCGGGAAGTCATTGTGCTCGATAGGCATCCCGCGCCATTGGATGTTGAGCTTACGCCCCACTTCTTTGTTGCGTAGGTGGAACACGCATGTTTCAGTTTTGCAGGGGTTCGGCTTTAAGAAGTTGACGTCATAGTACTCTCCCAAGCTTTGCAAGGCATTGGATAAGTTGGCTTCAACCTTCTCGAAACTGGAAGCTTGGAAGGTCAAGGCGAGATCGTCTGCATAAAGAAAGCGGAACGTTTGCGGAGTTGACGGCTGGTCGTTGGTGTAAATGTTGAAGAGAACCGGTGCTAGAACACTGCCTTGGAGCAGACCATTTTTCTGCGACCTCCAACGACTTTACTCGGACTGGTGATGGACCTGGAACCGGCGATTGTGCAGAAGCTCTTGGAGTACGTTGACAAATTTTATGTCGTTTGTTAAGGACTCCACTTTCCACAGCAATCGTCTCAGGTTCACGGTATCATAAGCTGCAGATAGGTCGACAAACACAGCACCTGTAACCATTCCTGTCTCAAAACCGTCTTCAATATGTTGCGTTAGCTTAAGGGTCTGGTTACTGCAAGACTTTACAGGTCTGAAACCGGCTTGTTCGGGGATTAGCTTTGGGTCCACTATGTTAACTAGCCGGGCTAGCAGCAGACGCTCGAACAATTTATAAGTATGGCACAATAAAGATATTGGCCGAAAGTTTTTAACACGAGCGAGAAACTTGAACAACTAGCTTGCGCATATTACTCACGCGTGTGACCCGCATCTTTACTAGCTTCAGCTACTTGTACAAGCATCCTAAGGAGCGTCTCAAAGATCGTCCTGTCGCTTTAAATGTCAAACGTATAAAAGAGACGCCATGATGTTCGAGACGCTCTCAAAGCTGAGAAGCGTTCGAAAATTCAGGCGTTAGATATTTATGTTAAATCATGCTATTTCTTATTCAATTCATTTACATATTTCAACGTTTGATTTCAACGAACATCTAAAGAATAAAGCAAAAACTTTGCCTTTGTGACAATAAACAAAGAAATTGTAATGTTAATAAAATTCACTTAGTAACGTTCATGGCGTAAGTTAAATGGGCTTTATTTTCCCATTTAACTTATTAAGAAAATTCTATTCATGAAAACTTCGATAATTTAGTAGACAAAGGCAAAGACATTCACCGAGTTAGCTCAAACAATAATTATGATTGTAAATTTCATTTCTTGCTTAATCCATGTAAGGTGAACATAATATCTCTGAGAAGTGTTGCATGAATACAAATTACCTTATAAGGCAAAGAAGACAAATACAGACTAAATCTTCGCCCAGATCTGACATGATTGTGTTATTAAGTAACGTAGTATTAAGTAACTTAGGTGTCTACATGTACGGTGTAAATAGGACTAAACCGCTTAAGATCTCCCTGCTAACTATTTTAATAAGTTTATGCAACTTGGCTCGCAACTTAAACTTGCTGTGTAAAGGATTAAGTTATGTTTATTTTAAACCTGTTGAATTAGTACTCTTTTGTTTAAATCGTTAACAGGGCTTTTGTGCATTATATTCTCCTACTATTTTAAACTAAGCTGAATCCAAAGAGCTTCATAGAGCTATTTAGACTTTATGAAGTAAATTCTATTCATCATTCTAGGTTATATTCATAGGTCATAAAAACAATTTATCTTATGTAAATTCAACACGAAGATATTATGATAATTGAAAATTATACTATTATACTTGACTATCAAAATTTTATTTTATTACTTATATCCTACTTAAAAGAGCAGTTGCATGCAGGTGAACTGCCGTATGCAATAAAATTTAGGAGACCTAATATATTAAGAGCATATAAGTAAACGTGTTCGTTATTTAGAGATACCAAAATTAAAACTATATTTCTGACCACGACGTGTTTCAATCTAGTTTTAATTATGTTATTTGTACATCTAAACGAGTACTCACGTAAACTAAGAAGTTATTATTGGTACCCACCAACTTTATGTGCATTTCCAAATTATCATCGGCTTAGTGGCCTAGCACAGTCGCAAGATTGCACTATGGGGAAGATTTTTTTTTTTTACGAAAATGAATATTAAAAATGGTGAAATAGTCAACAAATCACATATGGTAGTCTGTAAAAATTTCTTTAAAACCATACGTCAAACCTTTCCGTGAATGTTAAATTTTATTCAAAACCAGTTAAGAACTGAAAAAGCAATTCTTTGAGAAAATAACCGTTATTTAAAGTAAAACTAGATCTAACTATCAAGTACACTGTACAACTAATGAAACCGAGAAACATTCAAAGTACTTAAACTGTGCTTAATGTCAAAACACGTTTAACAAGAAACTTAACCTACAACTAGTGAATTACATAAGTTTTGTCCCGAAGCATATCTGAAGTACCTCCATCGTATTAACACGTTCGCCCGAACGCGAGATATTCCGCTTGTTTTAGTTATATTAAAGGATTCCTGGCATAATTATCACAAAGCGAGTTACTACGCACCCACTTATTAACCATTCTAATTACTAAGGCCAAGTTAATTACGCCGAGTAAAACTTACCGCCTAAAGAACGTTATACCGTTAATTTAGTACAGTCACTTCCTCTAAAATCTCTTTATGTCATCCCACTGTGCGTTATCGCCTAACTTGGTAGCGATATCAAACGGCACCTTTAATGTCCTCAACTTTTCTTTAATAAAATTATGGAAAAAAATCCCTGGCCACTTTGAACAATTACTTTTATTTATGGGCCCCAATATATTACTGTCGCCAGAATTAAGGCGGTGTTGGCGCACGGGGCTGAGTTATTTTATTCTTTGTTGGGATTTTGGGCTATCTTCGCAATAGGGTATTTTACACCTAGAAAGAAAAAATATAAAAATGCATTTTTATGATAGATAACGTAAAAAGTAAACGAGAAACGTGTATATTTATTAATAAAAAGGGATTTTTAAATTTATAATTCAATTTTAAAAATCGTCTTTTTTAATCTGTTCTTCAAATGTCTGAAACGCCATACGCCATATTGGATTAGGATGTGACGTCAATCCGTTAGCATAAACATAGGCGAGGTATTTCTGTCATACAAATTAGTAATAACGACGTCAACGACGTCGAGCTTTGTGTTATTTCATGATATTTTCGTAATCTAATAGTTTTTCTATACTTTATTAACGTCACATCATGGATGACGGATTCGTGAAAGCAGAAAGCACGAATCTACCAAGGATAAATAGGTACGTTGATGGTGGCAATTTTTTTTGCATCCAACCAGATTTCTGATCAGCCGAGTTGAGAAATGTTAAAATAGCAATGTAAGTACCTACTTAATGTTATCAAGTCTGGTCTAATAATAAATACAAAATCAATACACAACACGATAATGCGTGATAATGCACTGTGTTGACTATTACTATCCAACTTAACCTATTTTCTTGTCATCAGGTCCGGAAGAGAATCATACGGGGACGACGCTATAGGCTACGTGCAACTCAAACTGTACGGTATGCCCGGAACACAAAGTGCGGTCCTAGTGCAGTGAAACTTATTGTGAATGAACAGGAAGAGACTCGTTACTAGTGTCCAGTGCCATGCCACGATTGCCCCTCATCAGAAGGTGGCTACAAACACGGTGTTGATTTTTGATGTGGTTACACTTACACCGGCGAACCGAAGCCCCGTCCTGTGCTTCGATTGAATGTTATTGGAGTAAATCGAATCTGGCTAAGGTTGGCTCATTAATAAAAATGTTATGTAAGTACAAAAGAAATCTCTAAAAGTAAACCTAAAGAGATAGTTCCAGACAGCAGTGTGTTAAATGAATTTGTTTTGCAATGCAAAAAAAAGAAAAATCAACACAAATGCCATTTTTGAAGCATGAACCTGATGTTGACAGAAAGTAAACTTTTTCGCTGCATCGTCTAATAATTAAATATGATGAAGAAAACGGAGAGGTTTTTAACTAAAATCATGATAGAAAGTGAAACAAGAGATCAACATAAAAGTGGCTTGTGGCATGAACTAAGATATGGAAGTATCACAGCCTCGAAATGCTATGAAGTGAGCCGTTGTAAAACTGGATGGTACTCTGGTGGCTATGCTACGCTGTTACATATTGGTGTGAATCTATAATTGGTTTCCTGTAGCTATTTATAGTTTCATATTTTGTAGTTTTAACTGTTGATCCACTAAATAAATAAAATAAAAATAAATTAAGTAGGACTCTGTTTATTATGTTGTAACCTATTTAGTTGATTTTTACAATAAATCCATTATGTACCTAATAAAAGGAGATCAGTCAAGCTTCATACATGTTTGGACCACAAAAGTAAAATGGTCGGCCAACAAAAGTTAATTACACATTACTATTGTAAACACTGTAACGATCATTATTTGTTATGACCTCAACAGCGTACGACTAATGGCCAAGCAGTTATTTCAAGTTAAAAATGTCATTTATTCTACATTTTAAAACTTTAATACAGCTTGGCCACAGTGCGGCCAACGAAAATAAATTGCACATTACTATTGTAAACAGTGTAACGATCATTTTTTGATATGACGTCAACAGTGTACGATTAGTGGCCAAGCAGTTATTCAAGTTTCAAAATGACATTTTTTCTTCATTTTCAAACTTGAATACAGCTTGGCCAAAGTGCGGCCAACAAAAATAAATTGCACATTACTATTGTAAATAGTGTAACGATCATTTTTTATTATGACATCTTTGTTGGCCGCACTTTGGCCAAGCTGTATTCAAGTTTGAAAATGAAGAGAAAAAAATGACCTTTTCAAACTTGAATAGCTGCTTGGCCACTAATCGTACACTGTTGACATCATAACAAAAAGTGATTGTTACACTATTTACAATAGTAATGTGCAATTTATTTTTGTTCGCCGCACTTTGACCAAGCTGTATTCAATTTTGAAAATGAAGAAAAAATTACATTTTCAAACTTGAATAACTGCTTGGCCGCTAGTCGTACACTGTTCACGTCATAACAAAAAATGATCGTTACACTGTTTACAATAGTGATGTGCAATTTATTTTCGTTGGCCGACACTTTTACTTTTTTGGTCCAATTTGACTGATCTCCTTATTGTTTTATTAAATTTATTTTCAGGAAGAAATAAGATTTTTTATTACTTATATAATAATATTAATTATACCTTGTATAAACCAGAGTTGTCTGTTTAGGTATTAATTTAATCCTTTGAAACCACTTAAATTAAATAAAAGACATACCAACGGCATTAAAACAAATAAATTTCTTTATTCTCTAGGTTTTGATTACAACACTTATGAACGTCAAAGAAGCTACACTACAGCATCGGTTCGCGAATCGTTTGGCGAGAGACCTTGCAAGAAGAACTGGCAAGAAACGCATCAAGGGCAATCTTTTTCTGCCTGTTTTCATACAGTCGACAGATTGATAAAAATGACCTTTCACACTTAATTTAAGAAGTTAGTTACATTTGCTCTTACATATAATATACTTGACAGTAAACCAATTTTCAAATAAACAAGAAATCAAATAGTTAAATGGGCATACTATCTCATTCAATTTAAGATTACTAATAAGAAAACTGCAAGTTGCTTGCTCATGCTTTCCTGAGATACAATAAATAGTAGGTCGGCCACGACCAGATTTTGAAAAATCTTGTTGGTATCTCTTCTGTATACCTACCTGCTTGTTGTCATGTTTTTTTGTGGTGGAACAAGCAGTTTCGTGATTTACACAACGCCCTGAACACATCCATACCTGTTGTAGGTATACATAAGAAATACCAATGAGATTCAGGTTGGTGAAGGAATTTTCTCAGGTGGCCGGTAGACTATAAATGTTGATGGAAGGGTGATGTTGCAATGCAAGTCAACGAGACAATTGTGTAGTTGTCTTCAAAGGTGATGTCATAATGTCTTTGTTTTTTATACAAGTCTGCACATTTCTACTTCTATAGTGTGTCATCCGACAATGTTGAACTGCTTTTATGTTCCTGGGCTTGTACTACTTGCACTTCTTTGTCATGTCATGACACTTATTATTCTTGTCAGATGTCAAAATATAATCTGGAACTAATAGTAAAATATGGTTAGTATAATATTCAGTGTTGCCAACTTAGCACTTTCGGTGCTAGATTTAGCACTATTTTCATAAGTCCAGCACTAAAACAACGGCATATAGCACCTAGCACCAAATCTAGCACTAAATAGTACCTACTCATGCTGATTTTTTTCTGGTTACCGCAGAACAAAAGACAGTCACGCGGTCAGTAACAAAACGCTTTATGGAACGGCAATCTGATATAATTTAACCTGCCTGACTAGATCTTCTTTTAAGATAGTTAAATCTTTCTTTGTCTTGTTTGTTGATTGATGATTTGCTTCTTTAAAACGGACGAAAAAGCTTAGTGCGTGGTGAGTTACGAAAATGGATATTCCTTTAATAAAAAAAGTCAGTATGCTCAAAGTTTCAGAAAGATGTGGGATCGGCTTCGTTCGATCCGAACGAAATACAAGAAATGGCTTAGATAGACCACTTGGTAGCTTGAAAGCAATGTGTATATTTTGCAAAACAGAAATAAATGCAAATATAATCGAAATAAGCGTCATTTACAATAAAAAAAAATTTTGTATAATTTTATGATTTTTTAAATAATCTAGCACTATTTTTGGAAATCCATACTTATCTAGCACTATTTTAGATGACGTTTAGCACCAATTTGTGGTATTGAGTTGGCAACCCTGATAATATTTGTCTTATTGATAATGTTAATAATTTATAACATCTGCTTAAATTAGGTACTCACAAAAAATAAAATAAATTACCTTGACTACAAGATGGTACTGACTGATACAACATCATTCTCCTCTCTTATGGCCTCTTAGACATTCTTTTTTTGCCTTTTAATAAAGGCCTGCTGAGGTTCACTTGGAGTGGATTTGTGTTTTCAGTCTTGGCAATCAAATCTGGATGGTTCGCAGTTTGGCCTCATCCGAATTCGTTTCACAGAACCCATTATCTTATACTGTGTATAAATCTCCATATCATTTTCCAGCTAAGATATGGAATTTAATATATTTATGTAGGTTTTTTAAAGTTAGGTTCAAAACATAACCTATAAATATGACGTTTGTTTTGTATGTAACAAATTACAACTTTCTTGAAGAACACCAAGTTTTCTTTTGTGTATTATTATTCTCTATTAACCATTATATTATATATATATCGCATACACATCAAAATGATCTTCACAGAAATACAGTCTAGTTTTTGTGAAAACTGCTTTTGGATATCTTCTTGCCAATTTCAACCAAGTTTTTCTCATTTTAATATCAGTTGGCACTTGAATCCATAAATTTTGTGAGTTTTTATACTCGTATTCTTGCACCCGGGCACAAGACACCAATGGATATTACATTAAAACTCATTATTTTCGACAATGTTTTACTTGGGCTTACGCAGAGTCGTATTGTTTACAAATGTACTATCCGAGTGACGTCACGAGCCGATACAATATGGCGGATAGCTTTTTAGCTCGAAAACTAAAAATCAAAAATGAATTTAGATATTAAGGCATTTTTTGGTATCATAGCATTGAAATAAAAATTTTACTGGTTCATTACGACCTCAGGATTGATTTTAGACAGTTTTCAAAAAAGCGTGTAATACCCTATTGCCTATGCCTTTATTCATTCCCAATTAAAAAGTGCATTATGTAAATTTTGAAAATTATAAAATACACGATATTTTTTAACACACAATGTTAGTTATCATTAAGATTCCTTACGATTAAAACAATATTATTTTGTTTTTTTAACAAATTGCTCGAAAAAGTTTTGACAAGGAATTTTGAGTAATATAGGCTATTTTTCCAAGATTTTTACTAACTTGCCATTTTAGTTAGTTAGTTTGTTTGTTAGTAAGTGGGGGACAAATCTTGCAAGCTTAATTTGACCCACTTCCCAGCGTCCGATTCAGCTGAAACTTTGCATACAGGTTTGGTTTGGATGACAATACAAAATTAAAGTACCTACTGTCAACAAAAAAGCTTGTCAAAAAACAAAGTTTTTACAAAAATATTATTTATTCTCAATTTTATATGTAATATTTGAATCGTCAAAAAATAATTAAACAAAGAAATCATGACTAACACTAGGTATAGTAGAAATGTATCTGGTCAAAAAATTGTATCATGACTGCAGAAATCAATATAAATTAAGTAGCGTTTATCTAATGTTCTCTTTAGTATTTTATTTTAAAACAAATAAAGTAAAAGTACACGAAAAAGTTATAACAGAGAATTTAGAGTATAGTCGAGCTTTTTTACAAGCTTTTTATTAACTTGCCATGTTAGTTAGTTAGTTAATATGTTAGTTAGTTAGTGGGGGACAAATCTTGACTAACCCACTTCCCAGTGTCCGATAGAGCTGAAATTTTGTATACAGGTTTGGTTTAGATGACAATACAATATTTAAGTACAGTCAGCAAAAAGCTTGTCATGAAAATGAAATTTTTACTAAAAACTTATTATTAACTTGCCATGTTAGTTAGTTAGTATGTTAGTTAGTTAGTGGGGGACAAATCTTGCAAGCTTAATTTGATGGAGCTGAAATTTTGTATACAGGTTTGGTTTAGATAACAATACAATATTTAAGTACAGTCAGCAAAAAAGCTTGATGTGAAAATGAAATTTTTACTAAAAACTTATTAATTATAATACTGAAGTTGAAGAAAAAGTTTTCATGTCCAAGTCTCAGTGTGGTGAAAATGATACTGGCCAGAAAAATGTATCACGGCACACGGCAGGAAGAAATGAATAGCGTATATTATCCTTTGAGCATTACAGGTGTTTGGACAATGGAAGCGCGGCCGGGGCCTATCTCATTACCTCGCTGACCGCACCTGAGTAATGACGCACCGAACACCGAGTCACGCCACCATCGCGTTTACTGATGGCCTTTTTGCGGCTTACTGCAAATAAAATACGGTTTTTACGTACATCTCATCATTTAAATGAACTTTGAATTATTGCACTAATGCAATTTGGATTTTTATCATTTCGGAAAATATCTCACGACAAAAATCTTCATTTTATATAGTCAATAACTAGAATCCATTTTTTAATAACTTGTCGGATAGAAAAATCATGATCTAGTTTATTGAAAACCTGCTTTAATATCGAATCCTGTATCAGCAGAATTGATTTGATAATGTTGAATTTAAACTCGCAAATTCACGTTGCATGCCAGCAGTACGGATAGACGCATTTCAATCGGGCATGCGGGCAGGTGTGGTCTCCGTATTGCGTAGCCGAGCACAATAGCAATCAGCCTAATATGTTGAATAGTAGTTCCATCTCATTATCATGGGCGACCACAGGTGAATGACGTCGGAACGCGTTCTGTTTGTGGTCGATTTAACGCCGTGGACAAATTGTGTGTTTGCCGCCGCAGCGGAGATCATTCTGTTACTGCCACGAATAATAAATAAACTGATTACTTTTACACATTAAAAATATTGTTTTATCCGTAATAACGGATGGGATGTTTCTTTTTACATATGCATTTTTTAAAAGCTTTTATTATTTAATCTTTGTTTGGCTGATACGTATTTCTGCTTGGAAAATAATATTTTGTTTTTGAACTTTACTTTTATTTTTCATTGGTGATTGCATTGTCCATGTAGATATTTTTCTTAATGCATAGGTCAACAATGTCAAATTCATTATTTTTACTTAAGATGAATGTGGAAGAGAAACACCAGCCTCTAAATTATTAAAAACCTGCTTTAATATCAAATCATGTATAAGCAGAATTGATTTCTTATCGTTGAGTTTAAACTCGCGAATTCACGTTGCATTCCAGTAGTATGGATAGGCGTATTTCAATCGGGCATGCGGGCAGGTTTGGTACGCAATACCGAGTATTGCGTAGCCGAGCACAATAGCAATCAGCCTAATATGTTGAATAGTAGTTCCATCTCATTATCATGGGCGACCACAGGTGAATGATGTCGGAACGCGTTCTGTTTGTGGTCGATTTAACGCTGTGGACAAATTGTGTGTTTGCCGCCGCAGTGGAGATCGTTCTGCTACTGCGACGAATAATAAATAAACTGATTACTTTTACACATTAAAAATGGCACCGATATTGTTTTCTCCGTAACAACGTATGGGATGTTTCTTTTTACATAATGCATTTTTTAAAGCTTTTATTATTTAATCTTTGTGTAACTGATACGTATTTCTGCTTGGAAAATAATATTTTGTTTTTGAACTTCACTTTTATTTTTCATTGGTGATTGCATTGTCCATGTAGATATTTTTCTTAATGCATAGGTCAACAATGTCAAATACATAATTTTTACTCAAGGTAGAAATGTGGAAGAGAAACACCAGCCTCTACATTATTAAAAACCCGCTTTAATATCGAATCCTGTATAAGCAGAATGATTTGTTATCGTTGAGTTTAAACTCGCGAATTCACGTTGCATTCCAGTAGTACGGATAGACGCATTTCAATCGGACATGCGGGCAGGTGTGGTCTCCGTATTGCGTAGCCGAGCACAATAACAATCAGCCTAATATGTTGAATAGTAGTTCCATCTCATTATCATGGGCGACCACAGGTGAATGACGTCGGAACACGTTCTGTTTGTGGTCGATTTAACGCCGTGGACAAATTGTGTGTTTGCCGGCTGCAACGGAGATCATTCCGCTACTGCGACGAATAATAAATCAACTGATTACTTTTACACATTCAAAACGGCACGGAAATTGTTTTCTCCGTAACAACGGATTGGATTTTTTTTCATGTGCATTTTTAAAGGAGTTTTCTTTTTATATTTAAAGAATTTCTGTTATATTCCACTAACATTCACCCGCGCATTATACGCGACTTTTTTTCTAGATCAATATAAAGCTGCTAGTAGAGTTTTTGGCACATTGGTGTTATAGAATTTTGGCAATTCGGACGTTCCAACTAATTAATTAATTATTTTTTTATTTATTAATTTTATGACTTCAGCGAATCAGCCATCGGCCATATGACATTCGGGCTCAAGCAGTAAATTCAGCTTTTTCGTCTCATTTTTCACCGTCTATTTGATTCATTTACGCAAATTAGTATAAATATCACATATCTGAGTATGCACACTGATCGGCAAACCTAAATGAAGTTTTTTTCATATTAAGTATGCATTTTTTTAAGATTTAAGTATTTCAAATTATTTTTACTTTTTTGCATTCACAATGCAACTTTTATCCTTGAAAATACCACTGAGCACAGTGGTTAGATCATTTGCCCGAACAGTGAAAGGTCGTGGGTTCGAGTCCCATCGGAGCTAGTTGTGAGACGGTTTTTCGTATTTTTTTTAATTCTTCCTTTTTAATGATTTGTGTTATATTGTAACGTATTTCTGTTTGGGAAATAAAATGTTTATTAGCCCGCCCGCGCATTATCCAGGGGATTTTTTTAAAATTACAAATCTTCTAAATTGAATCCTTTTCTATTTTTAAGATTTATTTTCGCGAAAGAGATAGGTATCACGTGTACAAAAGATCGAAACTGAAAGAAATAGTAAGCGTTCGAACATCAGAGTTATTAATTATAAATGGTACTACTAGCAAAATGTTACTTACCAACCTCTGTTTACTTAGCATCAAACGACAATGGCCCGTAATTATTAATAGGAAGGTTTATAAACGTTTATGTAACAATACATGATTGCTTATAATTTGCGGGACTTATGAGGTAATAGCAACCTCATAGTTTTAAAAGAGTTCACTATACCTGTTTTATTCTTTCCTATAAGTAATTTTATAGGTATTATTGGTTTTCTTTTATGGTTTCATCTTTATTTAATATAAATATCCGAAAAAAATGATTTTGGTGCCGTACCGCCTTAGACATAACCAACCGGGTCCAATTATATTATCCAACCATCCAGTAAACCAATGAAATATACATACGAAATTTCAACTAAACCAGGGGCCCGATCGCGGTAATTCTATGACGCATTAGTCAAGTGTACGTGCAGTTGAAGTGCAGTTGACGTGCAGAACCGTTTTTGATAACGCGCGGCTTTGACAGTGGGACAACGTTTTCTGTTCCGGTCATAATCTTTGGAACTAAAACAGTTTTCATACGACAGTCTATTTTGACAGCTAATTTCGTATTGCAAGTGGTTCCTCTGTCACGGATGTCACCGGATCAGACAGGATTGTAGGACTATAGGTTTGCATGACGTGTGCGTCGTTATGACATTACGGCAATACGAAGTCAAACGTCAAGACCCAAACGCGATGAAGACGCGCTGCATAGAATTACGGCGATTGGCCCGCAGTCCGTTTAGTAGGTGACTAAGGTCCGGTTGCTCGTACATTTAACTTTTGTCAAAATTGACAAAAGTTAAAATTTAACTGATGTCAATTTTGACATCGGTAAAAGAAAAATACGTTGGTTATCTTAAGGTTAAAAGTGTTGTCTGTACTATTTTATTAACCTTCCCTTAATTACTAATGTCAAAATTTAAACCACCCCCACCCTGTCGGTTATTTTGACCGCCGTTAAATCTGTAATTTGACTGCTCGTTAAAGTAACCGCTGCTTCAACAACGCTTTTTAAATTTGACCGCCGGTTAATTTTACTTTAACCATAATTTAACCCTATAATTAAAGTAACCAAGCTTCGAGCAACCGGACCTAACACGCGTACAGAAGAGTTATATGTGTACCTACTAACTGTGGTGTTAAATTAATTGATAAAAAAATTCTTATGTGATTTTTATAACTAAATTGTTGCTCAATATTTTAAATTTCAATTAAAAACTAGGTGGAATTTGTGGTTTTATTAATACTACTTTACTCTCTTAACCGGAAGTCCCTTCTGAATTGTTAGAGAGGTGACACTTTTCTAGTACAAGTTTATTTTACTGTTATATGTTCAGTGCTCTTTTCTATATTAATTTTAATAATACACCTATTTACTCTTTCTCTCTCTCCCTCTCTCTTTGCCCTCTTAGCTGCCGCTGTCGTCTTCTTTCCTTGTAATTTTCTTTTACTTTGCTCTATTGGACGCATCATCAGTATCAGAAACATTGCTTTTAGGTCCTTGGCAATAATATCTTCCCATCATAATTTCGATCTATACTTATTTACTTCCCATATTATTCAATGACAAACTTCCTAAGAGTAAGCCCATATAAAACAAACCATTATTTAAAAAACATCGCCAAAAACCCTCGAATAACGTTAACGTCGGAACACTTAAAAAGTTCACGTCTATTTCCTTGTCTTGTGCGAACTAACTCTTGTTCTTTTCTCTTAACAAGAAAGTAATTTGTAGGAACGGCAGCCATAACAGGATTTTTGTGTAACAAACTCGAGTCGCGCCTACCCTCTTGCCTGGGGGCCGAACCCGCATTGAGACTCAGGATTCGACATAATATACATTTTCTCGTGTTGAAATTACTGCCGTATTTCGCTCATGCAACATAAAACTGGTGTTGGGATTCTACCAGGGAACTAGAAAGAGCGGCGAGCGGAGCGGTAAGCAACTGACACTGGTCATAGTAAGGCAGAGAGTGACTGGTCGGTGTACGGCATAGAGTGACTGGTCACACTAACGCCCGAATTCTCGTACGTAAATCATCTTTGGGAGCGTCTCAAACATCATGGCATCTCTTTCATACGTTTGACATTTAAAGTGACAGGGCGATGTGTGAGACGCTCCCAAAGATAAGTAGCGTACGAGTATTCGGGCATAAGCGTGTTAAAGCTAGTTAAGCTAATAAATAAATAAATTCTAGCTAAATAAGAAGAAGGCCGCATGAAAAACCTTGTTTAGCTTAGCTTTGCTCATAGTTTGGCTAACTTGAATGCTAGCTAGATTTTATGACAAGCGCATGACATTTTTTGCATATAAAGCCATTAAAAGCTGCTATCATTACATGCAATCATTCGTTAAAAATAATATTTACCTCTTATTATTACGCCCTTCTTAACAAGCTTCACTAATTTTATGTCAAGTACCGCAAGGTGCCCGCTACATAGGCCCAGAGGTCGTGACTGAGCTATAAAATCGTCGCGCATGAAACGAGTGCAAACTTATAGCCTTTATTTAGTTGGCTCCAATGTAACAATCCAACGAAACTTTTACTGTCTCAGTTTCAACCCGTTTCATAAGCCACAGTAAAATTTCAGCCAGAATACCCATACGGTATAGTGTTATCCTATCGATTTTGTTTTTATTGTCCGTAATCTAAATATTCGAATTTGGAGCTGTGATTCTACGTTATCTTTGGAGAGAGACTTATAATGCATGTGTGGTATACGATAGTCTGGTTTTCATACTGTATAAGAGAGCAAAGATCGCAGATAACTTACAGGGTTATTTTACAAGTTAAATATATGATTACAGTTGCAATTTTTCTCTTTGTTATTATTAAAAAAAGGAGAATGTTACCTACTTAGAAATAAATAATCAGGAAGTATCATAAAGTCCATAATACCAAACTAAAAAGGCAGAGGCAGTTGGGTTAGGGCAGTGATGCCTCCATTATTATATTCGGAGATATACGGATTAGGTGAACCTACCATGACCCTCCATGTGAGTCACATCCATACAGATAAGTGAACTATAGGAACCAAAGAGCTCAAGATAATCAAAAAACCTTCAAATATCGTAAACTACCCTTTTGTTGGCACCCGTCCTATTATTTGTAACCTAGAGTTCGGAAGGCATTTGAATAAGGAAATGTATTATACACCACTAAATTTTAATTAGTACAAAGGTTTTAGGGAATGATAGTGTCCATCAATATGTACAACTTTTACTACGGGGCTAACCACGGAATTGCGAAATAAAATCAGCTGTTCCATAGAAAAGTACAACATCGACTTGACTATAATACCTATAAGGAACCAACAGATGATTTTTTTTCGCGATTCCGTGGGGCCAACCCATAGTAAAAGTTGTTCATATTGATGAATCATCCCCATAAATCTTATAGTACTAATTAAAATTTTGTAGTGTATTATTGTATTGCCATTCGAGCTAAACTTCAGGGTACCAATAATAGCATAGGTAACAAAAATTTGGCAGTTTACCCCAATAATCGTATAGAAAAGTATTTTTTTAAGCTACAAAGTCAAACAGCCTTGTTAAAAACTTCAGTAACCACGTGGTACACTTCACAAACAACTTGTTAACTTCAAAATAGAGAAATGCTTCGGAGTTTTAACCTTTTAAATTGTTACCTCGTTAGGTTGCGTCGGTGACTTGGTTTGCTAAGATGCGGGGTACGACGTGTTCTAAACTAAATTTATTACGTACATGAAGTTAGGCGAACGAGTACATTTTAAAAGCTTATAGCTAGCTCAAACAGCGCATTTGAAGTAGTCAATGAGGTTAACTTTTCAATGCCTAATATTATTAATACTTAAATGTGTCTAAAAACTTTTTTGAAATTGCAAAAGTTTTAAAATTGAGTTTAAAATTACTACGCCCTTACAGGGTGTCACATGCAACTTTTGATTTAAGTACAAATTGTAACCTGTATTATGTGTATGCCTATGTGTTCCCCGATAACTACAACCTTGGTATCTTCAAGGCCAGAGTGAACAGGCATCTCCTGGACAAGCATGCAACATCTTAGGCCACATCCTGTTAACAAACAAGATGGTGGTCAAATGCCTGCCCAGTTTTATATAAATAAAATAAATTAATAATAATTTAGTTGTTTTTTATACGCTCTTTTAGTTTGGTTATAGTTATTCTACGTTAAGGCTTAGGTAATAGACAAAGGTTTTTCCCAAATAAAGCATACGGGTAAGGTTAGTTAAAATATCTTGGTTGCCAGTTGCAGTACGCGACTACGAATTTATACGTAATTTTACCTTTCTCCTTTCACCACAAAGAAGCATCGTAGGTTAGAGCGAGAATGCTGCTCGGCTGCAAACGGCTCACCAACATAAACGTTACAGCGATCGTGTAGTTATTGCTCTCTAATTTGGTAATATTACGGCGAAAAGAGATAGAGCTATAGAAAAAAGTAGTGCCGCCGCGCAAGCAATGTAATTGCACCATATTTTTTATTTTAAACACTATCTTAGGTTTATTTTTTTATTCGATGCTATAAGTATATAGATATTATACTTAGATAAGTATAAAATATTAAGGTAGGTAAGTAAGTTACACTTTGAGAGAACTCAACTTTATCCTGTAAACCCTGTGTAACCCAAATAATTTTAATCTTTGGCAGTATTAACGCACGAATATCAACAGTGTATAATAAATATATATGAAAAGAGTATTAAAATATTTTAAATCGAGCTCAAAAAGAGGAATATTTTGTACTCGCAAAGTAATTAATGCCCAATTACTATACTGCAGTCGCAATACAGAAATCAGAATATTAAAATGGAACTTGTTTCGTAATAATTACGTTTTTTGGTGGTTTAGTAGGTTTTCTTGAGCTTTGTTCGTGTATTTAAATGATACTTCGTAATAATCGTTCGTTTATTAAATTAATTCGTTAATTTTATGACTGCATGAAGAAATAAAAGTAATTTTTGCAAAAATACTGATCCGCAATAATACATATGCATAATATGACATACACCTTCAAAATTGTACTTTTTACCTAATACGGCAAAAATTCCCATTCCTATAAAGACAAGCACAATATCATTATGATTTCAGCCCATTTCTTCAAAATCCGTATCCCACAGGAGCGCAGTTAAACCGCTTAAAAATAATATACAAGTAGTGATATTTGGAAAAACCAATGGTTATACTTAACATGTTTTGCATTTGTAAATATTAGCAAAAACCCATTTACACCGTCATATTATGATTGCAGCCCGATTCTCCTCATATCCCACAGAAGCGCAGTTATACCGCTCGAAAATTATATACAAGAGTCGTGAGAGCCGGTATCACGTATGCTACTAAATTTTAGTTAAAGTCGTGGAGGCAACAGGTGCACTGTATGCCCGCCAGAGACCCACAGTTATCATGACTGCTTGCAGTTTGTAGGTAAATAGGCCATTCTACGGTCACTGATGTCTTCTGTTTCTGTCGTGGAGCAAAGTGCTTGCTTTTACTGATCTTTTGAGATCTGCCATTTTGAATAGAGACTGTGTTTTGTTTACGACTTTTGGTTTATGATGCGGGGTTTTAGAAGGGACTTCATAAATTCTAGGTCTAATAGCAAGCATTTGCTTGACCAATTAGAATGAAAGCATATATTATTTCGTTAACCACATTTTTAGAAAGAATCATTAACCTATATTATTATATGTTTTATTTATTTACACTTTGATATAACACCGCTAAGTTTAACATAAAATAAGACACAAAGAAAAACTAAAAAACTGGTGTAACAATGGCGGTCTTATCGCTCAAAACGGTCTCTTCCAGACAAGCTACTGTATGAAGAGATTGACAGGGAAGTGAAAGCGGAGTGTAAAATGGAACGATCAGTACTGAAGTTATAAACATACGTAATATTACAAAGACAAATATTTACATACATAAATTATCAGTGAAATACAAAAAGAAAACACTAAATGGGTAGTATTGCAATGCCTCTAAATAAAGTTTAAAGGATGTTATATGGAGAAGTAGTGTTCTTTTAGCTCCTTTTTGAACACGTTCAAGAATTGGTAAATAAAATACCCACAGAACATGGAAACACAGAAAAAAAATCCGTGTTCTGTGAATATTCCTTTAAAAACAATTTAATTTAAATAATTCAAAAATAATGATAGTCAACATTGATTGAACAACCGCAACACATTAAGTAAATGTCATTCAATAAACAATTTTAATTAACTAGTTTCGTGCGATGAGGCCGCGTCGACACCAGATTTATGTTATTTAATTTAAATTGTCCAAATACACACGACAACTGTAGAATGAAAAATGAATGTTATGTCACCAACAGTGGTGCATCACATTTGATTCACTTGTCAATTAAGTGTTGCATGCGATCTGTTGCGAACTTACTCAGCCAATCGGAATATCAACCGGTCAATTGGAAATTTGCATGAAAAACATAGGTAAGTATTGGCCTTTACATCGGCAGTGCACGGCGTCGAGTCCACAGAACTCATTTGGGGCCGCGAGTAATTTGTCGTTTTAATTTTTCAATGTACAAAACCGACCGATGACCTACGCCGGAATTCAGCAGCGCTGCATAAATTACGTTTTCCGAATTAAATCCCGTATTTCCAAGGAAATTGTAACCCTTTTTTACGTATTAAAATTTCAGCTTGGTGCGTAGTAATTGCTAGCGGTGTTGAGGTGAAATTTACCTTTTTTAATTTATCTCGCTTTTGTCATATAAGCATAGCGCAAACACGAGACTGCAAATATATTCTGGTCGATAAGTCGATCGAGAATTTAGGGAGTTACAACGCTAAATTTCCCTACCTAAGTTAATTTACTGAAGCAATAAGTCAACATAAGTCACGTTAGCTTAAACCGAGCGAACTTCTTTCCATATCTTCCAGAAACATCCATCACAACGAGTGCTGGAGACTAATGCGCGTATATTAGGAGTTTGGATGGAGTTATACGAGTCGGTGTCCATAAATCCGAAACAGGCCGAGACACGCAACGAATGTGTGCGGCTCTCAGATTTATTTGTACGTCTACTGTACCTCGTACACAAAATTATTACTGACCCGCCAGTACTATGTGCGAAAAATTTTCACGAGGCCTTCATTATTTTCGTTAAAAAGTGTATTAGTTAGATAATAAATAAAACTTCAACCACTAATTATGATCAAAATAAGGAATCTTGTGGCAGATTCTTGTAATGAAAATGATTAATAATTGACCGATGAATTTATGAAATTTTAATGTTACGGTTTCTTCTAATATCGACATCAACCGGTATTTAAATCAATATCACTATAACTTATTGGCTCATATGTGACTTTAACTTTACAATATATCATCTGGGGACACGGCAGTGCCCCCGCCAAGTCGAGCGCGAAGCAAACACTGCCGTACCATCCTTTACTGGAACCATTTCGCCGCATTTTCAGGCCCCTATTTGAGAACCTCTGGATAAGACCAGAACGCAAAAATTTTCGTCGTCCAGTAAGCTATAATTACATACTTAAAATCCAAAATTTCAAGTCTTTAGGTCATTTAGTTCCGAAGTTAAGCGAAAGCAAAGTTTCGCATTTATGACACTCACTCACTCATGATCATCAGAATAGAACTAGTACTTCCCATAAACTCAGAAAGCTGAAATTTGGTACAGAGTTAGGGTTTAATCGCCACATAAAGGGAAAACTATAAAAACTAGGATAATTTCTAGTTACACCAACTGCATAAATAACTTTGTAATCCTATATAAATATAAAGGATTACAAAGTTACATTTGCAGTAAATAAATCAGTATACCTGTATTTATTACTTATGTGTAATACCTAGCGAAAAGATATGAAATCTCACCTAAATCATCCTATAAAAAACTGACCAACTCTCGCTGGAGCTGCTTATTTCTTTACAAAAAGCGTTGAAATCTCTCAGTAAAGTCAAGCCAACTCTAATGTTCCTTTCTGCGATTTCTTTTTTGATATAGTTACGTTTTAATTTTATGTGACTTGGTCGTTGACTTGTGCCCACCAAACTAACCAACATGTAGAATGTTCAACGTCCAAAGTCACATAACTTTAAAACGTAACTATATCAATAAATAAATCGCAGAAAGGAACATTAGAGTTGGCTTGACTTTACTGAGAGATTTCAACGCTTTTTGTAAAGAAATAAGCAGCTCCCGCGAGAGTTGGTCAGTTTTTTATAGGATGATTTTGGTGAGATATAATTTACTTACAAAAAAACGTATAGAACATATTTAAAATAACGATTGGCGAGATGTGATGTGTCAATCTAGAAGTAATTTAAACTTGGCCGGCCGAAGCGAGCAGCATATACCCCAAGGGAACAAGCCAACATCAAATCGAAGAGGTTATATTTGACAGCCACCAAGTGACTAACGACCTAGCTCTCTTTCCTGTGTTACGAATGTGGATTTTACTACAATGCTGATAAGACTAAAAATCCTGTTGACAGTTGCTTACATCTAAGGATAAATTATTATGAATGTCGTTTAGCGAATAATGTTGTGTTAGTGGTTGTGTTAGTTTAATGTTACAGAATGAAATATACATTTTTCGTGGAAGAGGCGTTATTAGATAAAACCACCGAAATGTTGACAACTATAAACTGTTAATGGATTTCAATACAGAAAAGATATAAGTAGAAAAAAAACATCAACATCGAAAAAATTTTGCCTATTATCGAATTAACAAATTTTTTGGAATTACTAATTGTTACAACACGAACATTTAACTATCGATTTATTCACAATACAATTTACTCTAAAAGCACTTTTCAAACAAAACAGCGCAGATAATCTTCGCGTGTTTTAACTTAGCTTAGCCTTAGGCTGCTATTTGTAAGATGAAAATTATCACAATTTTTTAACAGAACCATCACAGGTTACAGTAGAGGTGATAATAACTATGATATGTGAATTTATTGGCGGTATAACTAGAAGTCTCTCGTATGTTCGAGATAATGGATAAGTACATTAAAAACGATAAATATAAAAATCTAAACACGAATCATAAGAAAGAAAATATTAAATATGAAATTAAAGAGAGAACCATTTAAGATTTAGAGCGCATTTTGTTATTTGCAATATAATTTACTTTTAAAGCATCAGACATGCATTTGAAACAAAATGTTAAGATAAAATCTTCTCGTGTTTATACTTATCTAGATTCAACCTTAGCCTGCCATTTACAATATGGAAATTAGCAGGTTACTGATAACTCGGTTAAGTGGATTTATTGGCGGTAGAACGAGAAATCTCTCGTATATTCGCGACAATGGTTTTGTTAATAAAGCCCCATTATCATAATTATCAGTAACCCTAGCTTAACAAGCTATCGTTATGGTAATTAAATAGTATACTTTAACGTCCTTCAAAAGCTGTCAAAGGGCTCTTGCCAAACATGTATTGAATTTCAGTTCCTTAAGCGGCCAAAAGAGGCGCTGCTCAGGTTTTCATACAAAATAATACGATCACGATAACGGTTACCATAACAACAGTTTATCGTGCTAAAGGCTATCAAAAGACGTTTTTAACAAAACAGTATTGAAAATCTTGACGTGTTCAAACTTATGTAGATTCAACCTTAGCGTGCCATTTGCAGGAATATGAAAATTTACAGGTTATTGGTAACTCGGCTATGTGGATTTATTGCCGGTAGAACGAGAAGTCTCTCTTAGAATCGCGATAATGGTTTTTTAAACGCCCCGTTGATGTACCTACAGACAAACGTTATGTAACATGACATATTAAAACATATAAATTTATATTTTCTCAATATACCTACATATCCCAACTTTACGAATCACAACGTGTTCTGATAGTCGCAATGCAGTTAAATTTATCAGAAAGACGTTTTAGACAAAACAGTTGAGATAATGTTGAGGTCTTTATACTTATGTAGATTCAACCTTAGTCCGCCATTTGCAATATGAAAATTCACAGGTTACTGATAACTCTGATAAGTGGATTTATTGGCGGCAGAACGAGAAGTGTCTCGTATGTTCGCGATAATGGTTTTGTAAATTAAACCCCGTTATGCGACACGGTTCGACGTTATTGTTATAGCTGCGAAGCGGGGAGGCGTTAATTTAACCATTCCCCCTTTTTGTTTTCATTAACGATGACGTTTCGCTGACATTTGTATTGCCGATGGTGCGACGCTGAATTTTTTTTTCAGCGCTTCGAATAAAAATATTGGCGCGCTCAATTAGACTTAATAGTTTTGTTTCGTGCGTCATTTTACTTTATTGTGTATAGTTTGTTTGCTAAATGTGGAAGTATCATATTTCATATCCACATTTGTAGTTACAATTTCATTTAAAATATTCAAACAAGTTATCCTTTTTTTTCGTTATAAAAATAAACGTATTTGTAGCTTAACCCCACACCAGCTGTCGAGACGTATAACGTGTTACTCAGCCTCGGGAGCTGACCGTTTTCCACTCTGATGTGACGGGTTAAGGCGCCTCTAGCTTTCATTCTTGCGCCTAAATTAATGTCAGCTTATCAAATCTCTTTTTTTCCCTAATTCACACTTTAGAGTTCGAGATTGATTAATATATTCCCTAATTGCTATCCTTTTTTATATTTGATAAAAATATTAGAGGTTTGGATTTTTTGTCATAATATGTTTTTTTAAAGTTGCTAATTAAAGTGTGCATGTGAATCACAGTAACATTCCTCAATAAACTACCAAATCAAAGTCTAGCACGCACACTACAATGCAGGCATGATATCTGTACAATTTAACCCTCAAATCATCGCGTCTCAAAGTCAATCACGATAGCTGACCGTCTACGTCTAACCCCGACAACTGTAGGCTTCGAAGCTACGCCTATTCACCAGGTGGCAAATTAAAAACGCCAATCACTTATTACTGATAAATCACCGTAGCCTTTATTCGTGGCTATTAATTGCATTTGGCTTAATTGAGTTCATTCAGTCGCGCTTACACTGTAAGAAAATTAATGATCTAACCATTTTCGTCCGTGACATAATGGGTTGATGAAAATAAAATACGCGTTGGGTTTCTACTATATAATAAAATAATTAAACGAATAAATCCGATTATAGATTTACTAAAGGTATAACAGAAACATTATATTTGACTTCAAAAGTATTCTTTAAAACAAACTCATCTTTTACCTCATAATTTTATTCCAAATACAAAAATAATACATACACCCACATGCCATTCCCGGAATAAAATAGATGCAATCTACTACCGTATCTTTTTAATACAAAAAGCCACGCAAAGCCTTTTTCATAGCAAGAATACATCAAAGTGTGTAAATACGAATATTTGAATAATAAAAATTAACATTTGCTTTGTAAAATATACCCGTAATCATCTCTAACAATAGCCCGCGGTTGTTTTGATGTCCGGAAAGAGGCTCGATTAATTTCGCCTTTAATAAAAAAAATAATATGGAAAAAATTACTTACGGTCGTCCATTCAAGAAAAGGTTGCGAATTTAAAATACTGCCATACTTCAGATTTATGTGAGAGCTCCGTCATTCCGTGCGCTGATATTAAATTTTATTAAATATATTTCGTAATAAAACTACCCATAAATGGTGTTACGTCAATATAACGCTTTTGAATAGATGGCGCTGGAAGATCCTAATTTATTAAAGACTGAATGGATATTTTCATTAGTATGTTTTATGTAGGCTAATATTATTATAAAATAACTGAGTTTCCATAATAATGAATGTAAGATAAGAAATTCACTGTATTCTAAGTTATTAGTAGCACTACAGTCACCCCACTTTGCGTGTGCACTTCGTTTCTAGCCATTTCCCCTTTTTCCCGTGAATAAGGTGTTGAAAGGTACCAAACAGACAGACAGTTCGCATTGGTTTTGCTTTGGATTAATTATTTTAAAACTTTTAGTTGCAATGTTTTCAGTATCTACGTGTAAAAATAAATGATTACTTACTCGGTTTAATATAAAACACATCTTTATTATCACAAACTAGTGGCTTACCACGGTTTTACCCGCGTTGTAACCGTTCCCGTGGAAATATCAGGATAAACGTATATCCTAGCACTCAGGAAGAATATAGCTTTCCTAAATATGAAATAACTTTTAAAATTGGTCCAGTAGTTTTTGAGTTTATGCCATACAAATAAACAAAAAAAATTAAAGCTTTTCTCTTTTTAATATTAGTATAGAAATCTTCTGCAACGACTGCTCTGATTAGACGGGATATCCGCAGTCGAATGCATATCCATACTAATATTATAAATATGAAGGTGTGTTATTGATTGCTTGTTTGTCCGTCTTTCACGCCAAAACGGAGCAACAACGGATCAACGTGATTTTTGGTATGAGGATAGTTTTGTAGCTGGAGAGTGACATGGGGTACTTTTATACCGAAAAAATATCTCATTCCCGTCGGATAAAGTCGTGTAAGCCACGCGGGCGAAGCTGCGGGCGGAAGGCTAGTTGTTAATAAAAAATTACACTAACAAAATTAAACTACATTACCTGCCATATTTGAGCTATCTCCAAACCTGACTGCACATCCCAAATGATACAGACCGCGGCGTTAATTCGAGGTAATATCACATTTATGCTAATAATATCCCGATATATACATCCGTATTAGACGTCAACTTCTACCGTAATCCCTGGAGGGCTTGTCTGACAGCTACCTGCGAGGATGACAACGTCGCAGCGACCCAGAGGATTACTGCTCAAATAATTATTGCCTGGAATATCATTCTTCTGTACGCATCGATTTTGGGAGATTATTTGTGTTGCAATTTGATATCATCGTCTTTTTCACTATAACTATTATGAAAAGCGGGATATGAAAAAAAAAATCGCAACTCGGGACTCGCTCAGAAATATAAAAATGTTAACCTAATTCATAATAGTAAAATTTTGTTAGTCATGAACTTAAATAAGTTTAAGATAAAATAATAATAACAGAAAATAAATGTAGGACGATTCAAAAGTATTTCATTTTGTAAATATTTTTGAATAAAAAGTGGATTGAAAAATTGAAAATGAAGTATTTAGAAAAAACCGACCCGTCTCGCAATTCATTTATACTATACTTCATTTTCAATTTTTAATAATAAAAATTGCAATGTGAATGCAAAAAAGTAGAAATTTAATAGTGGATTTTTAGTCCGAACGCAACCCTAGCGACGCTCTTACTTTCGTAACCGCGTATCTATTGTTTAAAAAAAAAACTATTTTTCATGTAAAGTTAACCCATAGAAAATTATATTACATAACAAAATTTTAGTGATAGCACAGGGCAGGAAGCCAGAGAATATAGTTATTGAGGATTCCGGGAGTAGTGCGCTTCCACCTTCAGCCTTATCACCACTTATCATCAGGTGTGATGAAGGCTAAGTGCTACCCCGTTGTGAGTAAATAATAAATAAATAAATAAAATAATCCTCCTAAATATTTATTTAAGTATAAAATGTAGTTCGATAAGAAAATTATTTTGCCAGTATTGCCGGTGTTGTACAAATGTTATTACTCGTAGAATCGTTTTGCTAGTAAATTATCTTTCTAAACATAAAACTCATTCCATCCCTTATATCTACGTGTTATAGTTTAGAGTACCATTAAGTAAGACTAAAAGTCGACACGTAGTGAATTTAACTGGTAGTTTAAAAACCTATTTCCGTAGTTTGAAGTCATCAGTTTAAGAATCTGATGGCAGCACCGTAAGAACCGTTAAACATTAACGCTTCTAGATAACGTCTGCTTTTTGTGTAGCAGTGAGAGGACTTTACGACTATTTTATTTGTTCGCTGATCTGATCGGGCCCCTGTTTCTACTTACCTACTTCTGTTACAATAGCGTATTTCACTGTTGTTAAAATGTAGATATCTAATGATGATGTTAAAAATTATAACATTTAAAAATAACAAAATGTGAAAAAATTATTTGAGTCTGTTTTATATCAAGCAAATTATAAGCTATTTAATTTTGACTATAGCTGTCTCTTTCTAACACAAAATCTTCTATGATGATATTTCAAAATATAAACATGTTATGTGTAGTTAATATTCCAAAAACATTTTAAATTTAAAATAAAAACGGTAAAATACCATATCATGACATGGAACTTTCATTGGTGCCTATCAACCTTCAACTGTTTTATTTAACCACAACGAGGTACCACTTATCCTTCATCACACCTGATGTTAAGCGTTGATAAGGCTGAAGGTGGAATCACGCTTCTTGACAAATCCTGAACCACTGAGGAACTGGCTATCTTATCTTCAATTGCCGGAACACAACAATGCTATGAACATTGTTGCTATGGCGTCAGACTTCGAAATGAGGTTGGTCGTTTAGCCAGGCGGACTTAAACAAAATCCTACCACCAGCTTCGATCAACAATAGTACTAGATGAAGGCTCACGAACTAAATCAAAACTTTCTTTGGCACCTTGGAGAAAAAAGGTTAATAATGTTACGATCTAATTTCATAAATGACAGGAACTACTTATATATATACTCGCAAGTGACTCAAGTGGGAGTATAATTGCTCGGCCGTGTTTGTCACTCCAACTATCTATATAGACCTAGGTATTATTGTTGATCGAAGACCACCAGCCATTGTTTAGTGATATTGACTTTAGTAGTTATATTGATTTGTATATTTTATATATACATTAGAGATTTATGTATCACGTATATTTACTGGACTGGCATTCTAAAGCTTTTATTGGACACACAAGCCATACACGTCATAATTAGGTTTAAAACCAAATATTATGTTACCCATTTCGGTTTTTGTTTTTGATTACGTTTGTTCAAGGTGTTAAGACTTGGCTTTCATCGACTGCTTTCATTGCACAAAGCTTTAACTTGTTGACGCAGAACATAAAGCAAATGTTTACTTTACCTGACCAAATTCGAGATTAAGCCCTTTCAACTCCATGCAACAAAAATGCGGCCGTTTGTGTCAATAGGAAGGGAAGTCGCTATTGTATAACATATTTCTACGTCGCCCATTCTTAGGGTAAAAGTGGTCGGATAACAAACAACACAAAAGGCGAAATAATGAATAGTCCAGAAAAACGGCGTGCCTCTCGTTATGAGCTACATGCATAAATGATATGGCGAATCTGACAAATGGCGCGGCATAGCATAACAATGCTAGTGCCTCCAAGTGGCCGTTCAATTATGCAAATAGACCGAGCGATGTTCGCCCGGCAATAATAAAACTGTTAAACATCTGACGAGCGGCCGGCATGCCCGTACCCATTCAGGCCTAAACAATAAAAAACAGGTACATCTCTCACATGACGAAACACACGCTCATATTAAATTAGACCGCCGCTGGTCATCCACTTTATTTTTATTTGAATCCCATGAAAATATTGAACGTGTTAGCTCCCGTTTTGGGAGCGCGACTCGCCGCCGCGCCCGTTTCGTTCGCAAGTCGATGGGTATGAATTAGTTAATAAACACGCTCCACTGCTCCCTGTTACCTCGCCAATTCGAGAGGGAATTTTTGCAAGTGAAACTTCCATTTGTCCCGCGGCCGTGTTGCCATCGCTAATTATCCGGAGTGGGTCCGTCTAATAAAAAGTAATCCTATAGTAATTTGGATAAAAGAGTCTCTTTTACGAGGCTTTTGGACTTGATTGGCATTCCTCTTTAAGAGGGGATATCATGCAAGCAACAAATAAAGACACTAGATAAGTCTCGAGAACCTTAATACCGCGATTCGCAAATTGGATAATTACGCGAGGACTAATAGCTGGCGTTAATAATTTAAATTATGAGTTTATTATACGAGAACAATTTTTCGTTGGCAACTCCTCATTAAACTGATCCGCCGTGGGTGCTTCATCACTCAGTCAAATTGCGTTTCGCTTAATTTTCTTTCCCGGCAGGTGTATTCGACAGAGCAATTATTTACACCGTCGGATGTGACGTCACTCTCCACCCCCACTTCCTCAACTAACCTCGGTGCCGGTATCTAGATAGTTTACACGTGTGTTTTATTTATCTTTAACTTTTGCTGATTTTTATGTAAGTCTGTAATATAATATACTTATTAATTTATCATTAATTATCAGACTTAATCATATCTTCATATCCTCTAGTTTCGTTGTTCAAAACAATTAAAATTGTTCCATAACTAAGGCTGATTTTTCATAAACAAGCATTCATTTAATTTGGTATAAACAGTTACAAATTTCTAAGTCCCTTCAAGAACAGCTGAGTCAGCAATTAGTACCTCTTATGTGCCGCGACAAACGTCACGCAACGCTGGCGTCTTGTTAGCAACGTCGCCGTCTGCTCTTAACTCACGCAACAAATTGTCAAAATTAGTAAACATAAAATGGCTCGTTCAAGGAAAGGCGGCGCGTCAAGCGGTGCTATCATTGCGCGCTCGTCACAGATGTCTAATCAAATAAGTCAATGTGATGCACCAACTGATTCACAATTCGCCTGCGCTGCCACGCCTGACGCGCTGCTTCTCCTTGATCGAGCGAGTTAAAAAATAATGTGTACCTATTGCGGCTTTAAACTTAACAAACAACCCGTATAAATTAAATTGTGACTCTAAGATCTTCTTTCTTGGGTCTTTTTTAAGCAATATATTGTCAATCACAAGGGGTGTAAATAAAATTGAGGTTTCTACGATTTTCTCTCTAGAGCTTTTTTAGCAAATCCTTCAACACCTCTCAATTTCATAATTCCAATTTTAGTACTTGAGCATCTTAGAGCAAGTTCATTTAGAGATGAAAATAAAGTTCATTTTCGTATAGTAAAAAATTTACATATTTGCCATATCGTATTTACATAATTATTACACATTAACCTATTTTTCCTACTTTAGATTAAAATTATAGCTGGACTTAAGACTCAAAAGCTAATGTTGTCAGTACGAGATTATTTGTAAGATAAAATTGATACAATTTAAAGTACTTGTTACTACTTTGTTTCAAACTGTTATTTGTCGAAACACATTATGTTGAAATTGTACCTCCGATCAAGCTGACATATCTAAGTGTAATGTTAACTATAATAATACCTTCTAATTAATGCAAAGGTGACATTTCACATGGCACCACTTTCACAAGACATTTGCTATAATCAGTACAAATCTTAATTAAATGCGACAACCATCTACTTACTCGCATTAGATTCAAGGTTGCCTAAATACTTGGTGAATGTCATATCCATTTGTCCCCCTCCTTTCAGAAATGTCACTGTACGCTGGTTTACTATCTAATTTGACAGTGACATATAGAATTAAATTATAATGTCATGCCTATAGTACTGGAAATGATCCTCGCGGGTTGAGTGGGTCTATTGTTATTAATACGCTGTGTTGACTTTGCAAGCTCGCTAATGTGAAGGTGTTAGGTAATAATGATTGGGGAAAAGAACCAATTTTGTTACTGGTCATTTTAACACAAATACCCGAGTATTTAGCTGCTTTACTTGTATGATAGTTAACTGCAAAATTGATTATAGTTGACAACTCAATTTCTGATTCTTCCTTTTTAATAAAAAAATATTACTCGTTTTTTTAACTAAAAGCGATCTCACAGGTTGTCACAGTAACTACGCAGGTGTTGAAACTTAAAAACGTTTAAAACATAAATCAGTGAAAAGTTTACAACTTTTTAAGTATCTTTTTAAAAACTGACTGTGATAAATAACTAAAACTACCCAACAGATTCGCGTGACAAAACAAAATCGGTGCAAAGCTTTTCTTTTGTTTTCTTCAAATGCATGAGAAAGTAACATGTTCCATATTCGAGTAAGAACGTAAAATTAAACTATGACATCATGCAGAGCCCTGCGTGTTAGTAGAATACGGACTTTTATGTTCCTCGGTACATCCCCGTATCGTACGGGCACCTTGCGATGCGACGCAAAATTATCGGGGAATAAAAACATAAACATGGTAAGCCATGATAAAATGTTGACTTAGGGCGCGTCTCACAAACGTTCGTTAGTAAAATTTCTGTGTCGAATTTCCGTGAACACAACTTTTGCTTAGTTTGTTTTTGTTTAACGATCCGATAATTCGGATAGTGCTGATTGTTTTGTAACTATCAGTTTCTACATAACTTACAAAAACAAATCCGTTCATATTTACATAAAACCTGTCTTCTGTTCATCATGTAAACAAAGTTGTTTGTTCGAAAATTATTTATGTAACTGAACTGTACAATTACTTCAAATATAGGCCAAATACGTAACAGGAGTATGATCAGTTAATGATCAAAATCTCTATTAAAGCCTAGGCTAAAGTTCAAACTTTATGCCTAATTAGTTCCAGCTTTTCCTGGAAAGTTAACATTACATCGGCATTTAAGCAGGTGGCTACTTGACATTCAACCTATATCGTTTCGATGCAGAGCTACATCGATATAAATTGATAACGCTAAATAACCTTTTATGCGGCCACTAAAAAAGTAAAACCCCGGCTGTCACGCGATTCTTGAAAAGGTTCCACGGCAATCAAACGATGACTGTTATTTATCGAATTGAGGCCAATACTGAAACGCTCTATTTTCAAATAAATACGTTATTACTGACTGTGTGTTTAACGGGGCATGTCGTTATTGAAATATCTGTGTAAAGACAATATGTTGGTTAGACAAACACTTCTATTTGATGTTTTGTGTAAATTTTAGTTAGAATTGGGTTCTTTGTCTGATTTTATTGCTAGTCGATTAAAGTTATTTTTAAAACATAATTCTACAACATACGTGTTGTAATTTTAATAATAAATTCACCGTGCCGGTATTATTATTCTCATTTCAAAATAAAACGTGTATGTTAATACAGCTCGGAATCCGAGTACCCGTGCATACAGGTCTTTTATTAATTCATTTTTAAGCCGTAAAAGCAAGCGCATATTTCATTATCATATAAATATTGGGCATCTACATAAAATAATATACAGGGGAGAGCAAAGCCAAACGCACAATGGCCTGTATTTAAAAATGCGAACACAGCTGCAGCTGTTCAATATATTTTTGATAGTTCTCTGACACAAAAAGTCAAATGGAATCCTTATAGTCTTTCTGTATACTGGATTGTCAACCTGTATTTTCAGACACTCTACACTTTATGATATAGGTACATATAAAATGTTAATTATCGGAAAGGTTATCATGATTGGAAGGTCTATAACCAGGTGTCTCCTACATAGCTTAAAAAAATATGCTCTGACATTTTTCAGTCGCACGGCAGACTGTCACTTTATTTCATACAAAACAACTGGCTGACGCGGGTCGCGTCTGTTTGGTCAGAACTTTATTTTAATAATTAGATATCTACTCAAATAAATCACTTCCAAAACCTCAATCACATCTAAATAAAAGGATTTCGTATAATACACTAATCATGTAAGAGTATTCTACGATAAATTAGCAGTAGGTATGTACCAAGTACCTATAACTATTGAGAACGCACCGGCCGGCCGGTGCAAAGCCTCGAATGAAACCATTTTACTCATATTATAAACGTGAAAGTTTGAATGTTTGTTTGTTACTCAATCACGACAACACAAAGAAAATATCTCATTCCCACGGAAAAATATCTGAATAAAAGGATTCACTTAAACCAACTAATCGAGTATATTACCATAAATTTGTAGTACCAAGTACCGATAACTAGTGAGAACGCACCGACCGGTGCAAAGCCTCGAACGAAAGCATTTTATAATAAATTCTCCGGCGGCTGCGTCCTGTGGGATTAATCGTCTTACTTTTCTCTCTCCCCATAATCCTCGTAGGGAATTGTGTGGCCAGGATCTCGGTACCTTATCGTGATTAAGAGGTATACAGTAAACCAACTCGCCTGTTTGTTTAAGCTTAACTTAAAGACGGTGCCAGATTTCTTATTATTAATATGTCGTCTGGAAATGTGACGGTTTTTAAAATCGTTTTGGGTAAAAATATTTGGGTCATCTTAATAGATGTACTTACTTTATTTTTGTGTCTTTTATGTTCTTAGTTTTTTGGTTTTTGACAAATCCAAAATGCTGGGACTTTAAGACCGACTGCTATAAGGGAAAGACTGCCCCCCGGTCATTGGTTACCGTGGCCAACCTGGAAGTCTCTAAATAGACTTAGAACCCAGGTAGGCCGATGCAAATTTAATCTTTGCCGGTGGGGTTATTCCTCAGATGAAGGATGTGAATGTGGTGCCTCTTCCCAAACTATGTCACACCTTTTGTCTTGCTCAGCGTGCCCTTCATCTTGCACACGCGAGGACCTCTATAACGCCACTGAAAACGCTATACGTGTGGCGCAATTTTGGTCTAACAAGATCTAAAGCCGAACGATCGACACGCTAAGAAGAAGAAGACCGATATTCTTGATAATGTACTGTAAGTAAATTATCAAGATAAAGTGCAAAGGAAGATGAAAATAGACACTTTTACTAACGTACTTATGTTTAATATTAAAAGTTACAAAATAAACAATACATAAAATCAACTTTTTTACAACTATTCTAACGGGAGAGCATTGAACCAGATAGTTTTTAAATCGCAATTATATTTAAACACTAGAAAAATCGACCTTCCAACTAAATAAAAATAGTATTGCAGATGCAAAAAGTAATACTTATATAGTTTTTACCTAAATTCTTAATTCTCATCTCAACGTTAGCGAAACTCAAGGAGCTACTAAACTCATTTTACCGCTAAGCAAACAACACTACCACTTCAAGAGCCACAACTTTCTCATCCAGTTTTCTTTACCGTCCATTCCAATCTACTATACCCCCGGATGAACAGGCCGCAACAAGTGCGATATCCACATGTCTCCGTTTCTTTGCAGCTTCGTTAATAATTTCATTCATTCCTATTTGCATATTGGTCCCGATAAAAAACAAACAGTAAAGGCTTTGATAGATTTAAAGAGTTCAAATAGGTTATCTACTTTCAAAGATTTGAGTTGTTTATGGGTATTCGAACTTTTAACTTGAAGTATATTTTTTACTCCAAGTTTAGTTTAAAATGTTTTTTTTTCTTTTTGTTTTTAAGAAATAAGAAATATTTATTGTCACAATTTTTTACATGTTAGTGATGAAGTCCCTGACCTCTATATTAGGTTTATCACCTGAGTGACAGAGTAGTTTAGTTAACTTTAAAAGCTTATTTACTTTAGGTCAAGTTGACGAAAATAGAAAGAGTGTTTGATTATTATCAACTCAAAACGTTCTAAAATCAATTATAATTCAAACATCTAGATTAAAAGCAGCAATAAGTGCTCACTCTCAATAACAAAACCCATTATCTATTTAGTATGTATCTAAGATGTTTAAATAGAAATATACCAATGCATACGAGCTTACTAATAAAAAGAGATTATATGAACCACTTTTACGTGCACTAACATGTACATAGAAACTATAGTTGCTCAGCAAGAATGATTGCCTCATATAATGTATACTGTTGACTCCTTATGTAATGACACACTTTGTTTCTAGTTAATGACTGCACAAAGTGAAGCTATCTTTGTTGCTGCAAAAACGTAAACAAGACTGCTCTTTCAAAGGAAAGTTATTGAACTGTAAAAGTGAGTCATTGTTGTAAAAGTGGTTTATTTACGCCAACTCTATGGGTATAGTAGTATTAGATTTTTTTATATCTATAACGATGTAACCAGCTATATACCTATTAAAGCGTAAAGAAAATAAAACTGAAATTAGAACATTTAGACAATAAAAATATGAGCAAAAAAATCCGTATAAAATAAGTCTTTTGTGTTCTGACTCGATATTCGTAACTTAGAGAATTTGTCAAGCCTTTTTTGCGTCACTCACGTTCCCTACAAACCATCATAGCTTTTAGTCATCCTAAAACCGGTGGCATATCATAGTGGTTGAGGTATTGGGCATTTCGAAACAAAGTTAAATGATCTGCCAGTCAGTGGCTGCGCAATATTAGGTCGGAGCACCTGATGGGTTTACTGGTGGCAAAAGGATTTAGTTCGTGTCACAATCAGCCGGCACTGCCTCTGCAGAATTAACCGCCGCGTTTGCCCGCTCTAAATGTCACTCTTATTATCATCTGACACCCCCGGATTACCTAGGATAAATTGTTTTAACGTTTCGAAAGCGGCCATTTAACTCCATGTCGCCGCTTGTTATCTCTTAGAATTAAAACTCCACTCGCAGGACTTATTTTAAATTCGCTTTCAGAGTCCAGTTTTAATTCACCCTCTATGTGCACACCGAGTCAATTTAGCTAGCGTTTGATTGGCTGTAACAATCACTTACTGCAGTGTCAACTTTGACGTACGAATGCAGTTTCACGGCGGGCGGGCGAGCTAGTACGTCTGCTAATACCATTTTCCGTTTGGCTAATAAGTTTAGCGTGCGCTATTACCAATCTGCCGTCGAGCTTGGCGCCTACAGAGCGCCTCTGCAGCAATCAATTTGTTTCATGTTCGGACGTTTTGATTCTGCGAATTCCACGGGAACACGACATTGACTGGGTGCTCGTTGCGGCGTGTCTTCATTTGCAAGTTTATGCTGTTTTGTTTGCGCTGTGGCGAAGCGTCGACGACATCTGCAGTTGACTTCCATTCTGCTTTGTAAAGCTGTCATTGCACTCATTAAGCTAAATACTTGATTGCAAAGCGTCGCACGTTGAATTTTCCATCTCCTAATTGTTATCGATACAAAATCGAAATATGTAAATGGTCGGACGAGCTTCGAGAGCCCAAGGCCTGGGGTCCCAAATGAGGACACCATCTCATTTGACATTCGGCTCACGAGCGCCACGAACGATGTCTCCCATCTCGGCTCGCTCACGCCGATTGCATTAATTTTACCGTTTTATAAACGATTTAATAGACAATCTTCTGATTCTGTTAATCATATAATACACTGATCAGCGTTAAAATTCCGGTTTCCGGAACATTTTGAATTTAAAATGTCGGTGGGTAGGTATGATTAATCAATTGAATATCCCGGGCTGTGCAGAGCAATATAAATCGAGCTCATCACATTTCAGCGACGCTGATGGCGTTTAATTTATTCATTAACGCCACAGTTTGTCTTGATAAACCCTGAAAAATCTGGAATAAGAATTGCGGTTTGTCATTTCGTGGCGTCCGCCTTCGATATATCCTCGGGACTATTCAAATCAATCTTTGAACGTTTTCAATTTATTTCAGTGTCCTTATCTGTGACAGGCTTGGAGCTGAATTAATCTGAGCGGACTGCACCCCCGCCCCACCCCCTCACCGGAAATTAAACGAATTAACACCATCCAAACGTACATTTTTCACTTTGGGACTCGCGCATCCTATCGATGAATCTCTCAGTCTTTTTCATCGGAAAGCAATCGGCAGATCTGTGCGTTTATCTGTCTTCGCTTAGATTGAACAATTGATACGTCAGTGATGTACGTAGAATTGTAAATTGAATTCTCGTTATTGATTCGTCTACGCTCCATTTATTTGGAAAGCGATTTGATTAAACGCTGCGACACGGTTAATGTATCAACTAAGCGTGCTTTGAATATAATTTAATTTTATAGCGTCGATGTTAATAATTGAAGTTAGATATTGTGGTAGTTTATATATTCATAGCAATGGATTCGTATCTACAACAATACGCATTCCTATTATGAACCGCTATTCTATTTCACTGCTTTTCAAATGTAACATTGCAATGTTGAAATTATTTAGAGGTCGTTTAACCGTTTTTGTGGTTAGTTAGGCATCCTCTAATCTACTCTATCTACCCTAAATAATAGAGTAGCAATTGGAAGTCCTAACGTTGGATGTTGAAAACGCGCGCCCATCACTCACGCGCGTCTCCCGGTAATGACGCAGTAAAACTGGCCGCACACCTGCCTACAATACCCGCTAATTAATTCAACAGCTGCCATTAAGAGATACAGCAACCGCAACTATTGTGCGATTGCTCTTACTGTCGGTTCTGTTCAGGGTTTGTTCCTTTGCAAAAGAATTATACGGGTCAGTATTGATTTGTAGTTAAGCGATTCCTAGAAAGTTTGTATAAAATTCCAATATTCTTATCTTTTATTTAAAAAGCTAAAATTATAATTATGCTTTTATAAACTATTCGGAAACGTTTTGGTGAATAAAGCCTTTAAGTACAAAAGTAGGTAATCCAAAATTTGAGAAATCATTTCATCTGTATTTTGACATTAATGATATAGATACAATAACAGGCACTTTATGTATTACACTCTTAACAGTTTATTATAACATAAATAAAAATGTTGTTCTCTGTAAAGCTGTACTTACTTATCTACTTACACCATTTATCGACGGCCAAAGTAAGAAATCACAAAAACTGTTGCTTGAACCAATGAAATTATTTATCTTTCAGCGTGAGGCGAAGGGATTGAGTAACTTAAGCATTCTCTCGTGTTATCTGTTAGTTAATATTTTTATTTTGTTCCCTGGAATCCTGGGTAATTTTGGCAAAGTCGCTAACTATTTAGGTAACTGTAACTGTAAGTGTAACTGTTTAGGAAAATAATTTTGGATAACTTTTTAATCAAAGCACAACGCTAGGGCAACAAAATGTGCTTTGTCAATGACTTAGAAATATTAAGAAAATCGACTTTTAAAAGCTTGATGATGGAATATGATATGAACAAATAATAAAATTAGTCGGTAAGTGAAACTGAATGTTTTTACTGAAGTGTACAAATTGTATTGGCATAGGAATTTTTAATTTTCTTGTATGTCTTTACGAACAAAATATATTTAATTTACAAGTAACTACACACAACAGTTACTAAAACCAGTATCTTCAATAAAACAAGACTCTCAACAGCACCCAAGTTAAATAAGGAAACGAATGGCAAAAATAAATCCAATTTTTAAGTCCAACGTCGTGAAAACTTTATTGAGATATTACAGAGCTGAAATTACATCATTTTAACACAAAGTAGCCGTTCAGTCAGTACAAATTGCGTAGCTTACAACAGTGCAGTATAAAGTGAACAAATGGCTGATACAAGTGCTCCTTCAGTGTTGCAGCACTGTTGTGGTATATTATGAGGTGTATATACGACCTTAACATCACGGCTATGCGGCGACTATACAATCTGTCTGTGATAAATGTGGGGTTGCACTAAGATAGCTTAAAGAATTTTTAAATTATAAGAGAAACACACAAACTAATAATTATTATTTGTATTTTATCTTTTTACGCCGAACAAACACAAATTGATGTTTCAATAGATATAAATTAGATTTTGCAGTACAAAAAGCAACATTTTTACTCAAAAATAAATATCTAAGTTGATAAAATAAAATAAAGCAAATCCTATAATTTCTCAATTAAGAAGAATACCGTTTAAAACTTTTACTAAGTGTTTTATTTTTACAACAATCTTTTAATCAGAGCTCTTTAATCAACATATCAGTACTTTTTCCCGAACCCGAACTACCCAGAATACCAAGTGAAATTCCATGAAATGGTGGCATTAAAAATGATGCATCGTACTGATGTGGCCTCGTATTTTTAAATTCACTCTTAAGTGCCACAATTACAGCGATAAATCTACTCTACATGGTTCATTTGACAAGTTAATATCACATGGAGGTTTTTTATTAATTCGTTGCTCTTTGAGGTAAATAATGTCTTACTCAGTAACTACGCTTTTACTAATGAAACAAAATTTTTAAAATGGTTAAGGCGCTGAATCCCGACCTAAATAGGCACGCTAACGCTTGCTCGGCCGCGCGCGATACACTTCACGTGGACGCAGCGGCAGCCGGCAGTGAACTGTGAACTCGCGAGCGCCCCGCGAATCGAAAATCACTTAAAATTCAATTAAAAATTTAATAATAAAAATTTTACACTTATGACGCTCGGAATCCCTCGGCTAATCAAAGGCAATTATTTTCGTATCATCATCATCATCATCATTTCAGTATTATTATTATTATTACTAGCTGACCCAGCGCGACTTCGTTCCCGTGGCCCTACCCCCTTCTCCACCCTACCCTACCCCACCCCTACACTACCCTACCCCTACCTACCCCTACCCTACCCCTACCCTACCCCTACCCTACCCTACCCTACCCCTACCCTACCCTACCCTACCCTACCCTACCCCTACCCTACCCCTACTCTACCCCTACCCTACCCCTACCCCTACCCTACCCTACCCCTACTCTACCCCTACCCTACTTCTACTCTACCCCTACTTACCCCTCCTTCCACTATTTTCTCACCGCTAAAACCTTCCTTGGACTTCCACGAACATTCCAAGACCAAAATTAGCCAAATCGGTCCAGCCGTTCACGCGTGATGCCGTGACCAAGGGAAATAGGTAATGCGAATTTTATGGGCTTTTCGCCTGAAATAAATGAATTTTATTTATTTATTTATTTATTTATTAACTAAAACCAAGTATACTGCAAGTAATGCGATATTTAGATTACGATTAGACGGATGTTAGGGATTCTATTTGACACAGTAAAATATTTCCAATCGAAAAAATACGGCCGGAAGCACTAGATAAATAACTGTAAAATAACATTTATTTTTTTCAAGTTTTAAGTACTTGTGATTAGCGAGTAATCCATAATTTAAAATACCCTATTTTGGGGAATGCCCGCCTTAATGAAAAAAAAAATTAGAAGCATTGATTAGAAACATGTAATTGATAATGACACCCAGATACGGAACAAAGACGAATGTTCATCACGTCATTGTTTATTGTTGGTTAAGCAAGCAGGATTAGCAACATTACGCCACTGGGTTACAAAGTATCTATGTTCTAAATTTCAGCCAAATTCGTTCAGCCGTTTTGGCGTGATTGAGTAACAAACATATAAACATCCAAACATCCAAACATCTAAACTTTCACATTTATAATATTATATAGTAGGATAATTTAACGATTTATGATTCAACACTTAATAAGGTACAGATACATAATTTAATGCTCCCGATTTATATTATGATATAAATAATATGATAGGGATATCGAGGTTAATCTACCATATATATTGCTTTAAGGTACGGTCGTTTTGATTTATAAAACCTATATTTATCTATCGATTTCCTTTTTATTGCATCATCTCTACTTTTTATATTAGTAATAGAATAGTATTTTATACTGCCATTACTAAAATATTCAGCTGCACAAACGTTGTGATGTACTATACATACCCATATCTGTATGTTTTATGTCGAGAGCTTCATTGCTACTGTTAACGATAAAAATATATTCCGTTACCAGTTTTGAAATTGAGCTGTATAGAAATGCTACAAAAATAACAAAAATAATATATATTTTTTTCATTTGGGTTTTATCCAAACACATGCATTTAACTAACAGTAAATATGAAAGAGCTTCAATAAAGCGATTTGCGGTGTCACTTTATCAGTGTTACGGTTACATGTCACGTCTTTTCCTTATTGAGATAATAAAATAGGAAGGATATCGTGTGAGAGCGATATGTTAGAGGACGGCTAAGGACGGAAAAAGAACTTGTGTTTCAATGTGCCGCTACAACTTAGCTAGTTGCACGGAAACTGACGTAAAACACCTTAAGTGTAATAGCGAGTCTGGAGCAGCTGGGTCGCTAACTAACCGTGATTGCCCCCTCCCTACCCGCTTCCCTCTCCTACCCACCGTGTATCATTTTTTCAACCCTCTCCAGAGAACCAAGTCGGCGTCCCTTGAAAATGCGATACTTAGCATTAAATTGTGAGGCTCTTAAACGCCATTTCAGCGGGATTACGGGCTCGGCGTTTTTTTCATTGTAGCTGTCTACGCCCCGCTTAGCTGTTTTGTAAATACCTTAAAGGTATCGGTGCGCATAAACTGGCCCGGATCCCGACTGACGTTAATGAGCCGGTCCCTTTCGCTATCGCGGAGACGTACGGTTATGTCGGAGAAAATTTCGCGATACTAAGGAATTATCTCGAGCCCAAGGGTTTTTTCGCTTTCAATTTTACCCAACTCCTATTTAGGGAAATCAGTTCTCCAAATGGGGTACCCGGTTTCATATTCGACAACATAATGCCCTCTCATCAAGTAAATTATGACTTTAATCTCATAGAAAGTTCCGCTGAGAATGTACCCGACTTTACTTTTAAACTTCTCCCTCTCAGGCATTCAGCGCTCGGTGATTTATGGAAACTAGAAAATTTTGAAGTTTTTTTCATTGCTCCCTGTAACTTTGATGTCGTTTTTAAATGCATCGGGTCGCTTTACGGAAATCGTGTAGCACATTTAAAGTTAGGAACAAACTGTGTGTAGAATATCGAAATTTTGGCACGCTGTATATGTACGATGATAAAAATCGCAGTATATTTCCCCGGCTCCATGCAAGCTCGAAGTCGGGATACACGGGGGCGATCGAGCATTAATACCGGCCTATTCATTTCGTACGAAGCACTTTAGACTTATTTACTTCCCCTAATGCTGTCTATTTGGGAAGATAAAAGAAGTTAATTTTATAAATGGGCCATTCTCGTATAGGTAGGTAATCTTGCGTCGGTACCGTTATCTGGGTCCAATCGGCCAAAGACAGATAGCGCGGTCGACACGCAAGCAGCGATTGATTAGGTCTGGTAGGCCCGCAGTGCCGTGACGGGTTAATAAAGCCTCCTGCCCTCTGATTGGCTTGTAAGCCACCCATTCTGCTTTCCGCCCAAATTCCGGGAGTAGATTACTTTATGCAATCTATCATATTACAGCGCCGTCCAAGTTTGGAAATTCTAATTAATGGTTATACACCCCGACTTGATAGTTTGCTAAGGTCGTTTTAAAGGACTTACTTGAGTTTATTTATAGCTTGAAATTTTAAATAACTCTCACGGGTGTGATAGAAAAACTTTGTTATCCATAAAGTATAACTTCGACGTATTAATCTGGCAAAATATTATTTCGTTATATTTTCTGCCTCATTATTCTGCTGCCTTACTAAAAGTGAAGATTTCTGCGGTATCTTCGCAGTTGATTGTACCATCTGGCCCGTGGACAGTTCGTTGACCCCGTTCCCGTCAGTCAGACTCGCTTAGCCCTCAATCACGCCCTCGCTTAAAAGATTTCACTTACACAAGCACGAGTAACTCAAACAAACAGCTATAGGTACCATACCCATTTCAGATTAACAATCAACTTTCACAGTTGGCGTTCATAGGGATTAGATTGTTGAAACAGAAGCACTGTTTTAACGTAAGCTCGAAAGTTTATATCGGTTGCGGTTCGAATTAATCAATGTGCCTATACTGCAATGGAGACCGTAGACCGTAAGGCTGGGTGAGGACCAAGTTTGGGCAACAATTCCGTCCAGTGGATCGGATTAGCTGGGCCGCGGTCACGGGCAGGCCTTGTGAACACGGTATGCGTTTCAGAAAGTTCTTACCGCTGTCGGAATTAGAAAGTCACTCGCCAACAAATCTGGATTTAAACGCTGCGAGTGACGTTTTTAAAACGTCGGACACACGACGCATTATGAGAGCCGGGTCGCGTGGTATTATGCAGCAAAAAAGCGAGTTTACACAACCCTTTTCGGAGGGACGTCGAGTTTCTTCCGGCCAGCTACCGTCGGCCTTGCGAGGGCTCGCAGCCTAATTGTTTGACAAAAATAAATGATTCCCAAAATATAAATAAATGGGAGTTTCGCGTTTCGTTTTATTATTTACTGTAACATGGCTTTTGGCTTTTAAAACGTAACTGAAATTGGTTAGAAAATTTGACTCTGATAAAATTAACTTTTTAGTGCGTTAACTTGCTTTGTTATTGACTACAGGTATTAGGTAAAGCTTAGTTTTCCACAATATACGAACCATTAACTGTTTGTATTTTGCGCGGCCATTTAAAAACGTTGTATTTCATGACATTATTGGGCGGTCGAGGTAACAGTAAAGGGTTGTTAATAGAGCAATAACTTAATGAAGGCGAGAAGATAAGAGACAAAAAATAACAATTATTGCATTGTATGTGTAAACCCGGAGCTGTGGTCGTGATTGCGGGCTATCACGCACTTCAATATGGGTCAACCTGTACGCGTGTACTTATATATTATTTCATTTTGTTGACTTGGATTTTACGCATTTCTTTGAAAGGAAAACCTCCGAAAATGGGTTCCCGTCGAAACAAAAAAGAAACTACTTTCGTAATGCGTCCCATCCCTAACCAGGGTTGTAAAGTCACGCAATGTTAATCCGTCTTCATTCGCTATCTATCGTCCTGAAGCAGCGTAAAGCATTACTTGCTATCGGGACAGTGATGTTAGGCTAGTCATACACACTAGGGTGCACCTGTCAAGTCTGCCTGTACAGACACGAGAATAATATGTAAACATAGAACTTTGTCACATTGAAGCGTTCCGAAACAAAACTATATTATTATGTGCCACAAAATGCATTCCTGCAATATTGTAGGCAAAGTCGTACGTTGTTTATATATTATTGCACGTGTCTCTACATTTCATCTGTGCAGTTAAACCAGGGGTCTCTCTATGAGTTGTTAGAGCAAGGCCAAACTAAGATGTGAAAGAGATGGCACTATATGCCGTCTAAATCCGTCTTATAATCAACTAACTTTCCGCCCGTGGCTTCGCCCGCCAGGACTACATGACGTTATCACGCGAGAATGTGATATTTTTCCGGGATAAAAAGTAGCCTATGTTCCTTTCCAGGCTACAAAGTATCTGTGTTACAAATTTTAGCCAAATCCGTTATCCGTTTTGGCGTGATTGAGCAACAAACATCCAAACATCTAAACTTTCACATTTATAATATTAGTAGGACATTACTGTAATATTGCGTTAACAGTATAGCCCAAGCACGAAACACTGTCGTTATGGTAATCGTATAATAAACTATACCATCCGTCAAAAAACTAGTAAAGATTTCAAAGTGCTGCTGTCAAATATGTATTGAATATAAGTGGCTTATACGACCGAAAGAAGCGCTGCTTTGGTTTTCTTACAAATTAATAGGATCACGATAAACACTACGAGAACGAGAGTTTTACGTACTTGGGGCACTAGAGTAGGTTTCAGAAACAAACGCACTCCAGATTACCCGCGCAGTTGAACTGTGCAGACCCACCTGTCATGTAAAGCCTGGCGTGTATAGATGGCCTTACTTGCTATCGGGACCATGATGTTAGTGAAAAATGAATCCTACCACACCTTGGTATTCACAATCCTTCACCTTTCGTTGTGTTTTGATCGCTATCGCAACCACCATTTAATAGCCGCTGAGTTTCTATTCGTATTTACTTGTTTACCACACTTTTATTAGCTTCACTTGTAACTAAGTCACAATGTAAGAAAATCTTGGAATTCAATTAAAACCTACTTCTAATCGTCGCATTGATTTGAAACTTTGCAAGTCTATATGAATCCGATGACAATACAATAATTTGCTACCATCGAGCTGATCTGATGACGGAGTCAAGAGGTGGGCAATAGAACTGATCAATGGCTGCTAGGAAACCCCTCGACTTTAGGCTCATTTGTTTTGTTCTGATGACACCTATTCGCTACACTTGATGGTGAGGGTCTGATGATGGAGCAGGGAGGAAGCCAGTGACACTTTTTAATGACCACTAGGAAACCCCTCGAGTTTGGGCTCCGTTGTTTCGTTCTGATTAGACTTATTCGCTACACTTGGTGGTGATGGTCTGATGATGGATGAGCAGGGAGGAAGCTAGTGGCACTCCTTAATAACCAATAAGAAACACCTCGAGTTCTGGCTCATTTGTTTCGTTCTGATGAGATCTATTCGCTACAATGGATGGTGAGGGTCTGATGATGGAGCAGGAAGGAAGCCAGTGACACTCCTTGATGACCAATAGGAAACCCCTCGAGTTTGGGCTCATTTGTTTCATTTTGATAAGACCTATTCGTTACAGTTGGTGGTGAGGGTCTGATGATGGAGCTGGGAGGAAGGCAGTGAAACTCCTTAATGACCACAAGAAAACCCCTGAGATTGGGCTCATTTGTTTCGTTCTGATGAGACCTATTCGCTATACTTGGTGGCGAGTGTCTGATGATGGAGCAGGGAGGAAGTAAGGGTCGGGCTCGCGCATCCGTTAGCTTAGAGACTCCACTTGAATTTGTAAAACTAAATACATACAATCACGCCTTTGAGTTATAATGTTTATGGGGTGGGCAGACACATGAATAGACTGTGAAATCCATTACCATCCATCCATGGCTTGTCATTTATTATAACTAAAAAGTAAGAAATAAATATGTAGTTTAAAAAACTAAAATAACACACTTTTATAGGAACAGAATAAAAAGTACAAAATAACCGTCTATTCAGTACCTAACTGAAATTAAAAAGCGTGGTGCGCCCTTTGCAAAGCATGCATTTCATTCAAGTACTTAATATCGACAACGCGCACCACGCTTTTTAATTTCAGTTAGGTACTGAATAGACGGTTATTTTGTACTTTTTATTCTGTTCCTATAAAAGTGTGTTATTTTAGTTTTTTAAACTACATATTTATTTTGAATACATATTTATGGTGCTTTTGTTTTGTTACAGGTACGTATATGCAGGGTTTAAGAAACAATGGGAGGTCGACTATAAAGGAGTTTAAATGTAAAGTGTTTGCTTGTACAGATTTAGAGACCTGTTGATAATACGGTACTTTTAGATGTATTTTTAATTTATACGAAGGAAATAAACAAAAAAAGTGTGTTTACTACAAGCTTTCCGCCTGCGGCTTCGTCCGCGTGGACTACACGACGTTATCCCAAGGGAATGTGATATTTTTCCGGGATAAATAGTAACTTATGTTCTTCTCCAGGCTACAAAGTATCTGTGTCCCTAATTTCAGTCAAATCTGTTCAGCCGTTTTGGCGTGATTGACCAACAAACGTCCAAACAACTTTCACATTTATAATAGATACATATTAGTAGGATATTTTCCAAAGCAAAAACATACACAAATCTATCAATCTAACATGGAGGAGTACAGTCACGAGTAATAATATGTATACAACATTCCATTGTCACATTGAAGCGTTCCAAAGAAAACTATCAGTGTCACAGAAGTCATTCAATATTGTAATTTAACATAATCCTATGTTGTGTACATATTATTGCTCGTGACTGTACGTGGCGCATTGGTTAACGCGCTCAGACTGCGATCTTTAAAGTTAAGTAACTTTCGCAATGGTCGGTCACAGGATGGGTGACCAAAAATTTATTATCTCGATCTCCTCCTTGCTTCGGAAGGTAAGTTAAGCCGTTGGTCCCGGCGTTTGCATGCGTCGTTAATATCCACCAATCCATATTGGGCCTGCGTGGTGGGTCGTGTGCAATTCTCCTTATCCATCCATAAGGAAGGCCTATGCCCAGCAGTGGGGACTTTTAATGGCTAATGATGATGAATCAAACCAGAGTAATAAAACCAAAATAAAAATGTTTTATAAATAATCATTGCCTGAACAAAAAATATTTCCGTAGTAAATCGTAAATAATAATTGCATGCTCATCTTGTAATATTAAATGTAAGATATTCTCTAACGAAAGAAAGGGCAAAAGAAACGTCGTGTTCCAAGGAAATAAAAAAGGATGTCACTTAAAAGAAAAATAATAATACTCAATGAGATCTCATGACTATCGGATAACACCATATTATTGCTCGACATTATTCCACGCGATCCATTTTGTGGCCAACAAAAAGAGCTTAGCGATGTTTTATTCCGTACAAATGTATTAGCATTCACTACAGAGTTATCTTGAGATTTTCCTCTCAGCCACTCGTATTGTGTGAAAAGAATTGCTCCATGCAACATCCTATATGTAGAACAATGGAATAGTTATCTCCAACCCCCTTGGGTCGTCGTATGATGTGAATTTTAATTACATTTTTATGATACTAAAGCTCGCTCTCAAGTATTTAGGAAGGGAGACCCTCTCCACCGAGTTCCGGAAGGTACACAAAAAGCTAACCCTTGCTGAGTTGAAGCCTCATTCAAAGCTGGTAGGGTGTACGCCGACGCAGCTATATTTTCTATCAGCCGTTTTTAAAGATGAAAAATTTTATACAACCTGAATGGAGCTGTGGTTACGAAATTATAAAGTACCTTTTTGTCTGCCTCTAAATTTTTTAGTGAGTACTAATTAACATTTCTGCTTGCTACGTTACTTATAATCACATTATAGCCTTCGAGCAATGAAGTTGTGTACTCGTTTGCATTATTCATATTTGAATCGGTTTGATTTTAATAATCTTGTCGAAATTTTAATCGATTATGAAATCTTTTTTCAGTTTAAAGGTTGGTATTCATTCATAAACTATCCAGAAAACAATTTTTCTTTACATAAAACTTTGTAAACTTTTATGAAAAAAAAGTTTAAAAAAATAGAAATAAAATCATGCCGTTAAAAGCCAGCAGTAACATATCATTTTAGCTGCGCTCTGATGCCATAATTCTATACGGACTTCTGCCTGCCTCAAGACATCGCATAATCTTTGGCTCAGTTGACAGCTTGGCGATTTATCGTAGCTAAGCATACATTGTAAAGCTTCAACAATATTTAGTCGCTATAAATTTTCATTGAAAATATCCAGAATAAAATTTTCTTTGAACGTACTTATCTAACTTCAGGGGATATAATGTCACGGCGATTGAATATGGGATCAGAACATATTTCACGTAGAAATATGGGATGGTTGTAAAATCCGAGATTCTACGTGCAAGAGGCCATTTATATCTTATTTCGTCCATTCGGCTTAACGTCTGTATTACGAGAGAGATGTATTGCCTTTATTTTCTATTAAATCACCTCTGTTTATGTTAGGGCGGCACTTGGGCATTATCCTATTTTGCATAACGCAAAACCAACGCATTTCTTGGGCACGCATTAGTCTTTCTTCGCGAGTGATGAATGCCGTGAGCGAGTGGCCGCGGGCACGTATAAATATCAGTGTAAATCACACTCCGGAATTAAACGCGTCGGAACCGCGCACAAAACAAATGATCGCGTAGGCCCCGGCGATCACGAAAATACAATAAATAGAAAAAAAATTAAATGTTAAAATGAAAACCGACAACAACAATGAAACGTGGCTTTCCATAAATAACGGAGCAGGCTTTCGTAACGGATGTGGGTAGATTTTGAGAGTTTATATAGCCGCCGAAGCGTGGCCGGTAAACAACGAGAGAAATTTGAATTATGAGATTTAACACTGAAATTGCTTGCTTCTGTTTTATTGTGAATAGATTTCACCCATTTGTATAAGGACGAGCCCGACGGGGCGCGGTGTCGATACCGATATATTGACCGAGGAAATTAGTATGCCAGCCGCGTTCTTGTTTTTGCTCGGTAAATTTTTGCAAAAAGGGAAATAATGATATCATAAGTCAGGCCAGATAAGCCTAAGCCGTGCCGTGCTGTTCAACGTGTTTCAATTGAGTTTTTCCCCTTTTTTTCCTCGAAATCAAAATGCGTCAACAGCTTTATAAGAAGTAAAAGAATTTTCGTGAGACTTTTTCACGGTGAGACAAAGTATTTTCATAGTGAGTGCAAAAACGCGCATAATGAGCAAGCCCACTTACTAAACATTAGGTACTCAGCGTTGAGGTGACAATGGCTTTATGAATTTTTAGCACGTAATCGGTTTACCCTAAATTTTGGCAGACAATGAGGTCTCATAGCGTATGCGTGCGACCGGATGCGTTTCGCTTAGAAAGGGCTCCTTCATACATACCTGAGTGGTATACCCTCGCAATAAATTTAAAATTCACCCCGTTACAAGGGAATGAGCTCGGGCGTTTGACCGCAATGATGCCGATCAGGCTCGGTCGGAGCGAAAATGACTGATTCCATTTATGGCCACCTTTTCACCGCCTATCTTACCTACATACGTTGTGATAACATCGCACATTTTGTCAAAAACCTTTGTATTTTTTTCTTTCTTATTAGCTCCCCTTATAATGGCGAGCCTTAAAAGTTTAGGCGTAAGGTGCTTTAACACCTTTAATAACTCTGACTTTTCAACTCTTAATAGCTTCACAGAATGGGGTACCCGTCGCTTCGAACAAAAGAAGTTTTGCCACACGCCACTATCAAATGTCATTCCGCTGTTGTCTGCCGGCCTCATTACGCGGGAAGGTAGCAGTCATACGTTATCTGCAGCGGAAAACCCATTACATTTCTTGTGTAGCTCTCTATGTGTCCCCGGCGGGTAGTTATAATCTGCATTGTCGTTTACATGGCCAGTATTTTTTCGTTCCTCACAAAAACCACGAGCACTGCCGACGGCGGCACCGTTTGATACGAGCGCGTTATTACAAATAAATTTTTTGGAACACACGATATGTTTGGGAATTGTTGCAACAGTTGCGTTTACGCTCGCTGTATTATCTTATCTGATTTATTGTCTGTATTAAAAGCTCCGGTTTAATTTGCTGAAAATTTTTCGTCTTAGTCGGCGAGCCCGATAATCCTGTGGATATCGATAGCGCTAACAATGGAAAGGTTGGAATGGAGAGATTAAAAAAAGTTGGAAACTACATGGAGCGATTACGGGAGATCGTTCGGATCGGGCCGGATGACCGCCGGTAGCCGCAACATAATATTACCGTTGTGCCCGTGTTCGAGCTCTTATCTTTTGTGCGGTGAGCGCTGCATTTGATCCAATTTGCCAATACAATCGGATCTCGGGTATTGCAATGGCATTATCTCCCCGGGAGCCACGGTCTCTAATGCGATCGACTAAGAAGTTTCGTTCGCCTCCGCCGCCTACCGGGCCATGTAACGACTCCTTTCCACCGATTATACGCGGAAACAATATCACTTTAATCAAGATCTTAAAGAACTTTTGTTCCATTTCAAATTATGGGTAGCAGTCTAAGCTCGCTTACACAACAAAAAATCTAACCGAATAAAGAGGAAATATCTCGGAAAATCCAGTTAGAGGACCTTTCTAAGCCGTCCAGAAAAACGTTGAAATGTAAATCCCTTAAAAGCCGCCTACATGCATAATAATTTGAAATCCAATCGCGGGACCCAGGGCTCCCGGGGAAATCCTCCAAGGTGATGGCAGCGGACAGTGGAAAATCTTCCCTCCCCGCCCCCTGATAAGATTGTCCAGTGCAACTCCCAAAACGCAGAGGGATTGAAAACTTCTACCGAACCGAAACCGAACGTTCTATCCTGTGGGATCAATACGTCCGGAAATATAATATCTGGATAGTTCGCGCTCGACTTGAGAACACAGTTTTTGTAACGTATTTTTGTCTGCCCTTTATTAGTTTAGCGCCAATTTTGTTTGAGGCCGTTTGTTTCATAGTCGAAATACTGTTTCGCACCGTTACTGTTCCGTTTTTTCTTATGAAAACAATGATTATTCAATAATTATTTGTAACATTCAATTGTAATTAATCAAACGAATTATCCGAAATTAATTATATCCAAATCAAACTAAAAATAATTATCATCTGCTTCTGATTTCTTTACTATAGTTATTGGAAATATATGTAATAAAACGTACTGTGATTGCCCCCTCAATAACACGAAATAGTTTTCGTCCATTCGTCTATTCCATCCACATTTATCTGTACCGGCGGCCTACGTAACTCAATTATATAGACATTCAAATATTTCCTTTACGAAGTGGGACAAAATAACCCTTTCCACATTTTCTCTCATATCTCCTCTGTGTTTAGTGAGTCGTGTCTATTCAGTGGACTGTCCCATTTGCTTCGAGTTCTGTGCAATGTAATCTTTTCTTCAGATCGGCGGGTGGCTTACGCTTCGTTCTCCGCTGACCTTTTGCTACTAAGCTCTTTTAAAGTTAAAATTATACTTTAAAATGTTTTTATAAATTTTAGAAAGTTCTTTTTTAGCTTTGAACCTAGGTACTACGTTAGTTAGATACTTCAATTGGACATGCATAACTTTTGAAAAATATTATCCTACTTCCTACTAATAATATTATAAATGTGAAAGTTTAGATGTTTGGATGTTTGTTACTCAATCACGCCAAAACGGCTCGACGGATTTGGCTGAAATTTGCTTACTTTTTATCCCGGAAAAATATCACATTCCCGCGGGATAACGTAAAGCTAGTATTCTATATATTTGCAACGCGTATTTACAAACCCGATAATGCTGGAAATGATATTTGTAATTTTCATACTCATACTCCAAATAAATGAAAATTACTGAACCGTTATTTGATATTTGTATAAAGCATTGCGGTAAGGCGGCAGTACTTGAATAAGCCGAACTGTTGTCATATTATCTCTGTACATACAACATTGTTATGTCGCCAAGTTGTCACTGTATACCTTAGAGACGTAAATAAGTGGGTTTGCGAATTTTTCCTGGTAAAGTCGAGCGGTTGTTTACACAGAAAGCGGAGTCGTTTACTTTAGGGGAGGGGTGGGGATGACTAACGTAATTAGCGCAGTCGGTCGGTGGTTGTAGACGCGTCACTTTGCGAACTAAATCTTAGGGAAAAATTGCACTTCCCGACGCTCTCGAATCGAACGATCGTATATTTTTGTATAATTAAGCGATCTCTTCCGATTCCGTATTTGGAAAATAATTTGGAGTTTGCATTTGAAATTTTAATATTTAGCTGAAGAAATTGTGGTGGTTTATTAGTTTTTTTTTTGTGTTTTTGCGAAAATAATTGAAGTCTATTACAATAAGAAATTATCTAGTGCTAAGTTTTGTACCTAAATGGTAAAATTACAATAAAAAGTAAAAGTATCCTAAAATAACGGCGAATCCAAGAATTATTGTTCCAAAATCAGATTTGAAGTAATCCTCAAATTGCCAATGTAATTGAATACCGAAAGCCGTACCTTATTCACTTTTGCACCGATAACAAAAGGGGAACTTTATTTCAATGCAAGAGAGAGACATTCGATTATATCCTCGAACGTTTCTAATTTCCTGGTAGCCGAATGTGGTTAACGCAATTTCCTTGGCTGAGGTAGTACCTTGGGACCGGCGGCCCGCATCTCAGCCCGTTATCGTTAAATCAAATAAAAAAGATTCCTCCGAATTACACGATTGAGATGATTGTCAATACGTACGAAAAGACATGTTTCGTTTCTTTTTATTTCGGACTCGGTTTTGCTGGCTTGAAACGGCTTTAATTGTGCCGTTTTGGAGTTACACGAGTTTTAATAGAATTGGACTATGACATTAGAAAGGTTGTATATTTTCACGATTCAGGTGCGATTGAAAAATAAACACATAGCACATCTCTGGTAATGTTTTAATGGTTTTAGGTGACGTTTGAACAAATATTAAAACACAAGATTGAAATAACTAGCATTCTGGGATAAATTATTATTATTATTATTTATTGTTCAAATAATATCACATACATTACATGCAAAACATACATTTATCCTAGGCAAAACCTCGTGGGTTTGTGTGCCTTGGAGGGTTTGCCTTACACAATAAAAAGTCATAGGTAATTGAATTAAAAGAAAACGATAAAACTAAAAACATACTAGCAAACATCATATATAGTCATAGATGATGCCACAACGTTTCACACCATGACGTTTGACATAAATAATCTTTTTAATTTAGCTATCTTTTGAAAACATAAATTCTCTGGAAATCAATAATAAAATAAAGATAATGGTCATCTGGATAATATATCACAAACGTAATATAAATAATGCTTTAACTTCAAGCACATCAAGATTATTTATTTAACCACCCCACAACAAACGATTAAACGCTTTTCGCGGAAACAATCAACCAAATGATGACATAGTATTTTATTAGGACCGAAATTGTGAATAACTGGCAGAATGAAATGTCTCAATACTTACATTCCAACCTTCTATGTACATAGACATTTTCAAGAATAAGAGAAAAAAAGATAAACATTTGACAGTTCGCAATAGGGAAATTCGCTTTGCTGAATGATTGACAGTATATGCGGGTTATTCTGAGTTTTTCCTCGCAAATCCAATGCTATAACAGTTTTCTATAACGTGCCAAAATTTAGGGTTATATCGACGACAGAACCAGTACCGAAATCGTGTTTTATTGATACTAAAATATAGAGACAATTTTGAATATTGGGTAAAAGAAAATCTCTTAAACTGGTAATACACAGTTTAAAATTATTTAGTATAGAATTCAAAATTGAGCCTCTCAATGAATCTTCTTATAGCTATGTTTAAAGCAAATTCAACTTATCGCTTCATAATTATATTTAACTCCATTTGGATTCAAATCTTCCATAACACTTACATTACCATTTCTAACCAATAAGAAATCCTATCTAGTTTGCAGAAAACGCTTTCTTTGTTTCAATTACAATCTCATTCACATTACAGTACTTTATATCTGAGCATAAATCAGCGATAGTACTGCGACACGATTGGTTTTTTTCTTAATTCAATTAGCCTTTTTCCGCAGGCGCGCCCATCCGAGCCATGCACCTGTAACAATTTTAATTTTCCAATTCACTCAACTCAATCGACGGCACTCCGAACCGAATCATTTATCATTAGTTTCATTTATTTTTGCGCCTTCAAGAAGATATGATTTATCACGCCAAGGCAACGTAGGTTTGTTTTTGTGCCGCGAAGATATTAATCGTATCGTGTGCCACCCGTCGTTTGTTTTCGTTACTGGCAACACCCATTAATTATCAATGAACGTCCGGCCGCCGTATGATGGAGGTACCAAAATGTCCTCAGCTTTCCAGGTGACAAGGCTACTCGCTATCAACCCTTTTTAAGCCTTCGCATTTAACGCAGAGTGTCCAATGTCATAAAAGTGTCCGATTTGGGTACGTGCCGTGGACGTTAAATTTACGATTAAATTGTTCCCAAACGATCCTCTTTCCTGTAATAAAAAATGAAGATCTCATAATGCGTTATGTAGGCGCGTTAAAATAATAAGAACGCGGGTAAGCGCCGCTGCTTTGAGCTTCCAATTTCGTGAGCGGTTTTTCGGTGGTTTTAAATTTTGAGGCGTTTATCTTACTTTTAAGCGTTTCGGCTTTCGTTCTGTTTCACATCATTTTAATCCTTTATCAAATTCAAATGATTAAACTTTTGGTGATATTTGTATCAAGTTAGTTAAAACCTAAGGCGGCAATAAAATTATGTTACAATAGATTTTAATATTTATTATGTAGATGAAAATGAAGTATTTAGAAAAAAACGACCCGACTCACAATTTTTTTATTTTTTTATTTAATAGATACCTAGTTTAATTTTGTAATCAATGTTTCTATGTTATACACACGAAGTACTTTGTATCTGTATATATTTCTATCTGATTTGTCATTACTCCGAATGCTGCTGCCACACTGATATTTGTAATGTTAACAATCATTGTCTTACCATAAAACATTTGTTCAATTGTTCAAACATCAAATGTTTAAATCAAATCTTACAGCAGTGGTGGAGCCACAAGCAACTTTTGCAGTACCTACCTTATAAAACTTTCCAAGTAAACAAATGACAACCGTCTGGTACAAGTTCGTATGCAAACTGAACACTAAAGTGTCAGTAAGCGAAAATTGTTTTCTAATTTCTCGTTAGCCGCTACCGACATCTGGCGGGCCGACACATTGATAGATGACGCCACGGCTGATTGATCGAGACTTCAACGGCAGCCTCCCATCATACTGCCTTAACGATATTCGCTAATTTTTGCATACAAACATACTGGAAGCATTTTTAAAAAAGGTCTTCGGTAGGCATTTGGCAATCGGGGCTAAAAATATGACATAAAAAGCCAAGCTCAAAATTTGCAAAGAAATATGAAATAACAAGTTTAAGCATAAAAAAACTACAGCAACAAAACGATTATACAAAGGTAAACACGGTAAACGGTCAAAAATCAAATAGTACTTATTCGTTGGACAAAATAGGAAAATTGGCTTTAGTTGAAGATTCAGGGCAGAGGGTCGAGTGAACGAAATCTTAGGGCATAAGTTGAACATATACGAAAAACATATAACGAAGGTGTTCAATATTTGTAAGAAAAGGAATTCTGTAATTAACAAGTTGCGTCAAATAACAAATCGGTAGTAACTCTACAAGTTTTAACCCTTAAATGTCGACCGATCATCAATACGGCCAAAACCCAAATTGTGTTCGTTGGACGAAATTGGAAAGTTGGCTTTAATTGAAGATTCTAGGGCGGAGGGTCACGTGAACGCAATCTCAGGGATTAATGATGCGAGCCTAATCCAACTAAGGCAGGAGACGGAACATCATGCTTCACACACCCGTTTTACTAGATAATTTTGAGCCCCTGAGAAAATAGGTTTTTGATGTTAATACGCGTAGTTTGATTGCGCTATGGTTTTATCGCTTTCAGGACCAATTTAATTAATATTTTTATTTTACCCGCGTGGTTCTCGTTTCCTTAAGAAAACCAATTAACCAAAAAATCCATTCCATCTTCGGCCGTATCACCACTTAACATCAGGTGTGGTAAAAGCTAAGCTACCCCATTGTGGATAAAAAAATAAATACATAACTCATATTCTTGAACTTGCTTAAAATTAAGCGATCACCATTCCGTAAACACGCCTTCAAGTAGAAGTTCCGTTCGACTGTGTTAAAACGTCTTCGAGTAAAGTCTTTGAAATTAAACTTTGATTATACGGTGTGCGATCAGCGCGAGGTGGAACGGAACGTGCAAGAACAATGTGTTCGTAACACCCTCACGTGTGAAACGGTTTATTTTGAACACGATTATACACAATTTCTTGTTGTGAACTTGAACTTTTGATACATATTCGTTCAAGTTCATGTCAAAAATAATATTGTGAACAAAGAAATATAATTAGCTTACTTCCGCAAAAACACAACACTTGCACCTTCACCGATTAGACGTGTTTCGTCCCAGCCCGGGGCATCTTCAGGAGACCGTGCGTAATCCAGCACGGAAATTAGGTGATGGAGTGGTACTGGATTTTTTATTTCGTATTTATTGAATTATTATTCCTGGTAACATTTATCCAACAAAACAATTTTTTTGTTTAACTGTAGGTACATTCTTCGGTCATATAGAGTAAATTAACATAATACACTTTTAAACTTTCGCGTGGTGTTAAACACCTATGTTCGTAGGTGTTAAACACCTATGTTTAGTTTTAAACGCGTTTAATACCTGTTTTCTCAATACTATAAATTAACTTAAGTTAATAAAGTAGTAATTGTTGGGGACTTCCGCAAGGTGACGCCTGATTCAATCAAATAAGGTCAAAAATATTTCACATATTCTAGAAATAATAAGATGTCGTATAGATGTATCTCTATTTTGTTTCGTCGTCATATTTGTGTGACAATAAATAAATTAAGTAAAAAACTATTTTCACACATTTTATATACAGGGCGTCCCAAAATTAACTCACATGGAGGGAAAGTACCTTAAATACTGAAGATATAAAATTTTACTGAAAGGAGACTTCATTTTTATTTTAAAAAGAAAACGAACTGCATTCAAAGAATTTTAAGTAATCAACTGTCTGAATTGGGAATCGAACCCGCTGAATGTAAAAAAAATATTTCTCTAATTTAATTGTACCGATCGAAAGACTCGATTATACCTAAGCATTTCTTCTAAATAACATAGCATCTTAAATAAAAGGAAGACTACGAAATTTAACATTTAATGTTGAATAACAAGTTTGTGCAGCGTTATGGATAGCCTTTCCTGTGACTGTCGTTCTCAAAACTTTAACATTTCAATGTATTACTAATGAGTGAAGATTGGAGCAATTATCATAAAGTGTTTGATAAAGTTATAATGTGTTAAGTAACACCAGCTCGATTGGTTTAAAAATGTTTGAATAGTTACTTTGGTGCGGTAGACCGCACCAAAGTAACTATTCAAACTTCAAACTGGAATAGATTCCAACATATGGCATAGTCGTGGGACGCCCCCAGGGCTTCCAATGACTATGTCACATGGTGGCATAGACCACACCAAATACTGTAGATAGAAAGTTTTATTGAAATAGGACTTTATTTTTATTTAAATAACAATAGAACTGCATTCAAATTTTTTTTTAATAATGGCATGTCCAAACCGAGAATCGAACCCGCACGAAATTATTCAAACTTTTTAAAACCAATCGAGGTGGTGTTACTTATCACATTATCAAACACTTATGATAGGGAATTAGGTATAATTGCTCCAATCTTCACTCATTAGTAATACCTACATTGAAATGTTAAAGTCTGTATTGAGCACGACAGTCACAGAAAAGGCTATTCATAACGCTGCACAAACTTGTTATTCAACATTAAATGTTAAATTTCGTAGTCTTCCTTTTATTTAAGATGCTATGTTATTTAGAAGAAATGCTTAGGTATAATCGAGTCTTTCGATCGGTACAAATAAATTAGAGAAATATTTTTTTTACATTCAGCGGGTTCGATTCCCAGTTCAGACAAGTGATTATTCAAAATTCGGTGAATGCAGTTCGTTTTCTTTTTAAAGTAAAAATGAAGTCTCCTTTCAGTAAAATTTTATATCTTCAGTATTTTAGGTACTTTCCCTCCATGTAAGTTAATTTTGGGACGCCCTGTATATATATTTTTGTCTTTTATGGAACTTATATGGACTTGTGCCGTGTAGTGCCGGCACATAAAAAGAATAGCACTACCCCCTCTCTTCCCGTGGGTGTCGTAAGAGCCGACAGAGGGAAAACTGCCAAAGGAGATGGGCAGCAGCGTCTCCATTTAACAGCAGGCCATACTGCGATCGCCAACCCGCCTGCCAAGCGTGGCGATTATGGCAAAACCCCCCGATATGGATACACACAACAAAAATCGGCCCCCAGTCCCCGGCGGCCCCGCTATTCCTAGCTACGGTAGCGGCTATGGTAACGGCGGGGCAGGGGGTGCTAAGAATCCCCGGGTAGGCTCCGGCTACCAACACCGACGACTTGACCTGGCAACCTACAACACGCGCACGTTGAGGCTCGACGAGAAGCTTATAGAGTTGGAAGAGGCAATTAGTAAGTTGCATTGGGATATTATTGGGTTATCTGAAGTCCGAAGAGAGGGGGAGGACTCGATTACCCTTCAATCCGGTAACTTACTATACCACCGGGAGGGCGACCAACAGTCCCAAGGTGGTGTCGGGTTTATCGTCCATAAATCCCTTGTCAACAACGTGATCACCATCGGAAGTGTTTCGAGCAGGGTAGCGTACCTAATACTCAGAATATCGGAACGATATTCGCTGAATGTCATTCAGGTTTACGCTCCGACCTCGAAACACGACGATGTCGAAGTGGAGGCTATGTATGAGGAGATCTCTAAAGCCATGCATAGCTATAAAACCCACTACACGGTTGTGATGGGGGATTTTAATGCTAAGTTGGGGCAACGCTGTGGTGATGAGTTGAGAGTGGGGCAATTTGGATTTGGGCAACGGAACGAAAGGGGCCAGATGCTGGCAGACTTCATGGAGAGGGAGAACCTCTACATGATGAACTCCTTCTTTAAGAAGCCCGTAAGCCGCAAATGGACCTGGATTAGTCCGGACGGTAAAGTCAAAAACGAGATAGATTTTATTATGTCAACGAGGAAGCAAATATTCAATGATGTCGTTGTCATCAACGCCGTAAAGACGGGAAGCGATCACCGCATGCTTAGAGGCACATTGAATATCAACATAAAGCTGGAAAGATCTCGACTAATAAAATCTACGCTCCGACCAATACCGGCTCAAATTCAAAACCCCGAGTGCTTTCAGCTCGAGCTCCAAAACCGCTTCGAAGCCCTTGAGAACAGCATCGATATGGATGATCTATACAACATGGTGGTGGATACTGTCCACACGGTAGGGTCCAAGCACTACAAAACCCACCGTCCTAAATTAAAGAAACTCTCCAGCCACACTATCCGACTCATGGATCAGAGAAACGAAATGAAACTACAGAACTCAGCGGATGCCCTTCGTTATCGACAGCTAAATAGGCAGATCTCCAAGTCCTTGACAAGCGACCTTCGCCAATTTAATACCGAGCGTATTAAAGAGGCCATTGAGCGGAACAAAGGCTCCAAAGTGTTCGCTAGAGATCTGGCTATAGGGCAAAGTCAACTGACGAGGCTGCAAGCTGAGGACGGTAGTATCATTTCATCAACACCTGAAATCCTGAGGGAGATTGAGAGTTTCTATGGACAGTTGTACTCCATGCAAACACCTGTTGAAAGTAAGGCTACAGAACCTAGAGCCAAGCTTACCCGACACTATACCGATGATATCCCGGACGTCAGCCTGTACGAGATTAGAATGGCTCTCAAGCAGCTCAAAAACAACAAGGCGGCGGGCGATGACGGAATCACAACAGAACTTCTGAGAGCGGGCGGTAAGCCGATACTTAAGGTCCTCCAGAAGCTCTTCAACTCTGTCATCCTCGAGGGCAAAACGCCAAAGGCATGGGGCAGAAGCGATGTGATGCTGTTCTTCAAGAAGGGTGATAAGACTCTCTTGAAAAACTACAGACCCATCTCGCTTCTGAGCCATATCTACAAGTTGTTTTCGAGAGTCATTACGAATCGTCTCGCTCGCAGGTTCGACGACTTCCAACCTCCCGAACAAGCCGGGTTCCGAAAAGGTTATAGTACCATAGACCACATTCATACGCTGCGGCAAGTTATACAGAAGACCGAAGAGTATAACTTGCCACTATGCTTGGCGTTCGTGGACTATGAGAAAGCCTTTGATTCGATCGAGACCTGGGCAGTGCTGCAGTCTCTCCAGAGGTGCCAAATAGACTACAGGTACATCGAGGTGCTGAGGTACTTATACCAAAACGCCACCATGTCAGTCCGACTACAGAACCAGAGCTCTAATCCTATCCAATTACAGCGAGGTGTGAGACAGGGTGACGTCATTTCTCCGAAACTATTCACAGCTGCGTTGGAGGATATTTTCAAGCTACTGGACTGGAAAGGATTCGGCATTAACATCAATGGCGAGTACCTAACACACCTGCGGTTTGCCGATGATGTAGTTCTCATGGCTGAGACCTTGGAAGACCTGAACACAATGCTCGAAGATCTCAGCAATGCTTCCCAAAGAGTGGGTCTGAAGATGAACATGGATAAGACGAAAATCATGTCCAATGCCCATGTTGCATCCGCTCCAGTTAATGTTGGGAACATTACACTCGAAGTTGTTGACCACTATGTCTACCTAGGACAGGCAATCCAATTAGGTAAGTCCAACTTCGAGAAAGAGATCTCTCGTCGAATCCAGCTCGGATGGGCAGCGTTTGGGAAGCTCCGGCATATATTTGCGTCCAAAATTCCTCAATGTCTCAAGACTAAGGTCTTTGACCAGTGTGTGTTGCCAGTTATGACTTATGGAAGCGAGACGTGGTCTTTTACTATGGGTCTCATAAGAAGGCTTAAGGTTACCCAGCGAGCAATGGAGAGAGCGATGCTTGGTATTTCCCTGCTCGATCGAATCAGAAATGATGAGATCCGCAGGAGAACTAAAACGACCGACATCGCTCGAAGGATTGCTCAGTTGAAGTGGCAGTGGGCGGGACACATAGCGCGGAGAACCGATGGCCGTTGGGGCGGAAAGGTTCTCGAATGGCGACCGCGAACCGGACGACGTTCCGTGGGCAGGCCCCCTACAAGGTGGTTCGACGATCTGGTCAAGGTCGCGGGAAGCCGCTGGATGCGGGCAGCGCAGGACCGATCGTTGTGGAGATCCTTGGGGGAGGCCTATGCCCAGCAGTGGGCGTCTTACGGTTGAAATGATGATATGGACTTATATGGAAAGATTAGAAAGCGCTTACTTTTATAATATGACTAGTAAATTTCGTCGCATAAATTAGGCATCGAGCCGATATTTTAAATCAGATATAACTCCCAAATAAAAGAGCTTTTAGTGTGTTTTTCAAGGCTGTTGGTTACTACCAATAAGCTACCAATACCAATAAGTACATATTCTTACAGTTTCCTTAAACTTATGTGGATTAAAAGTAGCAAGCAAAAACCTCATATCCACATTTTCGATTTGAAATAAATTGCATTTGATCATAACTAGCCTGCCTAAATTTTCTTTTTCTATAATTACAAAGTGATTTCAATGATTTCAAAACCCAACCCTAAAACAGCAGCGGAACAATAACGCTAAGAAGGCTAATCTCCTACCGTTCACACACCTGAAATTCAGTAAGAACAAAAGCAAATTACCGTTTTGTATAAAACAAAATCGCGTGGGAGCTTCCACGAACGCGTCAGGTGGAACAGTGTTACTTTATTTGCGTATTGAAATAATGTGTGTCTACGTAATCGTAAGACGATATTATTACATAATCTTTAAACTGTTCACTTTGAACATGTGGAATAAACCTTCATTTATAGCTTGTATTTATTGGCTTATAGATTCAAAAAAAGTTTTTGGTTTAAAAAAAAATAATACAAACTTAAAATACGATATAATATTGTAGTTTAAACTTAATCAGTATAGACAATTTTCTACTCCAATAATGTCATTTTCGTTTTCTATGTAAAACAATATTCGAACAAACTCTTTTTTAAATCAAAGAGACATAAAATTATTTAACCATAAACAGAAAATCACACCACTTTCGGTCGCATAAAGCAAGAAATACGTCATGTTTGTTCCCCCAATGCGGGTTTAGGGCAACAAATCAATCCGAAATTTCCAACTTCCTTATATAAGTAAAGAAGGATTAGTTCGTATGCAAAACACTGTCGCCTACAGCACAGGAAAAATACAAGCAGTATTCAATCTTCATATAAAATATCATATGACTTTCTCGCCTACAGTCCGGTATAGTCTTTGAAGGATCTCAATATTTTATTGACATATCACAAATTTTTGAATTTACAAACAATTTAAAAAAAATGAAGCTAAACTACCTATTGTAATTTAAAAAAAAAACTAATTTATGGGTAATTAGAACCCTGCCTCAGCATATGTTGTTGCTGGCTGAAAAAGATCACCCTGCAATAACGCTGGTCTTCTGGCAGGGCCTGTGCGAATAACGTTAAACACCAAAAAAAATAAAGATTTTGAGAAACTGAGCTCAACAAGTCCGTAGCTCAGTGGTTAGAGCATTCGCCGGGACAATGAAAGATCGTGGGCTCGAGTCCCATCTGAGCTAGTTGTAAGACGGGTCGATTTTTGCTAATACTTCATTTTCAGAAAAAAAATTGCATTGTGAATGCGAAAAATAACAAAAAAAAACAGATAATTTTCATAAAATACAAAAAATACCACTATTACAGAATAGCTGTATTTTTTTTATTTCATGTACATTATGTATGTACGTTATGTAAAGCCATAAAGATCATACCGAGATCAAGGCAATGAGTCATGACTTGCGTTCCGATCTTTTATGTAGGTACCCAGATAGAATACTGATAGTATTTATTCTGTGCCTATAGTACGCGTAATAGAACACTCGCTCGAGCGTAAGTTGTCGAATAAGGGTTTATTTTATCTCCAATACGATAATACTGTGTGTTTATCTTGTACTAACGTTTTTCTTGGGGTCTTATAGTATTATTATAATGCGAACTCTTTCCCTTTCGATTCACCAATCGATTTACGATTTAAAGATGTACTAAGCTTTAGGGACATATAGCTTGTAATTTACTTGAATATACTTTAACTAGTTAAAACGGTTTTTTTTTTTCAAAAACTACACAAGTCGTAGCGGTCAAAAATATATCAAGCAACAACATTCTTTATTTGTTAACACGTATCGTGGTCGTTTTATGCATTTTAAATATTTAATAACAAATCCTACGTAAAGTGTTACTTTTCTTTACTTAAAACGGTTTAGTTTAGTTAAAATATGTTAGAAACTTGTAGTTGTCTACGACCATAATACTACTCAACAACGCGGATGTCGTGGTTATTTTAGATTCTTAATAAGGGTCAGATGAAGTGAAGAAGATTTTAGTGCTCTGGATCAGATCTTCTTGTTCTGAGTTTCCATACAAAACGGCAGGCACAAGTGTAAGAGCCTTAAAAAAGATTTTCGAAAATAACACTCAGGATAAGTAATTGGTGGTCTACGCCGTAGCAACGTTGCGGCGTAGCACGTAGAAGCAGTCTACGAGCCGTAGCCGCAGTGCGTTACGCGGTCTCATATATAAATCTTGTCGAGGATTACACGGTTTCGGTAACAAGTTGTTGGTAGCTCTGGAGGTATTAATACTCGGTTTCAAACTTACACTCGAAACGCAGTTGGAGGGATTTATTGCTGAGATTATTAATGAGATTTTAACGCCATTTGCATTAAAAAGTTAGTGATAAAATTAAGTTTTTTGTCTGAGTCCCACTTGGTAATAAAATAACTTTATATGTAACTAATATAATAATATCGGAACTTCAAGACTGCTGTAGAAAACTATAATTATATCATTAAAAGTACCTAAAATCTTAGCCATGACAATACTTCAAGTATGAATGAATAAATGAATAAAAGTTTATTGGGTACCAAAAATACCAAAAATAAAATACAATTCATCAAACAAAATGCAACAAATTGTGAAATCGATAAAATATCACATCAAGTTTGGTATCAAATAGGCCTCTGCTCAGTATGCCGTGATGACGAGAGAACTAAACTGCTTCCATGGTATTTGGTAAAACAACCTGTCAAGGACCAATAACCACACATAAAACTTTTTCTATCTAAAACTAACCTTCACATCAAAACAAAATTAGAAAAGTATTACTCCGTAACAAGCTCATTGCAACTGCATTTCCTATTAAACTTTCACTTCTCATTCGGTCGTTCACTCCACAACACTCGAACAAATTGTTATTTTACACCAAAACACTTATCCGCAATGAGACGGCGCGCAGCAGTGATCTTGGAACCGCTCAGTTATTATTTACACTAGTGAAGGTGGATTATCGATATTTTGCTGTCGATAGTTTGCCATGTAGTCCTAGCACGAAAACTATCGTTATGGTTATCATAATAATAAACTATTCCATCCGTCAAAAGCTGTCAAAGTGCTGTTGTCAAATATCTATTAAATTTTAGTTCCTTATATTATTATGACCTAAAGAGGCACTGCTCTGGTTCTCATACAATATATTACGATTATGATAACGATAGCGATAACTGAATGCTAACAAAATATCGATACTAATCAATGTTATTGTTAGTTAGTGCTACCTTCATAGTAATATTATTTTAATCATATTTATTTTGCTTACCCATATGATATCTTATGAATAACAAACTTGTTTAGAAATACGATATCATGAGTAAACTATTCCTCAAATAATTTTGAAAGTAGTTTTAACATAAAGTTTATCGCATCATTAATAATATTTGTAGGAAACTGTAAAAGACAAAACCTGCACAGCCCCATAGTAGTTTTTTACATGACTGTCCAAAAAAAGGAGTGTATTGTGTGTAGGGCTAATGTATCTATGTTATGTCTATTTGCGAATTTTTCTATTAGGTAATTTTATTCCTATATTGACAGAATTGCATTATGTAAAAAAAAAATTAACCATAATTATCAACATTTATCATGCAAATTGATAGTAAATGGTATTCTCTATTTTATATTCATTTATAATATATGTAGGTATTCACAGTCACGAGCAATAATATGTAAAACACTACTAGGGGACAAACAGTTTTGTTTCGGAACGCTTCAATGTGTTTAACAATCTTGCATATTTGTAACAAAATATATCCACTGATATCTATAGTTTATATTTATCACTGTTATCGATACTTGCCACCCACAACACTAGTTTACACCCGTCTGGCTCCAACTTAAATCGGTCTCTGCTTCTGTCGGGACGTCTTTACCGGTCCCGTTAATGAGCATCGCCGAGGTAGTAGCTGTTTAACTTATATTTATGTCAGGCTACATTGTATTACTAAGAAAAAAGAACTTCAAAATTGTAAAAATATATAAAAATAGTTTTAAACGCTTGAATTGATGGGGATCAGAGGGTTACCACTCCAATGGATTAAGTCATACCTGACTAATCGACGACAAGTGGTTACTATAAAAAAAAGTCACAGAAAATGAGCTAATCTCTCATTCCTCAGAGTATAAAGAAAACAAGTACGGTGTTCCGCAAGGGAGTATATTAGGACCAATTCTATTTCTTTTATATATTAATGACATAACTAAGATAACAAATCATAAATTAATACTATTTGCAGATGACATCTCATTGATTGTGACATCTAATAAAAAATATAATTCAAAACGTGATCATGAAATTGACATAAGCTAAAATCACATAATTTAAAAATAAACCTCGAAAAATCTAATTATATTCAATTTAACAAAGCAAAACAAAACAAATATGATATTCAACTTAACATAGACAAAATAAACGAAGTGACAATTACAAAGTTTCTTGGTTTGACTATAGACGCGGATTTAAATTGGAAAATACATCTAGAGAACTTATGTAATAGAATAAATAGATTTGTATACGCTCTCAGAAAGATAAGGAATGTATCAAACTTAAATACAGCTGTCATGGCTTATCGTGCGTATATTGAGTCAATCATTCGTTTCGGTATAGTAATAAAGCAAATATGACCATGTGTCTCACTTCCGGTCCAAACTTAATTGGCTCCCAATTCGCCGGCGCAGGGACTTACACACTCTTACGCTCCTCTACTCTGTTCTTTTTCTACCAACGTCCCCACCTTACCTTAAAAGCTGTTTCTCCTTTCATTCCTCGTCTTCGCAGTGTACATTGCGTTCTACAACTAATCTCACTCTAGAAATTCCACGGCACTCTACCGACTTCTTTTCCTACTCCTTTTCCGTACACGCTGTTCGTCTGTGGAACTCATTACCTGAAGGTATCAGGAAAGCCCAAACTCTGGGATCCTTTCGCAATGAAGTTCGTCGTTATTTCCTTTCTTCTGGTCCTCAGTGTTAACTATCATTTATATGTTGTATTTATCCCTTTCATTGCTTATAAATTATATTTTACTAAGTAGTTTATCATAATTTATTTATATTTCCTTCTTAAAATTCTTTCCATAGCGCACCGACTCCCCTATACTCCACTTTTATTTATTTCTTTCTTTCCACCTAAGGTTGTCTGGAAGAGATTGCTGTTAAGCAATAAGGCCGCCTTTTGTATACTTTTGTCTGTTGTAACTGTTTTTCTTCTATAGATATTTATTTTTGTGTGCAATAAAGCGTATTTTATTATTATTATTATTATTAATATGGGGCAACAGTACGGAAAAAAACAGGATTTTTATTGCTCAGAAAAAGTGTATAAGAGCAATATGTGGCATTGATCCTGACGTGTCGTGTAAACCTTATTTTAAAAGACTTGGTTTGCTGCCATTACCGTCACTTTACATTTTAGAAATTTCAGAATTTGTAAAGAAACATGAAAATTTATTTCAGAAAGCATCTGATGTAAATACGAGGCCTAAAAGAGATCCAACTAGATTAGTTTATACTGATATACCACGATCAGCAAAATATGTGAAAAGTTGTTTGACAATGTGCATTCATATCTACAACAGAATACCACAAAATATTAAAGAGCTTCGATCTCACACTGTATTTAAAAAGCAATTGTATTAATGGTTAAATGATAATAATTTCTATGATATAAAAGATTTTCTGAAAGAATAACATACTTGTAGCTTTCTAACTGACATAATAATTTATTATTGTACACCTATTTATAAGATTAGTTGTGAGAATCTAACTATATGTTGTATATTTTGTAAGAGCTTATTGTACCACAATTAGAACAATAAAGACATTATGAATTATGAAATTATGAACGACGACGCAAGAAACTAAAATTACTGCTAACTGTGGATTTGTCACAGTATGTTAGTAAAAAAAAAATTCCACCTGAAAGTTACTTATAGGGCTCGTGGTTTTTTTAATATCACATTTTTCCTAAAAAATGCTAAGTATTGTAAACACCACCAGCCCTGCAAGTAATTTTTAGGCGGGATTCAAACCCGCACGGGCCGCGCCCCCCGTATCGAGCCCGATGCTGTGACCAACTAAGCTACCGAAAGTTTGAATAGCATAAAGAACTTTTTGCTTTGCACGAATGAGCTGTCAAAAGACCGATGCTACCACAGAACATTGTACAAAGTGTAATATTTCAAATTTTGTAATTATTTTACCCCAGAAATGTTATATCTATTTCTGACTCTAGTATATAATATGCAAGTAGGTAACCTACCAACCACCAAACATAAACATGATATTTTTCACAAAAACAAAACGTAACAGAAAATAAAAGCATCACGTAGATAAAAAATTTACTTATTTATTTTATTATAAAATTTTGACGTTTCATTCGCATTAAATAACATAAACTCTTTTAATTTTTAGTTAGGCCATTCGTTTTTAGTTTTTGAAACTTTGGCATCTTTAATTATCTTTTCAATAGTACCTTACTATATTCAGTATATTCCTGCTTATATGATCAACATTAAAATAGTATCTTCCATTTACTATCAATTAATGCGCATTGAAATACGTTTTAGCATGATTGCCCACGTTACGTCTATATCAAAGTGATTCCCACCATCAAGCAAATGTGATTAATTCTCCTTAATAAACGGGGGCCTTTAGAACGCCAGCCTAATTCGGATAAGTCGTTTAAGATCGGCGTAAATAAGAACAGGACTTTCAATTCGGCTTATAACACTATAACCCTGGAAGGGTCAATGAGAAACTCGGTAATAATCCCGGATTCAAACGTAATAGCTCGTGTTCAAACACTGATAGAGCTCCAGGATACGGCTAAATGAAGTAAGGGAACATTCGAAATGTTAATATTGCCCCAACTCGATCCGGGGCCATTGGAGGGCCAACTCCAAAAACGTTACTACGATAATCGAGCAAAGTTTGCTTGACGTTATTAGCGGAGGAATAAGGGTCAAAATTAAGTAAATCGAACCATGAATCGTTCGAATTTCGCTAAAATTTTTTCGACATAGTAGTTCTTCATGGGCCAATTTATTTGTGGCTCGATGTTATTCGAAACTCCTCATTTGATCACGTCAGAGTACATTACAATAAAATCAATATTATTATTAATTTATAAAACGAATCTTATGAAAATTGAACGTTACATGAGATAATTTAAAATTGAAAACAAGATCAGATTACTGTCTTTCTTGACGCTACTGGTCGTTCAGGAGAATATTCCGTCTGTCAAGGCTTTTAGTAGTAATTATAAATAACCCAATACGTAAAATCTTTACATACCTACATTAACAAATACGCAGCTTAAATACCCATTCAACATTTTCAATTGGACTTGTTAATTTATGTAATTAATCACACTACACTTGCGTGCGTTGTATTTATAGTACAAATTTAAACGAATCAGTTAAAACCAATTGCTTTCTGATTCACAGTGCTAATTAAGTAAATTAACTTTGAATATGCATGTCCACGGGTTACATACGATATACGAAAAGTAAACTTCTCACAAATCCTGTATTGCGTATAATTGTTTCAATTAAATCATTTTGCTACATTAATACGATTCAAATAACTAGGTATCATGGGCTGTTATTTGTTGCTATTAATAACCTGTTTTAATAAGCGAGCATTCGATACATAAAGCCTAGCTTAGCGTTGTCAATACATATAATTTTAAAGTCCATAATTCCCAACTGGGGAAACTGTTGTGTATTACCGTTTCAAACAACTACGCGTCGTGCACGGCACGAATAAAGTTCGGATAATCAGAGATGGGGTTCATTTAAATACGCAAAACTTTGTTAAGAGATCTCGTACCGAACTACAGCGGCATTGTTCTCTGAATTTTACATTCACATTAGACGTAAATTTTGTCTCCTGATTTACGATCGACCCTCGGAAGGAGCGCTGCGTCTAACTGTGAGAATATTTATTCTCTCGTCTAACCCTGCGCTGTGGTCGGGGAAGCAACGCGCCGATTTGTTTATGCTAAACAAAGTGCAACTGAAAAGTAAACTACGTCGGGGCACACTCAAAAATAATTTACATATTTAAATAAAGAAGCGACTCTTCTCGCCCTAATCCAGCGGTCATCATAAACTTGTTAACTCTGATTAGTTGTCTGACATCATTATTTTTGTAGATAAATCAAGCTGGTTGAGGCGTGTCCCTTATTAATAACTCGGTGCGAAGCGAAAGAGTTAACGACGTTCCGACACGATTGTTACTAAACCGACGGAATTTTAATTCGTCTCGGAGTTTATTAAGTGCGTAAAGTTTTAGCGAGTCTCAGTGAGCGGTAAATTAAGTGAATTCGCTGTAGACCCTTAAGGGTCGCTCGTGAGCTGATCGCTACCACATTTGCAGTTGAATACTCTTTAAATGTTTAATTCCAGCATATCCTGGGAAGTAATATTTTTACCCCAATAAAAACTATGAAATTGTGCAATTGAGGAAATCTTAGACAATTTATTTGTTTTTAACTAGTCACTTTATGTACGACCTCCATAATACCATCTGATTTTATCACTAAGATGCATAAGTTTTAATATATTATTAATAAAATTACTATTTGATAAAATAACTAGTATTATTGCTTGCTAATTTGGTTTTATAGTATGCGATACGATACAAGTGGAGGTGTGATCACTATTTGTACTAAATTTCAATTTACTTTGTTTCAGGTAAGTGAACACAGATGGCAGCACTGGTAGCACAAATTTTATACGCACATAAGCGCAATTTGATTTTAGTATGCTAAGATACAGGGTCCTGCATAAAAAGGTATGTAGTAAAATGGAGTGAAATGAGTGAGACCCGTAAAACTCTTTTCATACAATATTCAATAGAAAATATTTTATTATACCGAGATTTCCACAATTTGCCGATAAATTCATGCTATATCTCCGTTTTTATTTCCTACTGTAGGGCAAATTTGTTTCTTTTTCACGTGATTCAGTTATAAATCTAGCGTGGTGCGTACGTTCCTTTGGTTTCGAATCTATTTTATGACCGCACACGCCGAAGGTTAACCAATAAAACCTTTTAACAGCCGTAACTATTTCGTTATAAGTTCCGAGTGCGCAATAAAAACGGCGAAACAGAAATAAATCTATGAGCACAATAGTGGGCCGCGGGCAGCGTCTGAGGAATCAATCACGGAGCGGTTTAATCGCTCCAATTTAAGTTTTTCCTTTCTTGATGGAACAAATTGATGAAAATAGTTGAACGTTAAATATTGCGAGTCGCGGGGCGGTAGTGTACAAACTTCCTCTTTCGCGTTTACGGCGAGCCAATAAATCTCGGCCACTTTGTGCAAGCGTTTCCCTCAACATCTTCAGCCGTAAAGGGCACGTGCGCTTATCTGTATTTTTGTAACGAGTTACGAAAAAGCTGTTTGCCAAGTTTAAACAATTTTGTCTCGGCGTCGTCTGTGCGTCATCATTCTTATTCAGTTATTCGCCCGCAACGCTTTATCTCTTCGAAAACGCGTCCCTGAATTAGAAATAAGCCGTCATCCTCGTGCCGGAGACAAGCTTCATTCCGTAAACTAACCCAAAGATAAATTATTCGAGCGCATTTCTCATCACGATCCATTCTTTTCGGCGTCGACAAAGCGTCAGTGAATCCCTGGAACATATGAGAGTCCTTATCCCCCGAATAAAATGAACTCTGCTACAGTTGCTAAGTAACGACGTCGCGATATGCTTACTTACAACATGCCGGAGGTTGGATGCACTAACTGGTAGAACAATGTCTATTGTTCACAAATCCAAGTTTAAGCTCCAGAACTTAAAAGACATGCTAGAGAATATCTTAGTAACTTTCTTTAGTCTATGTTAAGTGAGCAACATTATCCGTAGGTACCTAGCTAAGTGCTAAGCTATTGAAAACTAATGATGTTAGTATTTCTTATATTGTACCCAGTTTAAAAATTAAACTTGAAGAACTTTCACACATTTACGACAGAAAAATGGTTAAAGCTGACAGTAGGTTCTTGTATTTGAAAGAACGTTAACGAAATTTCTCACAGTCCCAACATAACACACCCAGAACGTACAAGGAACTAAAGACATATGAATCACAGCTGATAAGCGCTGCGCAGATTTGCAGGATCGCACGCTCGCTCTGCTCGCTCTGCTCGCTCTTGCCAAGACGTTTGCACCGAATTTGCATGCGGCCACGTTATTATTACCACATTATATGTGCTGTTATTTGCCTTTGCTTTTTATGTCTATAGCACTTGTATCACGCCATGAAAGTATTGCCATTTTATCGCCACAGGTTATTGCCTGTATATTATAAGTTTTCATTTATTTTTCTTACACAAATATTCATTTAGCAAAATCACCACACAAAGTCACGCTTGTGCATAGTCTCGCATCTTATATTTCCATAACCTACAATACCTTTCCAAGATCTAAAAGGGTAATTAATAAGTATTTTGGAGTTATGAATTAATCTAATTTAGATGGTAACAGATTTACATTCCATGCGAATTTATAGCTTATGTTTATTTATTTATTAAAAGTAGGCACACTTACAGCAATACATATCATACACTCACAAAAAATTCCTATGTTATGCTAATCCTCTTCTTATTACATTCAATTATCATTACAAAACAAAATATTATAATTGATGAAATAAAATGTTTACTTTCAACTACAGTTTTACACGAACATCCATCAACCATTCACTCTAAATATTTGTGTGCAACAAAAAGCTAGCTAATCGCACTGCCAAAGTGTTGGGTCAGTCCACTCAGTCACAACCGTACTTAGTACCGGGCGAGTTTTTATGCATCCCTCACACCATTTAGTATTGCTTCGCTTCATTATTTCTTATTACACTAATGGGGTGCTTAGACGGTGACATTTTTTTGCCTGAAATAATACAAAATAAATAAACAATAATTATTGTAGAAAAGCCATAAAATGAAACCACAAAACATATCGTTATCATACCCTTAAATTTATCTCCCAATTGAAGACTGAAAAGGCACAAGTATTAATATCAGTACTAAAAAGACAATTCCAAACTAGTGCTTTAGTAAATGAGGAGTTGTATGCTGCTCGTGATTTCTATTTACTTTAAAAATCTACAGCATCTCACAAGTTTATTCCATCTTACGACGAATCTTTTCCCTAGCAAAAACTGAAACTAAATGAAAACCACAAAACTTTCAACAGAGACACAGAGCGATAAATCAGCGTTAGCCCACAGTAAACAGGCAACATCTCCAATCATTACTCAAAGTGCAACAAAAACCGGTCTAATTGCGATCTTGAAGGACGTGGGTCACTCGTTGCGACTTCGCGCACTTAGTCACGTTCGAGTTTTTCTCTCTCGTCAAGGATCTGCTGGCACGCTCCGCTCTATTGCTTATTAATGGCGGGCGCCACTTCAAATTAATCAACCTCCAAGATTTTGCCTCTCTTGAAACAAATGATGATCTATACTTATAATATTTTTGCGATTAGGGGCCTGTTTCACAATGTCAAAGTAAATTCTCATTTCTCATTACCTGTTACGTGACAGATAATCCATACAAAACTGTCAATTAAACTGAAAAGTATCTCCTAATTGTTAAACAGGCACTAAGTGTCGATAAGATTTTGAACTAAGAATGCAAGAGCATGTTATATGTATTTTTAAAGTAAGCTGTTTCAAGTATCGTAGACGGTGTGGTCAATTCTCAATAAGAATTGCTTCTAAAATTTTACAATAAAGTATTACTTTAATCGAAGCTTTATGCGTTTAAAATTGTAAGCAGGAACATGTAGTGTAGGTTACACTGTATTTAATCGTTTATATGAAACAATAATAATTTTAACTATTCAGTTTTGATTTGGAAATTAATATCGAATCACTATTATTATACTTACATTATAAAGTAGGATTATTTTGATCATTTCACATTTCCCAGAATATTTAGTGGCTACGGCGAGAAGTTACAAAATTATTCAAAAATTTTGATATAATATATTCAAAGTTGATAAATTTCGTAGATAAAATTTATATTATATCCTTAATGTTTACACGTCTTTTACCCATTTCATTTTCTTATACGACTAAAGTTATATATTTTATTTATCCAAAAGTTATTGAAAAAATTCCCCTTCAAAGAAAACGTATAAATAAACGTGTCACCATGTTATTTACGTTGACAAATTTGTTATCGAGTTTCGTTTGCAAAACAAAACATAAGATGATAATAAGGAAATGCGATAAGACGAACAAAAAGAGGAAGTATCATAAATATACTAGGTAAGTATCATGAGCTCGTGACAAAAAACTTCTATGAACAAAATTCCAAAAGAAAATTGAACTTGCTATTTAAAAAAACTTTCCAATTTTAATTTTCCCTGTGTAACCTACGAAAAGATTTTTCGAGAGCAGTCCCGATTTTGTGTAGAACAACTTGTTTGCAATTTTTTTTCATATAACTTGGTTAATTTTAGAAAGGAAATTCTTCGAGGTGGATGTTTAAGTTTTCGTTCACATTGCCCGCGTTTCGAAGTAAACACCTCACAAGTTGCCCTTCTGCAACTTGTAAGAAATTGATTTTTAAACTGTGAACAAGTAAGCATGGAAAAAAACTTGCGAAACATGAAAGAACTATTCTAACACGAAAGTTGGTAATGAAATTAGTTTTAAGCGACAGGTTCATTTCAGCTTTTTTACCGGGAGCCCGGTTCTGCAATTGCTGGGAGATTCCCGTTGAAAGTTTTGCAGTGCAGATTTTGATTACACACGCTCCTTGAGGGAACTTCTTGCCGGATAGGAATATTAAATCTTATTTAAGTTAGACATCCGCGCCGGTTCACGTTGTTATTTCGAATAAGGTGCTTTATAAACAGAAAGTGCGGCACGGCTGACTTTCCGACGACAGCGTTTAACCCTTGTTGGTTCCTATTCTTCTTTACAGAGTGTTGCTTTTAATATTTTTGTTCCTCTATAGGTTTATTAACTTTTTTGCTGTTATTCTCAAAATATATTTTAATCATTAAAACAGTGTACGTTTCTATTACAAATTATGAACTTCATTTGTCATGCTTAAAATCTTGGTAGTGATAAATTACTTATACAGTATGCTTCCTACATTAGTCGTTTGCAGTAACTGCAAAATCGTGTGATATACATTCAGCAAGATTTTCAGGTTTTAGATGGTCCTTTTAGAAAGCTCGCTACGCTTCGTTGAGATGAAATAGAGTACCGTACAATTTTAGGAAAGCTTAAATTTTAATGGTGTAGTAAAAGTACGGTTATGTAATCATTATGGAACAATACGGGAGCGAGGATCCTCCTGCTCGCGTTACATGGTGCATTTACCTAATTACAACTCGGTTCACTGGTGTGACAATCGTGATTACCCAAACGGTTATGCCGAAGAAGGCTGCCCCGCTTCAGATGAAACTTGTTAAGGAAGCTGAAATCATCTACAACATTCCCAAAGTTGCAAAGTTACAAAACAAAACACAAGCTCCAATGAAGTTTAATAAAAATAGCAAACTCTATCGAGACGTTTCATAGGTATTGGATACGTTTCTTTCGAATCTCTCCGGGGCTCTCACTTACTTATCTCATATTTCTGAAAGTTGTGTTTAACAAGTTATAAAGTTAATATAAGTCAGTCGTACGGATGGCAGGAAAAAGGAAGTCGAAAAATAGAGTTGCAGAGGGTCGTAGGAATCGATGGGTGGCGCCGCGCCGGCGGAGCTGCGTATTTTGGGCATCGAAAAGTTTATCGCGCCTCCATTGCATCCTCACGATAACCCAATGCCGCGTGACAGACCTCTCGAGCCTCTCCCTTACGCTCACATCAAACTGTAACCCCACTCCCGTTCTTCAGAGCATATAGTTTTATAGTATTTTAACGCCAAAGTTTTAGCGATCGTAGTAATCGTATGTCAAAAGTTTTCGTAGAGTAAATTGTCTTCAGAAGTTGCGCATCTACTTTATACTTACTTTGTTAAACCGTTCTTAGGGAAGCGATTTTTTACAACTCAAAATGTAGTAGAGTTGGAGACGATTAAAGTGTTTTTCTCGGGGACGAGAGAAAATTAGAATCGAAATACTGTTACAGAGCCACTGTAAACATCGAAAAGGGCCCTCCGACGTTTTAATTTTATTAAACATCTCCCGGTGCCCGAGATAAAGTAGATTTCTTTCGCTGCCAAGTAAGAATTTCGACTCGTATAATAATTTAGATTACGTAGCAAGCAGTGAGCGTTCATTATCGTTCTTTTGTACCTGATTTCGTGGAGATCTCATTCGGATAGAGCAGGAGTCCGTGGCGTCGGCGCGCTCTCGAAATGGAAAGTGCGAAAATGAAATTATAAAGCCCCACGATAAAAATAAATTAAATCGGATTTCGCGTTTCCCAGTAGCCAGGGATGAGGAACATTTTGTAGTCTGCGAATTCCTTTCTCTTTTTAAATATTTGTTTTAACAGTTGATTTGTGGCGTAATGAGAAAATTCTCACTCTGCGATTTTTCTTTCCTTTGTATTATCTTATCTTTCGTTTTTGTGTAAAATGCAACGTTATTAGGGCGTTAGCAGTAACTATAATGGGGGGTATTGTGACGTCGCTGTTGAGGGTATACTGCGGCAAATCACTCTGCATTCTCACCTACGATTATTTAAATTAGGAAATGGTACGACAAAGACGAATGGTACTAATATCGCGCGATCGGCCGGCGATAGCGCGCGCTACGTTCCCTACACGCGCGAAGCAGATCGCTTTCGCGATAAAAACGCCGATTGATTCTCGCGATACGCTTTTTGCGTAAATACCAGCATTTTGCAGGTGGAAACTTAGTAGGTCAAGCTATCTACTACATTAATGAAGAATTTATGCGCACCACATTGTATATATTTTCGAATATTTTATGGAAATAAGCACGAAATAATAACGTTAAATTGCTTCTATGATATGAATATCAAATGTATCATGGGTGTTATCTATGTAGGTATATTAAGTGTGTATTTACAACAAAAGTATATACATATATTCAATTACCTTAAGTGTATTTGTCAATAAGTTTTTTTGTTTTTGTACCGCATTCACTAGTCTCTATTTTTACAAAGGTTGGCTGGTAGAAAATGCTTTTAGCGTTAAGACCGCCTTTTGTACCCTACATTTAGTATTTGTACAATAAAGTTTGATATATATCTATCCGTTTTCTAGTTTCCTTAACACAGTTTCTTAATGAAAACTACTTTTGAGCTAGATAATTTGGTGTGATTGTAAGAAATTTTATTTATCATACAAATTCATTCACAGTTTTTTATCCTTAGAACAACTTTATTCCAAAAATAGAGAATTTAAAATGCAGTAGGTACTTTGAAATGGGAAAAGCATAATACTTTTTATATTATGTTCGAATATTTTAGACTTTAAAAAACAAACAACATAATTTTGAAGCAAAAATAAAGCGTGTCTGTAAAACATTAACTTTACATTTGCCAGTCTTTGCTAATTCAAAATGAAACAACGTAATTATATTTTTATTGCTCATTCAATGTCCAGTAAATCGGGCCTGGATCCCGAGGGTCGCTTCAAGTGTACCGACCTTGTTTAATAGTCCTCCACTAGGCACCGGGGTCGAGCCGGCTTATTCCCAACTGCCACGAAAGATTAAAATACAGATAGATTTTTGTACGTTTTAATTAATCTGGAAATTAGTTCGTCAAATATTTTTTGTACTAATTAGCTGTTGTTTGGACGTCTTAGTTGCAAAATGATCGAATTACCTGTGAAAAAGAAATTTCATCTGACTAAGATCACATACTAAGTCAACTCTACGAGGAATTTTCATTAGTGATGTTAGTAGAATGTGTTCTAGGTAGTAGGTTCTAGGTTACTTAATGTTGGTAAAATAACATAATAATATTATACATACTTACATTTCAGGTTTATACTGTTTATTAAAATAAATACAAATACTTTTATAAAGTTAACTTAATGTTACCAACATAAACATTATTGCTATGTATTTAATTTATTAGTTCCCTAATTCTCAAAGCCATTAGGAAGCAAACCATAACATGTGACTATAGATACGTTCGTTTATTTAATGCTGTCCCTAGCGTTTTGTAATCATGAATGTAATTGGTCAGATTAAAGTTTTCTATCATATAATGTCACCTGTTTGTGTATATTAGGATTATCGAGGCCATTTGCGTTTAACAGATTATTTTAGTTGGTAATATTGTTTGAAATTTGTATCGGGATAGTTTTAATCAAAGTAAATTCGAACATTCATGCTTTTATTAAAAAAAACAACAGTATATTTTTAATCTTCACTGAATTTTAAGCTGTGTTTTACAATACTAATACAAGTAAAAAAGCATTATCATAACTTAACTAAATTCCATTCATATTCATTTAGTTTCATAACATGTATTTTTGACAGGAGATATCTTGTTACAATACACTTATAATTAAAAAAATTGTCCAGCAATATTTATTTTATAAAGATACATTACAGGTTACAGTTGAAACAAAACAAATTAAAAAAGAACAGGACAAGGAACAAACTAAAACCTACAACGTGTATCTCTAACATGGCATCTAATGTTGAGTAACTAATCTAGTTAAAGATAAGTAAGTAAGTATTAGTAAAATATGTCTATTTAAATATAAATTAGAAAACACAAATGTCAACTACCTAACCATAAAAATAGACAATAGCATTAAACCAAATCAACACGCGCATTATATAACAACGCTCTTGTTACGAAACTGAATTCTAGATTAAACATGTTAAATATAAGTTTCATTATAACCCTAAACCCTTAATTTGCGCTAAGCTCATTAAATACCCTACCTGTTCCAGCCGCTGAAGCCAGACAGGTCAGATTTCAGGCTAGCCCCGTTATGTCCATGTGAGTGAAATTATCTCATTATTTGTCTCTCCTCCTGGCACGGTAAGCTTGCAGCTTGAGCGATTTTCGTTTAGTATCATAACATGACTTACGTAAGTTTTAATCTAAAAACTTGACTTAAGTTATTCTTTATTCAGTCAACAAAATGCTTAAACACTTTTCTAACATAAAAAATATGTCCTACAATAGCAATAAACCAAATCTAAGTACACAGCATTAAAATAACAACGCCAGTGTGACGAAACTGAACTCCAGCTTAAATATGTTAACTAGGTTTCATTATAGCCCTTAACCCTTAATTCGCGCTAAGCTCCTTAAATACCCTACCTGGTCCAGCCGCTTAAACTAGACAGGTCAGATTTCAGGCTAGCCCCGTTATGTCCACGTGAAGTATTTGCATATCCATTCACCTTGCACGGTAAACTTACAGCTTGAGCGATTTTCATTTTTACGCATCATGTTATACATTTTATTGCATTATAATACTATGTCTGCACCAATTTATGAGTGCAATTTACTATCTGTCAGTTACTTTTTCATGCCTTAAAAACTGATCTAGTATTAATATTTTTATGTGTTTTAGAGTATTCTTATACACCACTTTTTTATAAGTATCTATCTACAATAATATTTCAGGGTATGAAAGAGATCGTCAAAACAAACAACTTTTACTATGAGGACATCCACGAAAATATTGAATTAATTACAAATTACTGGCGTATACTATTTCCGTAAGAGCAATCGTGTTGTACCATCTTCGCAGAAAATCGTAATTAAATAAATAATTATATTAAATAAAATGTTAGCTAAAAAAAAAACAAAACGCTCAAGTATTAGATAAAACATACCAAAGAAATATGTTCCTGCATCCGTAACAGCTGGGTTAATTTAATTGTTTATTAGTTTAATTGCACACGCCGTTTTAGAGGCGGGCGAGTAATTTCACGAAAGTGACGTCTCCGCGGTAATTTCAGCCGCGGATGACATGGAATTTTCTATGCGGCCAGTACTCTGCTAAAAGCAGGTGTAACCAGTTAACGACAGTCGACGTAAAAGTTTTGAGCGATACCCTTTATTTAGACCATCACTTAAAATTAGGACGCTCAAACTTTAGTGTTGAAAGTGTAAAATGGTAACTTTTACGAAAACTGTGTATGAAAAATTAGGGTGTTTTTTTATATTATTTTTATCAAAAGTAAAAAACGTATAAGTAATTTTGCGTGTTAAAAAAAATACAAAAATAATTTACATATTTTAATATTCTTGTAGTACAAAATGAAGTATTCGTTACAACACCGCAATTTATACCTTACGGCGTAGACCTAAATCCAAATTTAGCTCGCCAAGAATACTTGGCTAAGAAAGCGTGTTCCCTTTAATCTTGTCACAAAAGCCTTACCTGATTCAGCGAGGCCACGAGCACTCTTCCCACATACAAACGCGGAGGAATGAAGCGGAAGAGTGCCCGGCACTCTGAATTACTCCCTAATGAAAAGAGGCGAGGAGTGGGACAGAGTGGGACATAGTGTAGTTCATCACGCGGTTGCTAACGAACGGTAGGCCACTCCAGTCGAGAGTTCGCTTGACGTGTGCCTTTGCCCCAAGTCTGCCTCGTTGTCACGCCTCAGCTTATTAGTGTGAACGCGCTCCAACTATTCAAAGCTTTATTTGATCAAATATTCAAAACGATTTCTTGAATAATCGTATAAATACTTGAACCCATTTGCGAATGGGGCCAAAGTTGTTTGTATAGTATGCGCCCGATTTCCTTGAACGTTTTCTAGGAATTATTTATTTGATTTAAAATGTAGGTTTTTTTTTCAAACTTAATGTTAGTGTTTTCTTTCAGTAAATGTACAAAGTCTTACGTTCAATATGTTAGTTACTGTTTTGTATATTGTAAAATCAACTTTAAAAAAAGTAAATTTGACTTTCTTTGAAATTTTCACACAAATGGATTAACAAATCAATAACATGCCTATCCCAAATTTAGTGCACCTTACTAAAATCACCCTATTAAATCATCAGAAGCTATACCCGACGACAACGGCCAATGACAAACGTGCCGAAGCGCCGTTTAAATCAAGAACACATAGTTTGCCAATACGCATCCCGTTCATCAAACCGAGCGATCTTGGTCGATTCTCTCAGCAACAGGTACCGGGCACCGGCCACCGGGTACAGTCCACCGGCCACCGGCGGCCATAATCGAGCCACCCACTCGTAATATCGCTCCAATTGCATAGCTGTCGAGATCAAACATTTTTATTTGTTTGCCCGCTCAACCGCACGACTGAAACTAATGAAGAGGAGTTTCGATTAAATTAATACCAGTTTTGTTCTCTTTGCGAGACGTGAGTTTTTTAGCGATTCGTTCACAACTGTAATTGATAAAATATGGTTCATTAGTTTGAATTTATTATTGCTCTCATTCGTTTGCTGTTTGGAGAAGGCTATTAATTTCCATATAGCTTAATGGAATGATCAAGTTTCAATATTTATTCTTTCATTTAGAAATCTCTCTTTATTTTGAGATGCTGGTAATCTTATTAAAACCTATTGTGTTCATGCATAAATATTTGTAGACGACTAATCAGTCTCACTCATTGATATGGTTATTATTCAAACTGATTTCCATAAACACAAATCTGCTTAAATATGAGGCCGTAGTTCTCAAGCCAACAACGAAATTGTTTTGGAAGTACCTACACGAAATAGAGATCTCATTCTCTCTTCTTTACCTATATTTGTGAGGTGATATTTTGGTAGGTACCTAAACAATTCTTTAAAAATAATGTAGACACAGACAACACATATAGAATTATAAGCTTTATATTTTTAACGTAATTTGTTGTAGACAGTTTTGGAATAGACCGTAGAAGTAAATAAAGATAGTTACCCATTATTTATACCACTAAAAACTGAACAGAACTCCAAAAGTTACTGCATCAAAGTTGTATTTCCAAGTAAACAGTAAGACAACATGCACCTCAAGCATATTACTATACCACGATTGCCAAGTTCAGGAGCAACTCTGGTGGAAAGTGAAAACAGTAATGAGCAAGCACCATGCCGCTAAGTTGCCTGTTAACAAGCATGCACAGTTTAAAACTAATATTAACGCTGCACAACTATTCTTAGTGTTCACATTACATATTTTAGTGCATGAGTGGAACTTGATTTCTTTGCAAAGTTGTTTCTAAGTCGAGAGTAGCTAATAACAGGATTTTTATGACTTCATTAACTTTGAATAATACAGTAAATAGTACTAAGCTTTTTCTTTTTAGATGCTTTGATCTTCGAGTACCAATTTATTGGTATCCATTTTATTCAAGTACTACTAACTAACTAACTAACATTTAATGTAACCATCCTATGCAAACCAAATAAATATGATTATGTTCAGAGTTTAAAATATTCTTTAATAACCTGCTTTATAAAAACCATAGCTCTAAATGCAATCAATCGTTATTGATAGGAAAGTTAAATTAAAAAGAAAACCCGCTATGAAAACACCGCTGATCCCTGTTAAAATAAGAAGGTTCGATAGCGCAATAAATTCTAATGGATTTTCCAATAAGAGGAATTCTCGGCGTCTATAACTTTAAATGGTATCATAAGAAAATCAAGATTCACAATCGCGTAATCGGCAGGCGAAATCAACCGCGTTGATAAATCTCATTAAAGGGAATACGGCATCCACTCACAAGGCACTCCGGCTCGCTTCCTCGTTTCCAAATGATTCAATCCCGTGACGTAGCCAGAATTAAAATTCAGAGCGGATCTTTTGTTCGGCTCACTCCTCCACGACATCGATGGAATACAACCGAACTCCGTGCAAATCGAACAGTCGTTAATGAAACTTCCCCCAGCGCAATTAGGTAACAGTCTTGGTTTTATTAAATTTAATCAAGAACTTGTGTAATATTACGCAGATTGGGCCAATCAAGCCGTGTACAAGTTTCGATAACGCCGTAGTTGTGGAACTAATTTCGGAAATAAGCGGAGTTATCTCGGTTTCTACTCGATCAACTTATAAAAAGAGGATGAGCCGATTCGGCGAACACCGTAAGCCGCCCGACGTGTGAGAAACTATTTCGATATTCGAACTTCGGTGTATAATTCGCGGAGTCCTTTCTTTGTTCTGTACAATTTCTTTCCTGGTGGCTTACTCAATATCAATACAGTAACTACGAATAGTATCTTGGTACTTACTTGTAATGTTACCCTACTTGCTTACCAAACTAACCATCTTTCTGTTTTATCGCTACCTTTTCTTACAAGTGATAATGTGTTTAAAAATTGCAAAACCTATAAAAAGTTAACTTTTATTAAAAAAATCATAACGTGTCTATCGAGTGATAAATTATTGAAAAACTTTTTACTCATTCGAAGATATTTTTAGATAATTTTAAATACTGATGTATCAAAATCAATGTTGTAATCATGTTTTGAATGGTGATAAAAATGTGCTAAGTAATGATTGATAACAAGTATCCATACGACTGTGTTTTGTTTTTTATTCGATAAACAACGACGTCACACCACAAAACATATCTACTTCTTACTCCTAAACTACTGATGATTTCAATTGCAAAGAGTCTGAGAAACATTTGTCACATTAAAACCTTCTGTAGCCTAAGCTACTTTTGTTATTTTTAATCTCTGATCATGCGAATGGACAATGAAACAGCAAAGTAAAAAGCAAATGAGGCTTATACAAACTGATGTTGCTCGGATGGTCCATAAGCAAACCCGTTTGATTGTAAAACCAATACTGAGATTTCGAATACTGGGAAACGAAAATGTTTGCGTAAAACAAACGTAATGGCCAGGATTAATGGACGAATAGAAATGGATTTTTAACTTCATTGTGTTATGATTAACTACTCTCTTTGTATAAAAGCAACTATTATTTCGTGCGTAAGTAACCTTCGTTGATAAATACATGATGAAATCTGGGTTTGTTTTTTGTTTGATTCTTGCTATTAGCGTTATGTGCTGTTAAGCACTTAACCACAAAAAAGAACAAGACTATATTTAATCAAGTTATGAAAACTTACCCTTAGCATCTATTAAGATTAATAACATTAGAGAGTAGTGGTTTAGTCACTAAACCACTAGACAAATTTTTGAAGCAACTATACTATAGGTACTCAATTTTTTTAACAATAACTGTATGAATTTTAGTCGTCATGCAGGCAAGTTCGCAAGCTTCCACTAGTCTCGAACACAAGGATTACATACCAATACACCAATACCTTAATTCACCTCCAACACAGAAACGTAATTAATGTTACACCAATCGCTACCCTATATAGCAATGCTCATAACTAGGTTAAACCCTAGTATGAGCTACCGTTATCGGCGCTGATAAGGCGCCGGAACCGGCACCGGCGACCGGAGGCTATACGGTCCGGCGCACTGGCATTATTGAATTTTAGACCTTATTTAATGTTAAATTTGATATTGACTTCACGTTTGGTTGGGTCTTGGAACTGGTTTTTGTATGGGTCGGTTAAGTGGATTTTGTGGAAGGCATGAAATGCAATGTTTATTTTAAAGCTATCTTGACGATTTGGTAGTGACATAGTCGTAGTCATGTTACACGTTTTTCTTTACAGTTTTCTCAAGACTTGAATCCTTAAATATTTATCTAAACGTCGTCGGTACATAAAATAACCAAACGTGATAATCTATTATTTTTATATTAGTGAATTTAACTCGTTTCAAAACGTACCACACATATTTTTTTTTATTATCATTCATTAATCAATAAAATCTAGAATGCAATAGGTAGTTACTGCTAAACCTTTAATCTGCTAGAAACAACGTAATTGAGCAATCGGAAAAAATAGTAACAATTTATTAAAGTCACCGCTCGCCATAACCATTGTTCCGAGCGCACGCTCATATTCAGTGTTCCATATTCCTTTCACCGCAAACCGTTACGACAAAACGTTACATCCGTGCTACGCAATCTGCTACGAGCAATATCTACGAACGCTAATCGCTACTACGGAGCTCATACCATGATCGTAGCACTAGTAGCACTACTACGGAGCTCATACTACTCTGATCATAGCACTACTTGTTTCACACCTTTACTTCACACTTGATTTTCGGGAGTGGAAAATGTAAACTTGTGTTAACACCTTAACGCGGCGCTTGGTTGAGTGGAATGTTCACTATTAACTTAGTTACCTTAAAGTACTTTGTTAATTATCACTTTCTCCCTTATAACTTTCGCGGCTACAGAATTTGTCCAACAACTATATCATATTTTTACATGTTTTATATAAAAGTTTACCATTGAAAATGATATAAATGTAAATTTACTACTTTTCAATAAACGTCGTAAGTAAAAAATTAAAAAATAATATTAAAACATCCTGACTAACTGACTCATTATAATCATTTATTTAGTCGTAGGTAACTTTTGACTGATTTAAATATTTAAATTAATTTGGTAAGTAGTAACAGGTAGTTAATATTCCTAGTAACAAACGCAACTCGTTGAGATTCTGGTTTTACAAAATGGTTTACTATTTATTGAATTAATTTTAAATCTAACATTAATTCAATAAATGGTAAACCATTTTGTCAAGATATTATGAAAAAACACATCGCTTCACAAAAAGATTTTAAAGTTCCATACAAGGGGTCAACCAACAAAACGAAAAGTTAAGAAATATGACGTGACATGTTCACCTTCAGAGGAAACAAACTTCACGCAAACAGTTCCTTCTTGTAACAGTTTCTAAAGACAAACTTCCAGACATCGCTTATGAACACCACAAAGAAAGTTTCATCCAAAAATAGTTCAGTTCGTTTAAAAATGTATAGGTATGAGGAATCAGTATTTCAAACTGCATCCTGAACGAACAAAGATTTCGAAACTAACTTCTCTATTGTATAAGCCACCTGAAAACCGAGTTTAAACCACTGTGCAGTTTTAAACAAATGTATAGACGGAACAGTGCGACATTATCATAAACAGAAGAGATAAAATTGCTTTTTTGAACTTGCGCTGTTGCTAACATTAGTTGAGAAAAAGTTGAATAAAAGAGAGAACGTAATGCTGCGACTTTGTAATCACATTCCGAGTCGAAGTAGCTTGAAGTGCATGCACATGGATGGCGAATTCTGAAGTGAGTTTAGTCACCTTTTTTATAAAAGTCACGATCAAATATAAACGTATGACCATGGCCGCGGTAGTTATATAATTAATTGACAATTATTTAAAAAAATATAATAAAAATATTGAAAAGTTCGTTTTCGTTGAAACCCGGGACCTCTAGAGATAGCTGCACCCTGAAAACCGGTGCGTACACCACTCAGCCACGGAGATCGTCAAACCACTTAGGTTTCTACCGAATGGTTATGAAAAAAATCTGCGCATACAAATAAAATCTTAAATAAAATAGTTTTTCTCTTAAATAATCCCACACATTGTGTCACCTGAATGGAACTTTACCCTATGCAGAATAGACTTACCTGTTTGTTTACAAAGCTTGCGTGCACCGCAAGATTACAGTATTTACGTAACGCTCGGCTCCCGAGAACGTGCTTTTTAGCAATTCTACGACCACACTGGATACTTATTAGGACACTGGATTTGGTTAAATTCAACTAAGTTTGGAACTAAAAAGACTCCAGGTTATGTTCTAAGTTTTGTGTTGCATTAACTTTAGTGGTTAGATATTTTAATAATATTGTCGTCGAAATGACTTTTGTTGTTCAACTTTGTGTTTGTATGTTAGTTGTTGGTATTTCTAGTATTATTCTACTTCATCCGAATAGCGTGAATAGCACGATAATGTTTAAACTAGAATAGTGTACCAGTATTTATGGGGAACTAACGCTTCAACGTATATATCTTGATAAACGTATTCCACTTCATTTATAGATACGGCGTGTATAAATTTCAAAAGGATTCCATTGAAACCGCTAATATACCGTCGCCGCAAGCCGGTAAGCCTATAATACCATTCCACACGACTCGAAACGTGCGTGTACATATTTTATCTACTTCCGCGCACCACCGGCAATTATCAGCGTCGTGTTGTGAGCCCATAACGCCGACCCTTTCCTTCCCTATGCTATCAGAGAAGGATCGACGATAAAAAATACCATCTACATCTCTAATTTGCAACCACTTGTAATTAATGACTCAACAAATCACGGCCAACATTGATATCATCGCACTCAAATGGTTACTTTCTTTTGTTATCTACTGTACGGCCTTGTCAAAACTTTTACGTGTTTTTAATTTGTTGTAAAGCGTTGAACTCCATTCGGAAACTTCCGATTAGCGTCGACGCGTCCAATACCGAACCTTGCTGTTAATTAAATCTTTTTTTCCTTGTTTTTAATAAACCGAACACGAGTAGAGCAACCCTCGTGCATACAAACAAAACCCGAGTGAATTACCGACTTAAATCTGATAATCGCGGGAGTTTTTACTTATTTCCCTTCGTCGTAAGTAATACTTTTTCCTGGAAAATAATGTAAGCAATTTATGTATACCATTATTCTGAGAGGTCAGAAAATATCTATTACATTATTGTGTTCATTAGTGCTGAAACGCGACCCGGCATCTCGGTCTAGCAATTAGGGGAAATAATTGTTTACATAAATACGGAGATTTGCCAATAACTAGTACATAATATTAACCGAGACGTCGTTTCTATTAAATGGGCTATTACCGTAATCACTCTATAGAAGTGGCTGTCAATAATTGAGGTCGTCATTACGAATACTGTAGGATCCGCCCGGTGCGCAGCGTTACGGACGTTCTGCGCTTATTAAAATCATAATTTATTCGTTATTATCGCCAAATAGGAAATAACGATTTACATAATCGTTACCGTTCAGACCGCAACAGTAGGCTTAATGTTACAGTGATACTATAACAGGGAATTTATTATTGTGGTGGTGAAAAAAACTTTAACATTCTAATTAGGATTCGAAGAAGAAAACGATTCACCATCATAAGATTTTAGAACACAAATAAGTTTTAAAATAAGATAGTTAAGAATTTAAGCATGATAACTCCTAAAACTCTTCTAATTAAGTAGCAATCATCATCAGCCATACGACGCCCACTTCTGGGCATTAGGCCTATGCCCAATTAACTAATGTAAGATATAAATTAGTCAGATTTTTTTATATATTCTGGCATGTGTATCAGTTGTAATAAATCCGTTGACAATTTTTATGATAAATAGAAGCTAGCGTCTGTTGATTACTATATCATCCATATATTACGCGGTTAGCTCCAAATATGTAATTTTAAGCTTTGTAATTATTTTTAGCGTAAATAACCAACTTGAAAAAGCTGACATATCGTGTCATAAGAAATCAGTCTTAACATCTCTCGATTCGCTTTTGTTTATTGTCAAGAACATAAAAATGGTGGATACAAGTGCTGAGTCTTCGCAATACAGCACGTGGACTGACATATTAACATCCAGATAGGCAGTAGGATATGTAACACTATCTGTGAAGATAAGCCAATTTATTTGGCGTGGAAGAGAACAAATTGTTTGCTCCTTACCTGGAAGTTTTCATAATACTAGAGAGCGACAATTTCGCCGCTCCAGGCGAAAGATTCGCTGACGAGCTAGCGTAAACATATTCTTACGAGTTTCAACGGTGTATGACTGAAAATTGTGTATAACTTTTGTGTGAACACTACCCTAGTGTTTGAACGTAAATGTTACAATATTTTTTTCTTGATTATTTTTTGGAGCTTATTATTTAAGGAATATCATGAATCTCGCCAATATACTGAGACGACACCAAGGGTTTTATTAAGACTTAAATATTTATTCCACAAAAAAATACAATAGGTATTTACTTACAAAATAAATCCAAAAAAAACTGTTTATTGCATTCACAATGCAAATTCATTTACAAAAGGTACAAAATAAACATTATAAACCATCTAAATACTAGCAAGCGCATTTCAAAATAAGAGCTAGGTGACAGTACCTATTAGCCTTTTCATTATGGCTATTTTTACTATAATAATATTAAACACATAAATTGGTGCCTTAACACCATGGTTAATTTACTTTGGTATGACTAATATTTTTTCCCATTTCAATCAGTTGTTTCGTTACTTATTTTCCCATACGCAAACTCAACTTCCCATTCCTATTTCTAAAACACACGTCTCAATGTAAACTTAATAAGAATACTTGCCAACTACATTCGAAATACTTTGAAGCTGCTCAAAGTACAACACAAACTTACACGTTTACGTAGAAACATTAATATAAGAACGTTTTATCAGCACACAGTCGTATATTACTCTCAAAAGCTAGTATAAATTGTTTACCTTGCGAATTCCGAGTTCTTGTATCGTTGTCAAAAAGGAACTTCGCAACTCGTAAACATGTGAGAGTGTTCTGAACATTTTTCGGGAACGTAATATTTTGTTGTGTGTACGTTGCGCGAAAAACGTGTCATTTGTTTTAACGGTACAAACAAAGTTCACAATATTAGCGGATAAACACACCACCCGTTTAAGATACGATATGTGGGTGGTAAACGATGTTTAGCGTTTTTATTTTTATTTTTGATAACGTTAGTTTTATATTTAAAATATAACGTAATAAATAATTGGCAAATCAAAGTTAATTATAAACAATTACTACAAACCAGCAATAAATAATAAACTTTACAATTAAAGAAAAAAACAGCACATTCATTTAAGTGTTATATTCAGTCCTAAAACTTTCTTTTTTGTTAAAGCTATGTGAATTTCCTTTATAAATTGTTCTTAGTGATAATTTATCTTTATAAATATCGTTACTTCAGTTAAAGCTGATAAGTTTATTGCGCCTGTTCTTCTTATCAGTTAAAAAAGTCTTAAATGGGTGGAAGGAATATAATGACGATTCAAACGAGCTTATTCTAATATGACAACTTGAACAAAGAATCAAAGAAATAGTTGACAATATTTGAATAAATTATCTCTCTATACTAATTTAATACTTAAGCAAATTTGCAAATAAAAAAATTATCAAACTATATATGGAAACATTTACCAAACCGACATTATTCCTTACAAATTGCATCACTATTAAATATTCGAAAAGTACATATCAAAACCGAATTTCCCAAAACTAGGGGAAAAATTGTGTTCACTTGCACTCCCGAGTGTTGTACGCCAGTGTTGCCCGCAAGTTTTTATGTTTTCCCCGGGGCTGGGATCGGTTGAATTTCGTCGCATCTGCGTACCTTTTGAGCGGTCATGTTTTATCTTATGATATATTTTTATCCTTCGAGTGGAAATTTTAAATTCCTTACCTCCACGCTTTCGGGAGGAATAAAACGGTGCAACATTTCTGCTGCAGACCGTATCACCTGAGTACTTGAATACTGATATACTTTATAGCTGTTATTTTTTTTAGAATATAGTGTATTTGTAAAGGAACCTTATTTCTTTGCTAGTAAGATCATCACTATGTTACTGTAAATTTGAGTGATATTTACTGAGTCAGTGACTAAAGTATGCTTCTAAGCTATCAAAAACTTAACTGATTTAAGTGACAGATATTTTAATTTTAATTTAGTTTTGAAGTAATAAATCTTTGAGACTTAAATTATTCTTATGCATTCACAATGCAATTTTGTAAGTATAGGAAAAATGTGATAGTAAAAAACCACGAGCCCTATAAGTAGCCCGCATGAAAGCTACTTATAGAGCTCGTGGTTTTATATTATCACATTTTTTCCTATTATAAATCTTTACTAAACAATTTGTTGTATATCTTTAAGAAAGTAAACTCAATTCGGTAACCTTTACTAGTATATCAGTTAAATATGTTTTCTAACCATAAAAAATCATTGGGGACATTAAATAGATAAGAACCCTTTACGCAAACAAAGTTTGCTGTTTCGATTTACGACGATTCGGGTCAAAAATCCCATGGGAACGGGAACCACGCTACCGAAAGATTATTGTGATAAAAATGTGCTATTCCAGCCCATAATCTATCTGTATTCTAAATTTCATGCAGATCCGTTCAGCCCTTCTCGAGTGATTGACTGCCGTTTTCAATAAGCTGTGCCCAGGTCCAGTAAGGGATAGGCATACTAGAGGTTAGTTGCCTATATATTTTTGTTATTCAGTCCCAGATGACAACAGTTGCTAAGTAACGTATCCAAGATAGGCCTATATCTTCCTAAGGATTGGTTATTGGGTCCGGCCCTTAGTAACAAACCTCCACATATCCATCCTAACTATCGCATTTATATTATTACCAGCTGATCCGGCGAACTTCGTACCACCTCCTTATCGACAGTACGCCACCTACCGGGTCCAATGGTAAATCTAATTTCATTCTTAGATTCATTTTCGAATCTACCTGACGACACACAAAAAAATTCATTAAAATCGGTCCAGCCGTTTAGGAGGAGTGCAGTTACATACACACGCACAGAAGAAAAGTATTGAAAGATAAGTTAAGGCTCTTTTATGCCAGAGCAACACTGTGGAACATAGCGGCATGCCGCCACAAGGCCGCATGCTGCAAAATTAAAAATGTCGCACATTGTGGTAAGAGTCGTGCGGCAATGCAACACCTTGCGTCAAGTGGTAGACTGTCGCAGCTTGTATCCAAACACGATGGGTTCCATGCGATATTTTTGACATAGGCTGCTGCATGCCGCTTGGCGCAAATGTTGGATAATTATGTAGCATACCACAAGATGACGTACGTCACAATATCATGCGGCAATGTGTTGCTCTGGCGTAAAAGAGCCTTAAGATGTAAGATGCAATTTACAGCCGTCTGCACCGAAAAATGGTAATCAAACGTTGACTAAAAGATACTTTTCTTAAGGGCTGTTCTCAAGAACGTCTGTTGACAAAATAGGGGGAGTGGGGGAGGCTTTGTGGCCACAGGAGGCTTCATTAGGGCCACTCTAGCGCCAAGGGAGTGCAGTGTCACTCTAGCGAGAATTGGACACTCCTGCAAGTATAATGTATAAGGTAAAGAACTATTTTGAAACGACTCGAATGTTGGTACCGCTGTTTTTATGTACCGGTTTGTTCAGAATGCGTTCGGTTATTTGGTAGAGTAAAATAAATGTAACAAAAAATGCTGTAATGGTCGACTGCCTCTAATCACTTTCTCAGTAGTTTTAGACTTTATTCCAGGCATATGGTTAACCATAATTCTGGTAATCATTATTATATAGAAATATTTATAATTCAATCAGAGGTTGCATGGGCATTTTAATTATTTGTTGTATCTACATTTTAAAATATGGTTATAAATCTTCTTAAACCGTAAGCTTGCATATAAGCATAGATTAGAAAGAGTTTTTTTACATGTCGGAAAGTAAATGTTCCAAATATATAAAAAGGCTTCCAGACATTTTCATTCAAAGATTACTCCTACACGATTATTTCTCCAAATCCCAGTCGTAACATGTTTGAGATATTGCATACAACCACAATATTCCACTACTTACAAACTAAGCTCTACAAAATTAAATTAACCGCACTCCTCTTCAAATAACGTGGATAAGAAAATAACGATAATTCTACTGCATTGGAGTTAAACTGGCTTTATAAAAGGCATAATATTACTCTGCGCATTTAAGTCCATGTACGTTTGTACTTATGTTAAATACTTGGCGCAAATATATGCTTTTACATAGCTTAAAGAATTATTTTGTAGGAAGAAAGAAGAGCCATTCTATTTGTTGATAATGATGAAAATTTACTCTCTGAATTGAGATTCTCTTAATTTGAAAATGCTGAACAATTTGTAGAGAAAATGTATAAGAAAATTACCCATCTCTATTGTTTTTTCAGTGGCTTATAGTTGATTAATAAAGATTTTTCTGACAAAGTGCAAATATTTTAGTGATTCTAAATTTGTCAATGCTTAAAATAGCCATTCATTTTTGTTGATCTTGATTCTTGTTAATCTTGATTATATAGACCGAAAGAAAGTCTATGGTCGAGTACTTATGTCACTTAACTTTATGTTTGTGACTTTATATACATTATGCATAGTATACTCGATGCACACGGCTTGCGTTGTTGACAACGTAAAGTATTATAAGTTTCTTTTTTAATTATTGTTTTTTGGCCAGGAACTCTCTCGGGTGTCTCTAAAACAACTTGCCTACGGTCAATGGTCTCGGTAGGTACATAGAGGAAAAAATATACCAACATTGATTTTAAAATATTTGCTCTGCAATATAGTTCAAATTAATAATAATAGTAGCCACATTATCAATAATGAAACATGTCAAATCGTGTTTACATCGGCGGTTGTGTGTTTGCTAATATGCTGATTGGTTTGCAAACAAATCCGTGTGTGCGATACTATATCGCTGAATGACAAATACTAGTACACCTGTTTGGTTTTGTTAAAGATATAGCGAACTGATGATTTAGGTATTGTTAACATTCCTTTATTATCATTTAATTATTTCTCCCCCAGCCTAATTCATACGTCAATTCACAATGATAATCGAAATATAAAATCATGAACTCTATTTTATATAAAAAACAAAGTGATTGACTGAAAAATAATAATATTTTTCTTTTTAGGGTTCCAACGAAACAATTAAAACGAGTTTATTCCTTAGTTTTTATTAAAATAATGAGTTCTGTTTTTGTTTCACTAAAACATTTAAAAAAATTGAAATCGCATTTTTAATAAAAATGAAATTAAAACATGATACATACACAAAATCATGTCTAATAAACAAAACACCATAAAAGACCCATTCGCACGAGCACCGTTTCAATGAGCACGCTCGTTGACACTTTAATACAGCTTAAGAATATTCAACGAGGCGTTATATTTCAGTGAAAAGAAAATTTCAAAGCCCAAAGAGTTCCCACGAAAAAGGGTGAATGCGTGCGTGACCACGCATTAAAAGGGAAAAGAAACAAATATTATGTCACAGCGAAAATATGCAAGACCGCCTACTACAGCATGCATCTCTTGAGACGCATCATTAGGGGGGTGGAGGGAGGCGGTAGAGTCGCGGCTCGAGCGACAGCGGAAAATACTATTATAAAATCTTCTGTGAGAAAAAATCTACATTACAATTTTATTTTTAGTTAATAATAATAAATTGTACTTCTCGTGGACATCAAAATCGTCTCAATGGACTTTTTTCATATTTAATGCTCACTTTGGCGTCTCATAGATAGGAAACTACTTGCATGATTGCAATGTGCAATGATTTTTTACGTCGATGAAAAGACAAAACGCCCAATTGTCTAAATCACACTTTCAAAAATCTTCAAACTGTCTTCAATTTTGCGAAAAAGAAAAAAGAATAAACCGAACTCGACGCTCCATTTAACGTTATATGGGAGATACAGTTAGACTTATTGTTTTTCTTTCTTGTGAAAATTCAGCGCTTTTTGTAGATTTTTAAAACTGTGATTTACTCTTTATCGACGTAAAAATCATTGCACAGATGCAAATTTTTTTCTATCTATGAGACGCTAACGGTTAAAGTGAGCATGTTTCTATGAAAAAAGTGCAGTGAGTCGATTTTATTGTCAACGAGTGTAGTTTTATTTTGAACAAAGATAAATAAATAACCAATTGGTGTGACTCGGCATTTTTAAGTAAATCAGTGTATTATTAAAAAGCAACCGTAATATTATTAGTAAAGACAACTTCAATGGTCGTATCCACCATTTGGTTAAATTTCATTCAGAGCCAAGTTTTCTACCCACGCTTAGTTGAGTTTGGATTAAAAGTATTGGTAACCTATAACTAGACAGTTTAAATAACAAACTTAAAAATGCTCATAACCAAATTTTATCAAAGATGGCCTTGAATTTTAACTCTAATTGTTCACGGTAAATAAAAAAACGCACTCCGCACGATTTCGACTAAAATTATGGCAATATTACGGCGTGTGTGTTATCACAACAATAATATTTTCTTTACTTGCTCTTATCGTGTAAAAGCTACCTTAACACGAAAATAGGCCTTGAATTAAATAAAAATCTAGTGAAAGTGACCTATTCAAGGAGACTTCAAGGTTTATTGAGTAAAATATTTGTAAGTAACTAATTACGAGCCGCTAAAACTTTTATTGGAATTGATTTAAAGATGTTTTTGTTAAAGTAATGCACTTACTGGCACAAAAGATATAGAATTCACTCAACGTAAAAACATGTTGTTCAGACACAGATTCAACTTTTTGATTTATTTTTAAAGTCATTCAATGATATTATGATATGTTGACTAATTGAACACCTCCGTTTCGCTGTGCCTTGGGCTTGGAATTTTTTGAAATATTTTTTTTCAATAATAGTAAAAACATGCAAAAACTAAATAACTTACCTTCAAGAATAAGTTTAGACAGAAAGCAAAGTAACTAAGGATTTTTATTATTTTAAAGAATACGTTTTGTAAGTATTTCCTTTTATCGCAAAAGCAAAATAAAAAAACGTGTGTCCGCTTTTCAGTTGACCGCTTAAAGTCACGACGGCGACTCAGACTAAAGCCTCATTTAAAGGTGTATTTACATTTTCCGCCCACGCTACCTCTCTGGTCTTTACTAAGTGCACACAAGCATCTCAAGGCTCTCCCCGCCTAGGTTTTCAAAGATGTCTAAGATGAAACTGCCGTTCATTCACCATGGATTATGTAGCTAAATACCTACGAAGTTTAATGGAAAATTACGCAATGACTTATTATTAATTTCAGGAGGTTTTAGGAGAGCAATTAGGTCTTCAAATTATTTTGTGAACCAAACAACATTTGAATTCATAAAATAATTAAAAAGCCCCTCAAATAATAAAAAAACGATTTTACTTCCATAAATGAAATGAAAGTTAAAATAAAAATAAGAATGAACTTCAGTAAACTTCGACAGAGTCGGGGCAAACAGAAACTTCATAAAGTCCTTTGCATGGACAACATTTTAGTTGATTAAAATCTGCTCAACTTTTCATTCTATTTACTAGTTTACCTTGAAAATTTCTTTCGCCACCACGAGGATTTGTTTCGTTTCTTTGTCGTTCCGTAATACTACGGATTGCAGTACATTGCTGCGGAACTTTATCCCATTACTGGTATCGCAGTCCTTGATACTTTACTGAAGACGTTGTGTGGATTGCTTCATTGAAATATGAGTTTTATCTCTTTCCGATAGAGCGTAAATTAGTGCTACAGAAGCTTAGGGAGCAGCTCCGATCAATTATGAACCGCTATAACCGAGCAGTGAATTACTAAGTTGTAACATAGGTTTAGACGGCGACGTCGTATAACGTCGCGAAGCGTACATTCCCTCGGATTAGACTGATAGCCCGAATCTCTGGCTTGTTATATGATAGGCGGCGCGATATCGGCGTCAATCCTATCCTAGCCGAGTCATTATCGTAAACGTTAATGACCACGACAATTACCACCAAGCTTCATCGAGTGGCTCCTCCGAAATTGAACATTCCCAATCTATCGGTCCCAGTCGATTTGTCCCTCTATAAACTTCCAGTCGAACGGCTTTAATTAAAATAGTTTCACGCGAAAAATAGTATAAGGTAGTAACGACATTTGTAGGCTACCGTTCGCTTTTTCCATTTGAAAAACATCATTTTCGTTCGAGTATACGTTGGCAATTTTTCGGTTCAGAGCGCTTTGGACGGTCTGAGTTTGAATGAGCCTCATAAATAAAGTTTTAGCAACTACGTAGTGGGCATATTAAAATGGTTATTATAATTCCATTACACAAGAGTCGTTTTGAAACTTTTGACTTACAGCCACGAGTGAAAAGTAATTTTCTGCTTTGTGAAAACCATCTCAATCTAGCTAGAAGATTATTTATACTCTATACAAATAAATAAAATTGTAGTGTCTGTTTGTAATATTAGAATAACCGCTTTTTACTTCATGCATATGATTATATGGTACATAAACCAAAATAACATTTTTTACAATTATTGTCTGTCTGTCTATCTGTCTGTCTGTTTGTTCCGGCTAATCTCTTTAACGGCAGGGTCGATTTTGATGGGACTTTCACTGGCAGGTACCTGATGTAATAAGTTACTCCTTAGGCTACTTTTTATCCCGATATTCCCACGGGAACGAGAACAACGCGGGTGAAACCGCGGGCGGCCGCTAGTTAACAAATAAAATTTTGAACCACCTTCCACTAAAAATCCTAGTATCAATATTACATAATAGCCTTTTCTCAGAAATAGATGTAAGGCATCGAATGAAAAATCAGACCTAGATTTTCTGAAGGAAAACTTTCAAGTAAAGGAAATGAGCAGTTCGCTTCGGTACAGAAGACCAGTGTACAAAGAGGTGGCTACTCGAGAGACAATGGTCGGGACTTTCAATATTAATGATGCAACGTGTATGCACATAGACTGGTGAGATTCAAAAGCCTCCCATTGATACTCATTAACTATTGATTTATAAGTAATACCCTTTTACTGCCGCCGGGTCGGCACTGGACAACTTTTCAAATATAAAACAGGTTCCGGTTTAAATCAGTACCTGATTTAAATGTGATAGAAGTTTGAAGTTGGTCGATGTTTATATTTTGTGGACCACTTTGCTTCCTCTCTGTGTGTAAGTACTTTGTTTTGAATTTTTATTAATGTTGCATCGTTGTACTACTTACCTGAATACTATATAAAATATGAGTATTATAAAACGGTTTCATCTGAGAAAGAGCTTAAATGTAAAACACAAATAGGTACATAAAGTTAACAAATATTGTTGCATTTTTTTCGCAAATTAAACCAAAAAGGAACAGCCACTGAGATAGTTACTTACTTTTTAACTTACTTTTAGACGCTAGCCAGCTTCAAATGATGACTCGGGAATTCGGGATTAGGTATGACATAAAGTATTGACTCGTGGCTATCCGCGGTTTTCCCGCGTGGTACCCGTTTCCGTAGGAATATCGAGCTATAATAGAACCTTTGTCACTCAGGAAGAATGCAGATTTCTAATGGTTAAGAATCTTTAAAATCGGTTTAATCATTTTTAAGTTTATCTAATACTAGAAGATCCTCGCGGTTTCACCCGCGTGATACCCGTTCCCGTGGGAATACCGGGATAAAATATAGCCAATGTCACTCGGGAAGAATGTAGCTTTCTAATGGTGAAAGAATTTTCTAAATCGGTTTAATCATTTTTAAGTTTATCTAATACTAGAAGATCCTCGCGGTTTCACCCGCGTGATACCCGTTCCCGTGGGAATACCGGGATAAAATATAGCCAATGTCACTCGGGAAGAATGTAGCTTTCTAATGGTGAAAGAATTTTCTAAATCGGTCCAGTAGTTTCGGAGCCTATTCGATGCAAACAAACAAACAATCAAATCTTTCCTCTTTATAATATTAGTATAGACAAACCTACAAAAAAAGAAACATACAAAAATCAATTCTTTCCTCTTTATAATATTAATATGGATTACAAAAAAACTAACCAAACTACAAGCTTACACAAGCAATAAGCCGCGGCCTACATCCAGATAGTTTTATAAAAAATCCTGCTGAACACGGCCAGTGGAGGTCGGATCCTAACAACTCCTGAGTTTACTGTCCCAACATCTGTCGGATATGCAAACTCGTCGTCATAAACCGTCAGCCGATTCCTGCTCCAGTTTAATGCCCTCTAATACTCATATCTTAAATGCTGGCTAACTCACCCCATACAACGCCTTAGGATTTAATATGAAGTATTTAAGATGGTAAGAAAATAAACTGTAGGCGTACACTAGCAACACCACGGCCTACATCCAGATAGCAAAGGTCGGATCCTAACAACTCCCGAGTTTATTGTGCCAACATCTGTCGGATATGCAAACTCGACGTCGTAAACCGTGGGCCGATTACTGCTCCTAGTTAACTCTCTCTTACACTCATCTTTAACGGCCGACCTACCTGCAAATTTGTAATCTGATGCCGCCGAACGTCTTTGATTAGAACTTTATGAGTTTTAAGCAGCCCGCGAATCCTGTTTGCTAACTTTTCATTGGTTTCCGTTTCGGTTTTAACGGGTTGTTTGTTGTGTTTACGGTGAAAGGGTTTTGATTCGTTTGGAAAACCGCAGTTTTATCAGATTTTTTTATGAGGTCTCTACATATAGATCAAAAATCACTTCGTCTTGATCATTTATTGAAATACTACTAAGTCACTGAAAATGAAGTCATAAAAAATCGACCCTTCTCACAAACTTACTCCGATAGGACTAGTTATGTCTGAAACGGATATTTCGGTTGGTAGTAGGACTTGTTCTTAGTCCACCTGTCTAGCTACCACCATTTTATCTAAGTCTGACGCCATAACAATGATATTTTCAGCATTACTGTGTTCGACCAGTTAGAGATAAGATAGCCAGTTCCTCAGTGATTTACGATTCCGGGAGAAGTGCGCTTCCACCATCAGCCATTAAGTTAAGAGGTAATAAACCACTTAACATGGTATGATGAAGGCTAAGTGCTACCCCGTTTTGGATAAAAAAAACGTTTTTTTCTAATACTTCACTTTCAATTATAATAATTTTGATAAAGATGATGATGATGTGAATGCAAAAAGGAAAAATAATTTACTACTTAGTTGTAGTGATTTCAATCGCCTCCTGCCCACGAAGTAAGCCGATGTAAGCGTGCGATAATCTGAGTTGTCATAATGTTTTATTTACATTATGTTATCATATTATTATCATAAGTAGCTTGGTAGCGCATGTGGTAAATTCTAAAAACGGAATAAGCAAGACTATTAAAAACCCTATAACTCATCATGCTCTGTGCAGCAGATTCTTGCCTAAACCACTCGTTTTTGTTATTTACGGTTCAAATGTGTAGTTGCTAGGTACTCGTGCGCCTGATTCTAGTACCTATACGAACTATTTTAGGGATTTCAAGAGAGGCAGAGGCACGGAGATCCATTGTTAGTCATAGTCCATTGTAAAAGTATTAAGGCATGAAACCTTTAGCTAGTTACAAATAATTGTAGATATAATTATATTATTTTTACTTTTTGCTTTTATAATGCAATTTTTATTGTGAGACGAGTCGATTTTTCTAATACTTAAGTACTTCATTTCAATATTTTCAAATTGTATATAAATGTTCTATCATAAAACTGAATTCTCCCAATGCCCATCCAACTGCGCTCAAACAGTTTTACATCTCTAATTCCGTTTAAATCTCAATTTTGAGTATCGAGCTTGTTCCATACGTCACTCAGATAGCGAGTTCGTAATCGCGCAGAGCAAATACGCCGAGCACTCACCGGCGGCCTCTTGTAACAGGTGTTCGATGTATGCGCAAGTACTCGTACGAACAAAACGGAATGAAACTGTATTGCTGGGGGTAGACTTGAAGGGCGCCCTTTAATATAGGTTTTGGGTCATGGCTGTTGGTGATGTGACGTATTGGTTGGTGTTTGGATGACGTTTAGAGCTGATTTAGAAAATTAAAATATTCTAATCAAGTCAAAACAATGCTGTTACTAGTATAAAAGATGGCGTGGCTTTTTTGACGTTCACAAGTGGTGTATCAGTCTAGACTGAATAAACGTATATTTTTTTCATTTTCAAATATTAATGGCTTAGCCAAAAGGGCGTTATTATTACAAACAAGAGTTTATGGCCAATGAATTAACCACGCAACAATATAGGAAGCCATACTTTTTTTTAATATCCCCTTCAGCGAAACGGTACGCACGAAAAAGTTTCCTTATAATCGCAAAAAGTTGCATCCGCAACATGAGCCAAACAACTATATTGCCAAAATCAGCACGAAAACTGTTCTGTAGTGTTCAGCAAACAAGCTAGTTTGCAATAAACCTGTGTTGGATCGGTCACTCGACTCAGCTCGAAAACTCGGGGACTCTGTAACTTTAAGATGGTTCTTTTTCTGGGAACTTTTGTATTTCGGATGCAATTGTAAATATTTGCTTTTCACACTGCGGTCTTCTAACAAGTGAGCCGTGGCGAACGTGCGGCGGGTCTTCATTCGTCGACGCGCCACCAGCATCACAATGCCACCCCCGCCCGCATCTCCTCTTTCGTTCGCAATTAAAACGATATTATCAGCATCATACACTCCGCCTCGATTCCCCTCCATCTTTATTTTCGCTACCGTCAACGAAAAAATAATCTCCAAGAAAATTTTCACGATTAAGCTTGCATTGATACACATCTCTGCCCGTAATGGCTTAATGATTTCTGAGAAGAACCATTATTCGGTAAAGAGGAAATAATGTTTCATTCGTTACTCGTTAGATTTCGTTCACCTTGTGGTATTGAAATGAATGTTGGTATTGCCCGCCGAGGTGTTTTACTTGTTTTTTTTTATTTTAATTAAAATTATCTGAAATCTTCTGTTTCGCAAAATAATCTACATTGGTATCATCAAAACACTATTAAAATTTAAAGTAAATAAAAATTTCAAATTTTATAGGTCTTCAAAATGTTCAGTATAATATATTGAACCACTAGTGTCTATCTATAGTGCGAAGTATACAACAAATATTGATTCTCATTGTGAAACTGTAGTAGTAGACCATTTTATAAACCTAAAGACACATGTACATAGACTTTAGAGCAAATAGTTCATAGCTATAACAATTTTATTTAGGAGCACGAAAGCATCTGAAGTTTTGTAACCACAAGGGTATTCGCATCTTGTGTCCAATGATCTCGCAAATCCCACCCCGCACTTCCTGGGCACGTCTTCGACGCGGGATTACGATCCCACCGACGTCCACAGCAATCACACGAGAACCATGTTTGAAGTGTCTTTTAATTGTTACCTTGCTCCAATACTATTAATAAATCTAATTTAATTGTTCATTTAAAAAGAACTTAGGTATTTTGCGTAAAGAAAAAGAAGTGCTCATTTAAAAGAGAAAGAATTGTTTATGTTAATCAGTCTCCTGAATTTAAAATTCAAAGCTTATTTAGAGAGATTTCAAATAAACCCCGAGTCCTATCACAAGTTCGTTCTTTAGTAAGGGTACACTTTTGTCACACAGGTGAACAATGGAAAAGGAGAGTAGGTACATGAACTCCGAAAATTTTCTTTTTTACTATCCACTTAGTTCTTTTCCTTTTATCTTGTTACGGGTGAGTTTTTAGGGCCCCGTTTCAATGGGGTTTGGGGAAGGGCTTTAACTAACACTTTGCTACAAACTCCGGTACTAAAAAAACAATGCGCTTACGCCACTCCAGGTCGCAATCGCGGGCCAAAGTGTCTCGTAAAACAACACTCGCGAATAAAAAGGGCGGAATCTTATTAAAGTAAATATTTATGGCATTGCTATCAACCGATTGGACGAGGGTTCCGTCGCCTTGATAAATTGTCCCGCCGCTTGCGGCCTAACGGCTACTCTCTCGAATATTTCTCTTACTACACGTCGTTCTAAAAAATTTCGATGTGTGTTTGATTTATGGCATAATTTCCTTTCACGCGTTTCGATAAGTTTCTTCAGAGTTTCGGTTACATTGCAGCCGTTTTTGCCGAGTGGATCTAGGCTATACGGGAAGCTTTGAACGTTCGAACAATAAAGTGCTTGGCTAACTTTGGGAATTTAAAAGTTGTGGATCTTGCAAAAAGTAGCGCTCGACGAGTACCTATTTCTGTCTTACCTGCTCGTAGACAATAAGCTTGTCTCCGCACAATCACCCGACGCGAAACTTGATTCTTTCCATTCAATTTCACAATGGAGAAAATGAAGGCTGGCCAATTCTTTTTGCAACACCTTTTATCCTCCATTTTGTTCGTTTCCCGAAAGTTTACATTTTGAATCCACCTTGCGAATGCATTAGAATATGCGCACATATTTGTTTTGGCATCAAGAGGATGTGTTCTTCGGAACAGCTATTTCGATGTACTGTTTGCACACTCAAGACGTTTATGTCAGTGCTACATTTATTGTGTCAAATTTACATGTCGTTGTTATTGTTTTTAACCGACTTCTAAATCAAAAAGGAGGAGGTTCTCTATTCGTCTGTATGTATGTTTTTTTATTTTTTTTTGTGTATGTCCACCGATTACTCGAAGACGGCTGAACCGATTGAAATGGTTCAAACGTCATCAGGTTGGTTTCCAAGTTGGTCCCATTTTTTGAAATTTTGAAATCGGTTCAGTAGTTTTCAGGAAATCTTGAACATACTGGCTTTTTCGTTACCACTTTATGTGAATTTAATACGTATCTTTAGGCATAACTCCTTTGTTTATAAACCGATTTAGATGATTCTTGTTTTGTTAAAAAGGGGATACCTCAAGGTATGTATATTTGATGAGGATTTTTTTCTTACTTTTTTGATGTAGTTTTTTTGAAGGCGGTTTTATTTTTTTATAAAAATAATTTTAGATGTAACGTTTTCAATTGTATATAACACTTTTGTGATTTTTGTTTCAACTTTAATATGTTAATACTTATATACTTACTTATTTACCTTCTTCAACAAGTATTTTATCAATTGACATTTCTATAAATGGATCTCCTCTTGTTTAATTCCGATTCTTTTGTTGAAATCAGCTCATTCTTAGGTTTTGTTTTTTAATTTAACTAGTACGATTTCTTTAGAGATCTTCGTAGTACAAACTCAGAAACTCTTAAAGTTTTTAAGACGTAAAAAGCAGGACCCTTTCATTGCTCCCGTACCATGATTCCTCTTTAAAAGGGTGATTAATGTCTTTTGAACTCCCATAAGCTTCAGATACCATTTATGAGTGCTCCGTCATCTAACTTTACTAGTTCAGATCTTATCTTTAAATTTTACAACTCTTCTAACATCAGACGTGAAATTGAAGAAATTAGAAATGGCTTATTATTATTAGTATTACTTCTTCATTATGACAAAATTTATCACTATCATTTTGTCTGATATTTGAATAATAAAGACTTCAGCAACTTTTTAAAGACATTGAATGTTTTTTTAAACATTTCGATCTAAAAATACCGTTCATGTATATCAAAGTCAAAGAGTGTGAAGTGTTGCTTTTGTACAAGAAAAGATATACCTACTTGAAGCTTCAATTATGAGCCTTCAGTAGCAACTACATCCGCAATTAATAAAAGTGTCAGAACACAATCCTTCTTTCTGAAGCGACTTAATTTACTACATAAAAAGGTCCATTCTAGTTAATAGGTTTCTAATAAGCATTGATCGGCCAACGGCTGACGGCGGCGCAGGCATTTCCCTTTTCTTATAACCCAGTCTTTTTCTCGCTAATAACTACTTCGATTAACTTGTTATTATTAGCTGGACTCAGAAGCAATCCGGCAATTATTTACGTAGCAAACATTTCGTCGCGATGAGAGCTCGTTGATAAAACTTTCGGTCAACTATTACGTCAGAAGGGACAATTCCCGAGCATCTCTTAATTATTGTGCTGCGTATTTCGTATTACAATAATGAAGCGAAACAATAACGAAAGTTGAGGACGTCGGAGCGCGGCCGGCGGACAACTTTAGCTGCTCATTTGAGTGCTTGTTCAGCTCGCTCCTAATGAAAACTTGCTAGTTACTGCGCTAATAAAACATTACTTTTATTCGGGTCGAAACACGGGTAACTCACCTCGGTAGGGGAGGGGAAATTCGGAGCCGCCTTAGGTTGTAACGTTATCGACGGCTACAATAAGTCGCGTTTTATACGGTTATTATAGCGCCATAAACGCCACCGGCCGGTGTTTCATACAGTGCCAGGGCAGATTATACTGCCTATGGCCCCCGTTCGGGGGTCGGGCGGGCCGTCAGCCCCCGCCGCCCGACAGATGTGTCGAGATATCCGATATCGGGAGACACATTCATAATCTTCGTCTCCGACCTCCCAATTCTTATATTAAAATAACGAACGGCGCCATCACAGGTGCGAACTCGATGTGAATTAATAAAAAAGGGCGAGCCCTGTTCGTCTTTCAGCTTACCGTTGCAAACTTTTTTGAGTTACGAAAGGAAACTCGCAATGATATTTTAAAAACGAATTATTAAGCAAAAAATATTGTTGGTTAAAGTTCCACCGAAGTTTTACTCCATTTTCAGCGGTTATTTCGAGCTTTGCCCCTCTTTCGCTGATAAAGTTTTATTTTCACTAACGCCGTAATTACAACAGACAGCGAAATAGTTATACAGCTCTGACAGCAATGATAAATAATGATGGAATGTTTAAAACAAATTAACAATTTCAAATCACCTGTAACCGTCGAGATTTAATTAAAGTATTCCATCTGAAAAATAAAGGTGCCCTCCCAGTCTAATTGAAGCCGGAGAAAAATAAAGTTAATTCCTGGAGTAGCACTAGAGAACTTTCATTAGCGCTTCACAGCTACAATTGCGAGTTCAAATAATTATGTTTACGGAATCCTTTTCTTGCGCGGAGATTATTTATTTTCTCCATTGTTGGAAGAAGTGACGCGGACGAATTTTGCGAAAATACCCCATTTATCGTGCACACAAAGGCAACGCGATACCCAAAACTTTTTACGTGGTCAGTGACAATGCTGTTCCTCTTTTCTCTTAGCGTTTCATTTGAAGCCATTGTAGTTCGCGTGCTGGCCAACCTAACGATCATTCGGTGAATTGTCCAAATTCACTTGTTTCAAACGTGATCATTCCTTTTGTTCGCCTCCTGGTTAACTAATGAGGTTTTCTACAAATATCCGATTGTAGAAAGAAGTTGATGTACTGTCATTCTGTCACTCTATATTTCAACAGATTTGTTTTGTTCACTAAATAACCTCTACTTTGAAACTATTGATTAATGGACAGCGTATAGAACCAGTAATTATATAGCAACAACTTACAACGATATTAGAACTGTTGATCACTTTATCATTTCCTACAATTTATTTATAACTCGTAAATTGTTGAGTTGAATATTCAATGTACTAATATTTACTTCCACAAAATTTGTGTGATAGTTACACTCGAACTTTTTTCGATATTCTGTCCAGAGGAAAAGTTTTGTAGCAATTAGCAAATAATAGTTGCTAATCCAACGACATAGAAGAAACAAAGTTAGGAGACCGTGCGTACCTGCGCTGTCCGGGAAGCTTCATAGTTCGGAGTACATTTTTTTTTTGTTGTTGCACGAGTTGCGACGAGTAGTTTTCGCGGAAACGAGTGTAATGTCACACGCGGTGTCCTGCGGCGGTGTTCCTCCGTGAGTGTGCGGCTTTATTCAGTTTCGAGGCCCGCATAAATTACAGAGGAAATGGCCTCCGCTCACCACGCAACTACATAATATTTGTCCACCACCCCCGCATCTCTATCCTACACACAATCTAAACATCAAAACCATGCATTATCTACTTTCCGAAGACTTCTCAAACACCATGTTTTATGTAAGTGGGGATATTGTTTCCAATCGCTTTTATTGGGAAAGCAATAACGGAGGAACGATTTCCGTGATAAACCGTACCGACCTTATAATGCATAAAGAAAATACGATCATCTACGAAACTCGACTCAACCCTTATTTGCCTTTTCGGGTGTTACTATCTCTGGCTCGATTCGTACGCAAAGCCACCCGGCCGCGCGTGAAATACCAAGTACGCCCTAGTTTCGGAACGGATGGCGTTGTTTGTTTAGGCGAGCCGAAGCCGCGAAAGGTGATGGACTAAATATTAACAAAGAGCCATCGCACGCCGGATTATAAATATCAGGCGTGAAAGGTGTAACATTTGCGCCGGTATCGATTGGGAGCCGCGGGGGTTAAACATTCTTTGTTTTGGGGTGAGTCATCCCGTCCAGAAGTTTGACAGCGATATTGATCTTCGAGTGGCACGTGCCCGTATCAACACGTGGACACGGGATGAGTTGAAAGTTTTGAGCGGAACAAGGGTATGTGTGTCAGTGTCAGCATAATCAAGGCTCGCGACGCCTGCTGTTTGCGGAGCGCGGGCTAATGCTATTTGCCGGAGGGTGGACGCGGGACGCGGGCATCACGTGTGTGTATCTTAATCGTTATACGAAACACGCCTGCTCGTCGCCTTGTTTTGTTTGTCACTTTAACTGGGAACTTTGTCGGCGGCAGGTGATTACGTGACTCGGCGAAACGGGGCCACGCTCGAAGTTCAGGGTTCTCGCCGTGTGACAGATTGTGTACTTAGGATACATTGTATTAATGTAATCAAAAGCTCGCTCTAACTAGGAATTAGCTAGATCCGATTTCGGAAAACAAATTTAACTTTAAACATTTTAATTGTACCATAAGATTTTAAGTAGAATATTATTAAATTTGTTTTGTAAGTACTGATTAAAGTACAATATAGACGGGGTCTGTCCGTTCAATGCCGTACAATACTCTGATAGGTGTTGTCGATACCTGATTGACGTTTCTTTTGAAATTTACTCGAGGCAAAATTGCTATTAATTATAACAATATCAAAGAATTTGTAGGCAGCTAGTAAATACAAGAACTTTTTCAATGTTGCTTACAAAATTACTAGTTTGTTTTAATAAGGTGAATTCAAGCTACAAATTTACCGCTCATTATCATGTTGGACGTAACATAGTGATGTATTTCCTCATGAAACATGACGGTAAAAATTCTACTACAATTTAGTAGTTTTTTAATTATAATTGACGACAATTAGTAAGCGAGGGTTGACAAATTCGTTGATATCATGCGACACGTACGTCACCACACACTGGCACGAAGATAAATTTAACTGTTTCACTAACTTTGATTTATTTTGTTTCAGGTTTCGGTTTCGTCACATTTCAAAGTGAAGACATAGTAGATAAAGTGTGCGAAATACATTTTCACGAAATCAACAACAAAATGGTAAGTAATCTAATGTATTTAATTAAGTGTTTTACATCCCCTTAGAGGCATCTGACCAAGGTTATATTTAAGTAAATTTTCTGTAAAGGCTTAGGACGATTTAATTATACCTGGGGATTAATATTCAAATCTGCATTAGTTAAATAGGTAATTTTAATAAGGGGACATTAAATTCGAAATATCCATTCTTAGGTCACCAACAGATAGTAACAGATAACTTTGCTCTTATTTATTAGTCCTTACAAAAAAACCACATTCTCTCACAAATATTGCCTTAAAACTGTTGTTTTTGTACATTCAGCAACACAATCTTCTTGTTGTCCGTCAAATATCAATTAGAGGAAGGAGAGTTGGCGGCGATCCAAACAGAGCTAATAAAATGCTACTAAAGGCCTTTTACTCTGTTTAGATTTTCCTCGCCAAAGGGCGTAGATACGAGCAAGCCATATAAGACAGATTTACAGTTGTGTCAATATCAATGATTTACCCTAAGGCTTTTTAATCAGAGCTCTGACCCTGATTAGAAGTTTAACTGTGATTCACTTATTGATTTGTAGTTTGATTTAACGATCACTTTTCATTAGGTTTCAATGCTTGTAGGGAAATTAAGGTTATTAGAAAATGAGTAATGATTTACATCTGAGTGTTGTCTAGCTTAGGATAATAATAAGTACTACTGTGTGTGTGAATCTTCTGCATCATGAGCGTAATATTATTCAGTAAAGATTATTTATATCCTAAGCTATAAAAAACACCCAGTTTTGAAATCTTTATATAAAATGTTTTTCGTAACAGAGGGCTGAGTGTAAGTTAGTAAATTCGCAGACTATCGCGTAAGAGAGAAAATTTGACAGATAGATTGTACTTTATTGTAAAGAAATAAGATGTAGAATAGAATTCGTAATTCAAACGCGATAGTAATGTTTGCGCATTGACAGACTTACACTCGGGGTACAAAACCCAGCTTCATTTATACAGTACAATAAAAGAAAGGTCGCCCTATTCAATTGAATGCAGTGCTCAGCAGTCACCCTTTACACGGCCATTACAATTATGTACCCCCATAAACCTTTGCCCGATTAACTAGTAGTTGGCCACACGCACCGACCACTAGCTTTATTCTGCCGAAAATTCCTGGACATAATCAAATTAATAGCGCCCATCCACGCATCATATCATAACGCCAATAAAAATAATCACATCGCATTTACCACTGAACAGTAATGTCCACACTAAACTGTTTGCTTTGTTTATCAAAGTTTACTCGAGCATTAGAAATGTCAGGCGTACATGTTTGAATTAAACGCCACCCCGAGGGAGTCACTCGAGAAATGTTTAAATTAAAATAGAAAACTTCTGGGGGAAGGTATATACGGCGGATGAGAATGCTCAGCGGCGCATGCACGCATTATCAAGCACATAAGTCGCGCAACCCCACGATTCTCGCCCTCACTTGCACTTCGATGCCCCCTCTATAATTAGCACTAGTGATTTCTGACGTACTCCCGCTGTGATGTACGACGTGCATATTAATATCGACGTCTACTCATTATAGATACATTTTCCGCTCTCCATTTTCATCTTATATTTACATGTTCACGCCTCCAGATTTTACTCCCTCTCTACACGGTACAACAATAAACAACAAGTTGTGCTGCATTTGATTTTTCGAAAAATCCACGCGGTGTACGCACTCCTATTCGAACCATTACCTACATTGTCTTTGTCACTGAAGTTCCCAACGCCATTATCATCCTCCCGGCTGAAAGGACGGGAACAGATACCCCCTTCCCGACACCGATGCATATTCCTGATTATAAATGCTCGTTTTTTGTCTCGCTCTATTATCCCGCGAATAATGGCCGCGTACGAACTCGCGGCATGTGTCGAGCGAAATCGCAAGGGTGATGCTCGCCCTAAGTGGAACAAACAAGGAACAAAGACATCAAACAAATGGGTAGTGTTTTAGAGTAATTACAGCTTGCTTCCGTGCGAAACGAGAGATGTGCTCGAAGCGCCCGTAATGTCTGCGGCGGTAGCGGAAAACTAATCGCTTATTACGCTGGCCCTTTTTTGTTGCGTGTCGACGCAAATGATCAATGTTACGGCGAACCTTTTTACTCACTTTTCATGTAAAGCCAGAATTACAAAGCGAAGAAAATGAAAACGACTGATGAGTGCCACTACGCCGCGAGTACGAACTTTACGACGATCGGATACACACTCGGTGCGTGACTCGTAAACAAATGTACCCATTAAAAATTTGCCTCGGCATATCATAAACACATCTGATAGTTATATTTACGTACGCAATAAAGAAGACAGAGGCGTCACGTCAGCGCCGACGTTTACGCTACGGGTAGCTGCCCTCGTAAATTTAATATATTGTCATCTCTTATATTAAAATGGTCGTTAAGCTAATAGCTGCTCCGCCTTCCTCGCGACACTGATAGGGTGAAATCCTGAATTACTTTTCATACAAAAAAAATGCTTTCGTCCTCTATGACAGCGTGTCATGATAAATTGTCGAGAAATAATAATTAACATATCATCGCACCTCGTTTACTGGCAAACGCGTCATTATTCAATATTTAAACTTGTATTACGTCGTTTGATAGATGGATCGATCTAATATGTCAAACTCTTTCAATTTGGTAAATTTATAGAACCTACTGCACCAACAAGTAGTTTATAGGGAATAAAATGTCTCGCGTAATTACTTAAGAGAAACAGGAGCAGGTAAAGATGCATGTTGTTACATAAATACATCGCTCCATTAAAACGCTCGCAGCAAATTCTCGTCACTCCATTACATCTTTACACATTACACCCCTAATTGCTTCCGCTTACCATGAATTTTAACAACAAAGCAGCGACGGCCCGCAAAATGGGTGAAATACAGCGTAGTTTAGATTTCACCTTCTAACATCAATTTCTATTTGCTGGATTTAAGCGGCACTGGGACACATACACCTGCGTTTCTTTATGGGGTCACACCTGTTAAAATTGTCTCGACACTGTAACAACAAACCAACATGGAATTTATGGGTAGGGCGTATAAGGGTGAAATTTGATCACCGCCGTTTTAGGGGAGAGGATATAATTTGCTGTAAAAACAAATGAGGATGTAGTAGTATAATATTTAGGGTGCAAAACATATATAAAGTCGTAACCTTAATTTCCGTGGCAACACCTATGTTTTGGTTAACTAAATTGATTTTAAAACATCAAGCAAAACACTGTTTCTAATGTCTCTCTATTTTGCTTTAATAACATAACACTGACTTCCGGGCTACAAAGCATCTGTGTCCCAAATTTCAAACAAACCCGTTCAGCCGTTTTGTCGTGATTGAGTAACAAATATCTAAACTTTCACATTTATAACATTAACTAGCTTTCCGCACGCGGCTTCGCCCGCGTGGACTACACGACGTTATCCCGCGGGAATGTGATTTTTTTTGGGAAAAGTAGCCTATGTTCCTCTCCAGGCTACAAAGTATCTGTGTTCCAAATTTCAGCCAAATCCATTCAGCCGTTTTGGCGTGATTGTGTAACAAACATCCAAACGTCTAAACTTTAAATAGAAGTAGTAGAATTACACAGTAAAGACCGTTGCACTTTTTTTATTCCGTTTTAACTTTTAAATATATTATAGCATCTTGTGTCATAATATATGATATACTTCTCAAAACAAAATAGAGATGATTTTTCCCACCCCATGATTTTCTAAACTATTATTTTTATAATTATCGTAACATTGAAAAAATTAACATACCATGCTACTAATGCATGCTAATAATGGCTGCCTAGTACTTTTTCTGAGCCACTAGTTTAAAAATATCTATTTAAGAAAATTAAATACGTAAAAGAATGTTGAAATGAATGTCTTGTATTAATAATTGATACCTATTTTGTTTTGAGCAGTATATTTTTCACAAATCTATTTAGATTTTATAGAGATAAAAGTACTCATTTTATCACATTGAAATTAATAGTAGCTAATATAGATTTGTGATTGAAATGTAGGTACATATGACATTGCCAGATTTATAACTGGCTGGGTGGGTCGCGAAATTCCCGAATAAGCAACCCAAAAAGCCAGCATTGGCCGGATTTCATTCTTTTGCCGCGTTACGTTTTATTGGACGTTTAACTAATGGTTTTCCAAAACAACCCGACAGCAGGACTCTATGATTCATACGCAAGTTACGCACGCACTACTCACAAGTCCAACATAGTATACCAAATTGTTATTTGTAAAGAGAATAGGCATAATATACAAGAAAAACGTAAGAATTAAAATGTCACGCGTTTATTACTGAATGAAGTGTAAAATCAAAAACAGACAAGTGGATAAATTCATAGACTTGGATAAAGAATAAGATAAGGTAAAGATAATTTATTTGCATAAAATATGGTACATTGAGATCTTAAAATTCTAAATATAGTTTTACATATTTTGCCAAATGTAATGGCGTGCAAATGTCTGTTCATAAAATTATTTCTTACACAATTATTTTCAATTTAACTCAGTTGCAAAGATAAAAAAAAGGTAAAATAAAAGTAATGTATAAAATGTCAAATAGGTAATATTTAAATAAATTGAATAGGTAATTGTCAAGTTTTATCATTAAAAAATTACTAATACCTAGTATAATAACATTTATCCGATAGCCATTTCGTCAATTTAATTCTAATCAAATTAAAGTTTTCTTCACGAATAGGTTTGGGGATCTTATTATATAGTAGAATAGTCATAAAATAACAATTTGTATGATATAGTTTCGAGTTTGGAGCAGGGTGCCTACCACAGCGATTCAAAACTAGCGCGATCCAGATTCTTTCTTTCGTACTATGACCTTCTAAAAACTGGATCGCAAATGAATTGCTGAATGTGAATGACCGAACGATTTGTGTCCTTATTTCTTCTACCCGTCTCTTTCTGCATGCCTGGAACTCTCCAGGACCTGCAGGTTATACCCGTCCCTCTCACTCGAGAGGGACGGGTATAACCTGCAGGTGTCATGTTAGCTTGGCCGAGTTATAAGTCAAATAAGAGTTCATGACAGCTTAGCGGCTGTGAAATGTCATTGTATGATCACTGAATCGCTGTCATTGATATTAAGCTGTCATGGTACGAATAAGCGAAGCAGATCATGGTTTAGGTCCTAAACAAATCCGCAATAAGAGTTGATGGTAGGCACCCAGGTAGTAGTAATTTAGTAGGATTTCTGGATACATATATTTTGTATTCCTTTGCCTTTTTAAATATTTCTGGAGTATAACTCTCTCTGGGAATATCTCCGGTTGGTAGTATTTCAAGCAAAGGGGATTTCACGCGCGGCCCTGCCACGTAGGTAGGTACTACTGCTAAACTCCTTCTGTGTTCTATGAACAATACATTCATAACGTTCTAATGACGATGGCACTGTTCAAATTCTAACAAATATCCCAGAAGGTTCTTTATCTGAACTCCCCTGAACGATTACACGATTGTATTGGAGTAATCGTACAAAAATGTTAAAGGGACCGGGGTGTTGGGGAATTTTTCTCCACGATCGTGCGCGAGCCAAACAAATGGTTTCCGTTTAGGAAATAACACTAAAAGTAGGCACATTTGAAAGTGCCACTTAAATCTTGGGATCCTCGATCGCCATTTCTCTTAGCATCTTAACTCAGGTCGACTCACCCATGTCGTTACTGCCAGCTGAAGAATTACCTACGCACACACTCCTACGATTGTTTTAATAGCCCTTGATAAGTAAAGGGGTTCTTGCGTTAAAAGCCGTTTTGGGAATGTTTCTAACAAGCGCCTTAATAGTCTTATAATTAAGGATGTCACGGTTGTAAAACAAAACTACGTGAATTAACCCGGTTGGTAACAATGTGTTATATGAAACAAATGTTTGTGCAACAATGGTGTACAAAGTTTTAGGGTTTTGGTAGTAAAGCAACGTAATGTTTTATGGTTTTACGCAAACTCATACTTATGAAAGGAAAATAATATACTTTTCGCAAAAATAAGTCAAGAATATTTATGTTATCATAACTATAAAGTATAGAAAAGACCTTCATAAAGTACATTCACATGAAATTTAATAGTTAATAGCGACTGAACCGATCGCTCATACGGCTATTTATCGCGATATCTTTTACAAAAAGGGCCCCCATTTTCGGACGCAGTTAACTACATCAAATCCAGCGTCATTGACAGGCAGTTTCTTGAAAGGCACGTCCCAAGTACATAGCTACATTCCGGCGAGTCCAATCCCTAGCCGAGTGGGCCTTCTAACAATCAATCACGCTCTCCTCCGCAGTCGTGATTACCATAAACTTGCCGTTTTAGCAGGGCCCAGCGCTTCTTCTAAGCTTTATCGATCTCCCTTATTTTTGCGCCTCCTATATATCAACCTCCGTCCTTTTCATTCAAACTTGCAAGCACAGATTCGAAGAGGTTTTATCTAGTCGCCTTTTTCTTTTAAAGTTTCTCAACGTTGAATCAATGTCACACCCAAAAAGTTTGTTTGGTATCGGTAAATTTCAGTTTACGCGTTTGCGTGTCCCTTTCCATTTAACGCGACGACGATAGTTTTGGCCTAGTCTACTCTAAGCTCGACTAAGTTGGGAACTATCGTTAAGGGCTAAGCTGCAATAACAAGTATGACTTCACTGTTTGATCTCCATGGCATCTAAGCTATTAGTCATCTATTTATTCACTTAATGAGTAAGATAAACAATTGTAATAATAATTAACATAGAATTAAAACTTACTCAATCAAACTAAATTAAAGAAAACCTCATCAAAAGAAAACCTCATGAAGGTACCACAAAAATATTTAAAAAAATCATGAGTATTCTTGTGAAAAACTCTTAAAGTCCATAAATTTAAAAAATATTTTATCAAAAGTCACAAAATAGGTTTAATTACTATTTAAACAGGAGTAATTTCAACTTACCCTATTACATCGGGCTCCTAACCGTTTTAAGTTTAAAGATTAATATATCTGTCAGTTCTTAGTGCCATAAATAATACAGATGAAATCGTGGTCCCCATCTCGGGTCTATGGGATGCAACACTTAAGGCTAACGAGATTTCATAACCCAGGGGGTTTCTAAACTACCTACAAGGGTACATATAACGACACGGAGTTACTAACCGAGTTAAGACATATGCAGTTCCGAGGTGGGTTAATTGAAATATCTTTCGGTAGCTACGTTTAGTATACACGAATTGTATAATTTTTAGTTGAATTTGTAAAAAAAATATAGTTAATAATGTCTATAAGATGGCACATTTAATTTAATACAAACATCTAACATGATCTTAATTAAACTTACCGAATTGCATTTGTTCACTGTGTATTGTCACAAATTGCTTTTAGGTAATGTACATTAAGTGTCATTTCATGTAATTTATTTCATGCTCTGTTTATCAATGTTCGTTTTTAAATTAAAGGTTTGATTAGTTTTGTCCATTTTGTGGATAAGTTTTAGAAGTAGGTAGTAGTTGTTGTAAATTGGTTTGTAGGTACGGGTAGCAAGGGGTAAATTCATCCTTTTTGTTAGGACAGGAAAATATAATAAATTGATCATCTTAATATTAAAATTGACATTAGAAAACTTCGTTCAAGAAGTTTCCATCATTCAAGTTTACAAAAAAGGGAGTTAACCAGTTCGATCATAATCTGATAACGATCGCTATTTGAACAACTACCTAATTTCCTATATACCTATACGATATACATTTAATGGACCGAGGGCCGCGCACGCAACTTCCAAACGGCGCAACCAAATCGAACGCTACGACGTAAATTAAAGCTCAACAGGCCTTTCCGACATTTAACGATTTCTGCTCCAACTTAAATTTGGAAGCGTGAAAGAAAATTAATTAATTACACGCGTTGCACGCCACGGTAAATACTGAAAAATAAACCAACTTGAGATACCGTGGTAAACAACGGTAATTATGGAATTAAATTACAATACACTAATTATTAGGAATATGTACTTAGCATCTTTAGACTTTTGCAGAGAAGTAAAATCTATGTAGGTAATAAAAACCAAGTGGAAAAAATTATATGAATAGTTTTGGCCATGTTTTAACTCATAAATCGTATATTTAGCGTTAAATTTGTACATATCGTCGTATTATTAGAAATCAATATTCTATATACCCGTAAATTTTGATTTTGCTTTCAGCTTTACAGTTTTGTGCTACGATTTATCAATCATATTGTGGAATGTCATGTGGAAATATATTTGCACCTATTTACTCCTTGCTTTGATTGTTAAAATTTTCAGTAGGTATAATTCACACATCCACAAAGAGCGGTATTCACATGACGTCCGTGTAAGCCTACGATCCTATTAGTATTATTAATCCGAGCGTAAGAGATACGGGAAGCTCAGGAAATGTACTAAACGATGACTTACTCTGTATGCCAACTCAAGTGCAATGTTATATTGAATCAAATGCATCTCCAGCGCTACAGTTAACGATATATTTCAAAAGGTTTCTGCGCTACAGCAAAACAGTTCGATTCTTTACTGCATGCAAGTATAAAATATCAGGCGTAACAAAAGGGTATTCAATTTTATTGAAGTTTTTTATTTTTATGAAGAGGAAGTCTGTAGAATTGCAAAGTCTTCATAAAACAACTCATATTGAAATAACGAAAGGTATCTAAAACGTTCAAATTGATAATAAAATAGAACAAAGAAACTCAGACAGCTGGCCCTGGAAAGTGACGCACAAACGTTGACAAAGAATCCGAAAAAAATATATTCCGTAGTAATAAACGATGCCAGCTCGAGTACTCTTATCAAGATGAAAATCGTGCTTTACCGAGATCCCACTTTTATGGACAGATTAGGCAGGATCCCGGCGGAGAGAAATGATTCGACCGGCCGTAAAGTATTGTAAGAAGCGTCGCGTAATTGAAACGGTGTCGCTGCGTGCAATAAAGTAGTGGGTGCTGAGGGCTCGGGTGTCATCAATAAAGGCCATACGTTAGGGCAGGCCGGTTCATTACAGGCGCAGCGTCTCCGCATTCCCATTACAGGGGAGTTAGGAGGCGCGAGCGGCGATAAATACCAGCCGAGCAGCCTGCTTTATTTCTTGCGCACAATTTCATTTACATTAGAGGTGCTGAGCCGAGTATCCTCGGAGACTCGTATGAAAGTCGCGAACAGATTCATGCAAAACAAGTTACGAGCGGCGGGAGCGCGTTCCGCAAACCTTAATCTAGTAGTAGTGTGACAACCGCCGGCGGCGCTCAACCTACTTAATTACTACTAATTGCTACAGCTTATACATGTAGCTACGTGCGCCGTAAACTTTCTCACGGTGTATTATTAATTCCGAATGTCACCCGAATTTGTCTCGGACGTTGAATTTGTTGTTCTAATTACCGTGGCGGCGGATAGGCGGTGCCAGTTTATTAATTCGCATTGCTAGACTCGAGCTCCTTCACTGGACCGCTTCATCCCAGCTCTTTAATTAAAAAAAGCTATAAAATTATTAATCCACCACATGAAAATTAAAAGTTGTTTTTACGACAAAACCTTAAATTTGTTTTTATACTGAAACGCTATTTTTATATGTTAATAAATAACGGAATATCAATACTAAGTACGTTTATTTACATTTCTCTTGAGACCATTTCGTAGTGTCTCATAAATGTTTCATAGACATTGCGAGAACCAAGATAGAGAAAGAATTTTAATATAAACATCTAATTTTGCAAATTGGCGTTTAGCATACAGCCACTAAAGGATAGAATAGCCCATTGCAAATGCACCCATATAGTCAATACGTCTTGTCCGATTTTATTTGAGTCTATTTTCTCGAGGTTTCTATATTTTAGTAACATGGAAACACTTTTATAGTGTACTGCACCGTTTTGTGGTTAGTATACAAATTTCATTAGGCGTTTGAATTGTTAAACAGTCCGGTCATTGGTTCGTTATATTCTTTCCTCGCATTTGGGAAAGTCCTTTTAAGCTCGCTACGTATTAGCAAAGCAGTGAGTCTGCGATAATCGTGTTTACTTACAATTGCAAATGGTCCCTAATTCCTCTGAGTATCTGCCAATGCACTGCTCACAGTTTTGTTTTCAGCTTAATTGGCCTTTTTATTGGAACTTGCGGCAATTTGGTCTATTAGCACTGGATTCTATGTTCTTTAGATTTAATCTTATTTCTGTACAGCTTTGTTTGGCTGCATCATTTAAAAGAGAATGAAGAAATCTGTTTAAAAAATGCTTTCAAAGAATAAATATATAACTACGTTTATTTAACTACGTTTTATAGCAATACTGTCATCTTTCATCACCACGTGTTAAATTAACTCGTGATAATAATCAACCCTTTCCTCCTTTATTACATGTAAAATGTAAAAAAGAAATAACGAAATAAAACAGTTTAAATCCTCTTTATTGAACTACTATAGCCTAAAACAAAAAAAAACACAGCACTCCCTGCCTCTACTAAACAATCATAAGCCGTTAAATTTCAAGGAATCCGATCAAACAATTTACCAATCGGTAACTATTCTAATAACGAGAAAATGTTGGGTAACACTGACAAACAATTCCCATTAAGGCAGTGATATTCAAAGCTAAGTTAGTAATGTAAACGTCTTGGTTCGTTGCTACCTCGTGGCTTTATCGGGCGATCGATCCCCTAGAAATAGCCTTTGGCGGCAGACAAGCCTCACTGGTATGAATGTTGCAGGGGCCGTGCCTCTTCATATTTAATATCCTAACTAACATTTCTATGACGCCGCTCTGATATAAAATTCAGCTCAAATGTGACACAATAGTGCTAGACTGCGTGCCTGCATGGCTACGGTTGCTATAAACGATGTATTTCTAAATTTTACGAATGCACTTTAGTTTATTGGTTTTTAATGCATTTTACTTAAATGCTATGTTTTGGTATTTACTGCAACACGTTTTACTCCAAATACAATTTCATTCTATTGCAAGACATTCTCCGATGAATACAGAAAAAAAACAAAGATCCAAATTTTCGTGAAATATACAGTAGAAATATACATTATAATGAGTCTGAAAATCGTATTTCACCGAATAGTATTCCTTCACTTTAAATTGCAATAGCAACATCTAAAAACGAGTTTACTCGAACCCAGATTTCACGGTATATATCTAAAATTGTCAGCCCTATTGGCAGGTAACGTTACCGCTCGCTTATCGACGAGCGGACGACGCGCGACGAGTCGCTCGCTTCGATCGCTTATATCTGATTTGAATTTCGCGCATTACGACCCATCGAGCCCGGCCCCCGCCGCGCCCTCTCTAAACACTCAGACACTTTAAGTAACTCAGAAATTCGACGGAAAACGTCGACTCGCGCTTATCTTATTCCTTCGAACAACAGTTACGTAAATATGGAAAGAGTTCCCGGGGTGCGGCGGAGTATTTCATTATCCGTGACCTGTTGAGCGCAAGATTTGTGACTCATCTCCTTTACGTAACGACGTACACTCGCAATAGGATTTTTTTGCTTATCAAATTTCGCTACGTGCAAGCTTTCAACGTTAAAACAAACGTTTTTTCGCCGATCGAAATCTATCTTCGAGCAAACATGTCTGAATTTAATAAAGTCAGCGTTGTGTCGTGAATTTGTTTCGAATAACCGTATAGTAAATCCGTTACGGGGAGCATAAAATTTGTCGACGACGTAGCGGAGCGTATATTTTTTATCTGTAGGTATTTCCAAAGCTCTTACTGGCCTCCGGTTCCCACGCTCGGGCTTCCGTTTAGCGGCAATCAGCCCTGGCTTGCGACGCTCTGTCAATACGAAGGCGAGAGGTTTCCCTGATAAACTTATCTAGCGAGCACCCCCCTCGCCCCTAACCCTTCCCCCCGTTGTCTGCGTTTATCTCTCACGTCGCGTGTGTTCGTACGCTCCGCCCGCACCGCATCGCTCTCGCACAAACTTGCCGGCTTGTGCTTTTCGACTTTTTTATCGGTGCGTTAAATCGCATTTATATGAGAGTAATTCTTATATGACTCACTTATCTACTCCGTTCGTAATCGTTCTTATACGTAAAAAGCAAAAGATTTCTCTCTTCCTTATACTTACATCTGTGTTTTCGAACGCCGTTGTACATCAAAAAGTCATTTATTTCTTCATTGTTCCGATCTATTTCATATAGAAAGCCATGATATTTTATTCTTTTATAAAGTTCTCTATTTGGCTATCTGCCCATAGTCAACCATAAGAATTTCGAAGAACCAGAAATTTTGCTACTAGGAAACAAATGCATAATCTTATAAAATGCAGTTAACGTCAGCACACATGCGGAATGCTTCGGTGAGCATGCACTCTTGTGGAGTTGCTTTATTTTCTTACACCGCGCCAAACTAGGAAGGAATCTCGAATGAGGTCCACTAACGCCAAACTTTCTGTAGCTCGGAAATCTTAGCGCACAGCGGCGGCATGTGGCGGTGCTTGCAACTCCAACAACACACACTCACGACATTTAATTTGATGGTATTTGTTCAAAAGATTCCAACTCGACCTAATTCTGCCATTACTCATTGGCACCCGTGATATAATACAACCTCTAGCCGCCCAAATTAATAAATCAACGCCCGTTATACTTAATCGAATCGACTTCTCGACTCATAATATGAAGCTTTTCATTCCATCTTTCTTATTTCGACACTTTTTTATGTTCTTTGAAGGTCCGTAAAGGTGGATTAAAATATCATAAACCGACCCCCAATTGCGCTTGGTATAATAATACCGAAACGCCTAAAACGCTAACGAATATAAAATATAATAAGTACCTTGATAATGTTTCAGTTTTAAATTAAGTAGGTATTTTATAAACTCCACGTGTTTCGAGGTGATTACAAAATCAATGCTCTTAAAAGGTACGCCAGAATTCTTCGACGCCGAATTTATTGACATTACTGTTTTACCTTAAAAGGTTTTCACTCAAAATCAATCGAGCGATAATTTAATGACTGCTTTCAGATTCGTATTAATTCACCTTTACGTGCGAATGTTCAGCGAAGTGTTGGAGCATAAAACGCAGTGTTTTCTTGCGAAACAATTAAATTCCTCATACATCGATGGGATTAGGAACGAGTTGGGTCGTATCTGGAGTTGGGTGTTAAGCCGGTGTGCACTGGAGCAGACCTGAAGTTTGCTCGGCTGCTCCGAGGCTAGGAGGCGGCGAATAGTCCTCGATGGGATCGATATATCAGCAGAGGGTGCGCCTTCCTAGCCGGGGCTAAATACAATTCACCTTTGTTATTTTTCGTGTCATTAAACTGCGTCGCGATCTCGAACGCTCGATCGGGATTGCGAACTCCGATGCGAATTGTTTGTGAGCTTTTGTTTCCCACTCCGCTCGCCAGCGACGCGACATCAATTAACGTCGGATCCCCGCCAACTGAATTTTCTTCATGGCCCTCGCTATTATTTGTAGGTAGATTTAAAATGGAATCATTTTCCACTGCTGAACAATGCTTAGAACAGATTGTGTTTTTTTATTTCTACGGTATTTCTCGGTAGAACGTCGGAGTGAGATAGCAAAGGGGAGTTTAACAAATTTCGGTGTCGCACTATCTTAGTTTTAAAGCAGGCGGGCATTTATTCTGGCATGTCCCCTCGGTTGCGTGTTGCCGAACAAATGGGGGGTGCCCGCGGCACGGGCGGCCGCTGGCGTAGGCGCCGGTTCATTTGTAAAGCTTTATCGGACCTGACAAATGGCGACACTCACTATTTTTATGTCATGGACGATCGAAGAATACGGTTTATGTTACGGACCGATTTAACTTTGATTTGTGTTATACAACTTGAATGTATCGTAGATTTCACCATGCAAATTTGTTTGGTAAAAGGACTTAAAAAGAGGTTTTCTTTTATGTTAAGAAACTTAACAGTTTTGTTTTCGGAGTAATGAGCTGATTTCCACAGTTGCCATGTTGATTATTCAGCCCTATCACCAAACTTGTTGGAAAGACACTCAACGCGGTAAAGCTCCGCGCACTCTCTCCCCACGTTAATGCAAAATCACGTAGTTCCATGTCGTCGCAGAAAGTTGTGCAAAGTGCACAAAGTGCGCGAACGCCGTGGCAAAGCCTTCATTTGTCGGCTCGTGACGGCCGCGTGACAAAAGTGGACGCGACTTTATATAGCCGAGGACACATTGCGATTATGCACTACTACGAATAATGCTCCTGGTAAGTCGACGTCTATCTACCGACCGATTTTAAATGTACTTTCAAGTTTGTCATTAAGTTAATCGTCTATATTATTTAAGGGAATCGTAAATCTTAAACAAGATGAGAGAGTAAATTTAAAGTGATCTATCCGCCGACTTTAATTTAAGCCTACGTACTTTTCTGTAACGATGCTACTTGGTAGCGAAAATCCTATTGCTAGAGGTTTGGGTTAGCGTAGATTGGGTAATTTATACTTGCCTCCTGCCCTCCCGCGCGAGGGAGGATACAAGTACTGAATTGGGCCAAAATCGTCGTTAAAATTACCTAATGAATCGATTACTTTCGCCTAGTTCCCATCATTCCTTACTGCGTTAAATTTGTTACATTTATTCGCTTATTTACAATCGGAAACAATAATACAAAATGTGACATCTTGTCTTTTGGTAATTACTTGGCTGCTCGTAAAATTTGGCTTGCTGTATAATAAATATTTAATGATAAGCTCCTTGACTTGGCGTAGCAAATTAAAATTCAATTTGTGATTCGAACCGTGAAGCATAACGGATTGTCAACTGATTCCGTCACCCCCTTTCTTCTATAATTTCTTGACTGGCTCGATCTCGACGAGGCAGGAGTATTTGTACAATTCTCGAGATTTTATTAGAATTGAGCGAATATCGTTATGAAGGTATAAACGTTAACAATTATTATTATAAGCTTGACAGAGCTATTATAGCTGCGATTTAGTTGATCTTTTGAATATGAGGGATTTTTCCTACTTGAATAGCAAAATTTTATATGACTTTATATGATTCCATCATCATCATGTCAGCCGAAGGGCGCTCACTGCAGGGCATAGGCTTCCCCAAAGGATCTCCATGACGATCGGTCCTGCGGTGCCCGTATCCAGCGGCTTCCCGCGACCGTGACTAGATCGTCGGTCCATCTTGTAGGGGGCCTGCCCACGGAACGTCGTTCGGTTCGCGGTCGCCATTCGAGAACCTTTCCGCCCCAACGACCATCGGTTCTCCATGCTATGTGCCCTGCCCACTGCCACTTCAACTGAGCAATCCTTCGAGCGATGTCGGTTTTTTTAGTTCTCCTGCGGATCTCACCATTTCTGATTCGATCGCGCAGGGAAATACCAAGCATCGCTCTCTTCATTGCTCGTTGGGTGACCTTGAGCCTTATTATGAGACCCATAGTAAACGACCACGTCTCGCTCCCATAGGTCATTACTGGCAACACACTGGTCAAAGAGTTTCATCTTTAGACATTGCGGTACTCGCCATTGATGTTGATGCCGCATCCTTTCCAGTCAAGAAGCTTAAAAATATCCTCCACCGCAGCTGTGAACAGTTTCGGAGAGATGACGTCTCCCTGCCTCACCTCACCTCGCTGTTGTTGGATGATAGGATTAGAGCTCTGGTTCTGTAACCGGACTGACATGGTGGCATTTTGGTATAAGTACCTCAGCACCTCGATGTACCCGTAGTCTATTTGGCACCTCTGGAGTGACTGCAGTACCGCCCAGGTCTCAATCGAATCAAAGGCTTTCTCATAGTCCACGAACGCCAAGCAAAGTGGCAAGTTGTACTCTTTGGTCTTCTGTACACATCACATCGCTTCTGCCCTATGCCTTTGGCGTTTTGTACTCAAGGATGACTGAATTGAAAAGCTTCTGGAGGACCTTAAGTATCGGCTTTCCGCAGCTCTGTTGTGAATCCGTCATCACCTGCCGCCTTGTTGTTTTTAAGCTGCTTGAGAGCCATTCTAATCTCGTACAGGCTGACGTCCAGGATATCTTCTGCATAGTGTCGGGTAAGCTTGGCTCTATGGTCTGTAGCCTTGCTTTCAACAGGTGTTTGCGTGGAATATAGCTGTCCATAGAAACTCTCAATCTCCCTCAGGATTTCAGGTGTTGACGAAATTATTATATGTTTACTGAGTAATTATAAAACTTTAGCTCGGCTAATTTAATGCGATTAGTAAAAGTAATTTATTAGTAAGACATTGCAATCTACAAGCTGGGTTACGCTTTTTGTATTTTACAACTTTAGTGTCAAACACACATTTTCTTCCGAAGTTTATTATTATTTAAAATACCCATGGAGTAAGGCAGAATGTAAGCTTTAAATAATCCTTAACAATAAGAACACATTATGAAACGAGATAACCAACACATAGACAATCTTGTTTATCTTTAACTATTATGAAAAAACAGGAATTTTACCATGTTTAATTTTGTTTTTGAATCTCCGATATTTCGGCACAGTTGCACACGCCATGATAACAGAGTAACTCTTGTTTCTCTTGTTCCAGGTGGAATGCAAAAAAGCACAGCCCAAAGAAGTCATGCTACCAGCAAACTTGGCAAAGACGAGAGCCGCCGGTCGCGGCGCGTACGGTGAGTTCCTAGGTAGCGCCGTGGCGGCGGGCGGCGTCCGCTACGCGCCGTACCCGGTCCCTGCGCAGGCGCAGCTCCTGGTCGCAGGGTCCGGCGGGGGCGCCCACGCGGCCTACCGCAGGGCCCTCGCCGCTCTCCGCCCCACACCCAGACCCCCGCGCCCCGCCATCGCACCTCTAACCCTCCCACCACTCGCCTACTCCGTCTCCGAACTCCTCGGCGCACACGCGCTCGACATCCCAACCATCTACTCCCCACTCACTCATTCATTACCCACTCCAATGTCTCTTTGATCCGCAATCCTCTTCCAACAACACCCACACCACCCCTTCTGAAGCAGTTAGCTAAACTCTTATCTTCATAGCATTCCTCTGCACTCTCCACTCCTACTCTTTCTTACATTCCTACCCCTTCCATCTGCGAAGACAATACTAGAGCGTACCATAAGGGAACTGATAATATCCAAAGTGTCTTATTTTTAGTAATGCCATTAGAAAGTCAGTTAGTTAGCATATTTTCGAAATGTGTACGAACATATAGAAAAGCCATAGAATCACTTCTTATAAAATGATTCAGAGTTATCCTATTAATAAAAAGTAGTCAGAAAGGAATTGGAACAATTTTAAGTAGGGTTGATAGAGAACAATATTTTCTGCCAGGTTGTAGGTGCTTAATGCGATTTGATTTTTAAATAGATAGAGGAAATAGTACAGAGCCTGGTGGTTTTATGATTTCAAGTAGCTTTTAATAATATTAATAAGAGCCTGATGGTTCTGCTGATTCTTGCCAGTTTGCTACTTATCCATCCATATTGAAACTAAACCCGATTAGCGAGCAGAGTCTAGTTACTACATTGGTTACGAAAACATTGGTGGAATTGCCCAGAAATATTTTCATAATTGACTTATATCTTAGTTTTTTTTTACCATGAATAGCTTTACAGTTGATGTCGGCTTTTCAAAAAATGTTATCAGTGGATGAAAAGAGGTACCTATTAATCTTTGGATGTTATTATTGGTTTTTGGATCTTTAGACAGATGTTGTTAATTTTACACTTTAATTTATTACAACTGTATTGTAAGATATAACTAGCGTTGGTACTTAATTTATGATTTGATATGTGTGTTCTTAGTCAATTAAATATAAGTTACTAGGTACTTATTATTTGAATCCTTACTCTTTACATTATTATTTATTTATTATACTGCATTGCCAAATTAGGACCAAATACATTTTGTTTACTATTAGTTGATCTTAGTTGTATTATATTATCAGATACATCATTATTAACTGGATCTGTTGTATTAACAGTAAGGTTACTCATACATCCAAGTTGTTTTACATAAAGTAGTTCTCGTAAACTAATAGAATTAATTGTAATAACTTAAGTAGGAGTTTTCGGTAGAATTTAGATTAATAAATATCATTTCTAAAATATTTAAAAAAGTCTGTTTGTTTAACATGTATAGCATTAGACTAACAAATGTGTAGAATAGATTAACACGATCGATAGCGCGTCATGTTGATGAGCGATTTACTAACTTACCCTCAGCGCCGCTATAGAAACAGTTTGGTGTTAGACACTTCTAGATGATGTTGAATGCTCTTTATATAAACGTAAAATAAGTATATATATTCTATCAACATATTCGATATCTGTGTAATATCAAATTCTTTCGCCAAGCAAAATAGTGTCTCACGGCACATTTAAATTCATTCTCCTATAATGTAAAAGACACACATATTTAAATGTAAGGTGTAAGGATCGATGGATTTATGTAAATGTTTTTACATTTCTAGATTTCATGTGGTCATTGGGTGCTCTTCCTGACGGTAAGTTGATTCACATTTTTTTAAAGTCACGCCATTTCTCTTCTCCTCTTGCATCTGTCCGATCATTGCTCACACGTTCTGCATTCGACTGTGAACGTTGTTTGTTAACTGCTAACTGGGGGTAAAACGGATCACGGCATTAATCACTTGCTAACTCACTTAATTGTTGCTAGATGTCGTTACATTTAATTAACAGTATGTCGGTCCATCTGCCGTATGATGGATCACGTGGCCAGACAGATACACTATTTTGATTGGCAATAATATGATAAACGATCCGTTAGTAATCATATCAGCCGATGTGGACGTCCGGCCATCATTCATTTTACATTTTATAACGGACCTCGTGTTGTTATCGATACCGATATTACTAATTACTTTTTGTATTAATGTTTTTAAAGTAAAATGTATTCGTATACTTTAGTTCGTTTCAGCTGTTGGATTAATGTCATGTTTTAATATAGAGTAGCTGTTTTTGTTTGGTAATTTAGTAAGTTTGTTATTGGAAAACGGTAGGTATCTCTTGTAAACAACAAGCCGTTTTAGTCTATAGTAGTGGATAATGTTTAGAAATGCCTCGCGCTGGACATTATCCAAAGCGATGTCGTACCAACGGGTTCGCTATATTTGGCTTTCTCTGCAACGCCTCTATTTTAGAATCGGGCCACCGGGACACTTGTTACATGCCGAAAGTTCATATCAATCGTCGAATCAGTATCGGCGGTAATTACCTACTTTGGATAAGAAAAGCATGCGATCAGTCAATTAACCCTGCTTCTCATCAAAACTGTTATTTTATTTGTGTTTGAAATGTGTTCGTTTGTTGGCAGGTTTTCCCGCAGCGTACGCCGCCTACGCGGCAGGACGTAGCTATTCGGGCTATCCTAGCTTCGGGCTGCCCTACCCAGCAGGTAATCCCCTGGCGAGCTTGCACCACCAACTGTCCGGCAATCACTACCACCACTTGGCGACACTCTTGCCGTACCACCCGCTCGAACTCGGCGGGGTTTACAATGTACACGCCATGCATCTGTGAGCTCGAGTCGCGACAATGCATTCCGCTAACCGCTAACAATCGCGACTGGCACTCTACCGCTTCCTACTGACATACCACTCATCCACATTCGCCCCCTTACTGTGGTCACTGTGTACTAACTACCCGTCGCGACTAACTCGTCCCGTGACAAAAGCTCGTGCTAACTCACTAACAAGTTTACCGACAAGTTAACACCCCTAAATGACTGAACCATCTAAATAAATCTGCCACGCCGTCAAATTACGAAACGTCCGTGTTTTGAGAAGTGCTACTTATTGTTTATCTCCAGAATTTTGTCGAGACAATCCGGCCAATTGCGAGCGCCTCGCTCTATGTTTGCAGACGATTCGCCCTAACGATTCTCAAATGTTACGCGTCAGGCAAACACTCGAGCGCAAACAGCGCGCCCGCCTCCCCGCCCGCTGGTATCGCACCATCACCCACACCTCATTAACAAAGAAAGCTTTTAAAAGAGATTTCAACAGATTCAAACAAAAGTACAGAAAAAATGTGACGACCTTTTTGTGGTAACTTCTATGTAAATCTCGGGCGGGACGAAAAAGAATTTTCACTAATTAAAAGTAGGAGCCACCGAAGGCTCCTGGCCGATCCCGTCGAATGAGACTAGAATGTTAATTTTTGAGAAGTCTTTATTATTCCTCGGAGGTTAGTTTGTTGCTTTCTCCCGTGAGGAACTAACCTTAGAGGGATCGGGAGGGGGAGGCGCGCCGGGCGCAGCTGCTCAAATACTCTTCTCGTTATTTGTCCACACTCCGTGTTTGAGCCGCCGCTCGACCATAATTACGCCACTAAGCTTTGGCTTTCCACTTTTTTGTGGCTGGGCCGCACGTCCTACAAATTTTTCGGTCGTACACAACCGGAATCTAGAACCGCCATTCCAAATTCTTAATTGACCGAACTGGACGCAAACGAAATCGTCTTTTTCGGTGTTCGGCGAACACGATTGATGCTATCGTAGCGGAGCCGGTGACCGAGTTTGGTCAAGTTTTTCTTTCGTATTAGTCGTACAAATCGTTCTGCGTTAATTACTTTCGAGCGAGCGTTTTGCGGCACGCGAGTCGGACGTTTCTGGTGGATCACAATAAAACGCTTTGTGTGCAGTTCACTGATAAATATAAACGAACAATGGGGTGATGTACTCGTACAAATGTGTTCAAACAATACTATCACATTTTAATAAAAAAAACCATCATAGACTTATACAGAATCAAAGCTATATTTTTCATTGAAAAGTCAAAGTTTAATAATAACAATGTTAGCATATAGCATGTGATGAAGGCTAAGTGCTACACCGTTGTGAATAAAAAAAAAAAAAAAAAAAAAAAATAAAAGCTGCATACAGAATATTTAATCTTGTTACACCAGCTAGGACGAAGTTTAACGTGTTAAAATCCGTTAGAGAAAGTCGTGTAGCCGCCGCAACGTGCGTGCCAGCTGCCCGGCCACAATTAATGTGTGCCTATTTGCCATTAGCATTCCTCGGTCGGCTACCAGCTTATTGGTAACATCATCTACGACGCCGATATCTAATCTGCCATAAATTATAACATAATATGTCCGGTCGGAAGCGGTTAATTAAATTTCACGCCGTGAATATTAATAAGGGTACGAACAGCGGTAGACATCACGCGCTTTTAATTTCATTTTATTATGGAACGCGGTTGCGTCCTTTGACGCGGCAGATGCCGAAAGTGCAACCAAGAACCGCAAGTTCGAGTCTTTAATATGGAGGAGTAGTCTGTAACGGGAGGACATTTTCGAACGTATAAACAACTTTGCTAGTTTCTAATGGAATGGAATTAATGGTAAAATATACACGTATAACCCTTTGATATTGGCGATCTTTATTCGAGTGTTTCTTGGAGAGATATTATGTTGTAAATATTTGCGGAAACCGAGTAAAAGAGATATTGCTATAAGCTAACTTTAGATATTATATTACCGAGTAAAGTCACCGCCAGTCGTGATGAAATTAAGCAAGACATACTGAAAAGCCAGTCTTGTAAATTGACGGGCGAAATCAGTAGGAATAAATTAATAATACTCTAATCTAGACCGAAATTTTTAGGTAGTTTTTGATAGTTAATAGCTATATTTTATCTTATTCCTCTTTCTCATATTAGAATTAATCATGTTTATCTTAAAGTAGGTAGTAGTGACTTGATAGCAGCAGTGTATTAATCAGTCTAGATTTCCTCTAAATAGGGAGCTATTGTAGGCTAGTGTTTGGATTTTAATAGGCATAGGAGACCGAACACAACGGTGTTCATTTTATGTTCAAAGGAAAGAAAAATATTAGGTAAGTACAAAAGATTACCTTTGCCTAGCCTAAGGCATAAATTATAGTTATGGTATAAAAATACAATAAATATCACGGACAACCGTGTTAACATCTATATATACACCTTCGCTAGCAACAAATGAATATTACATTTATAATATGCATCAAAAATTTAATCATTAACACGTGTCAAACGAAACGACGCATTTCCTTTTACGGCCCGTTAGCCGCTAAATAATTCATGGCCCGTATCCGTACTTGTCATAATGACGTAAACAGCGGCTTAAATCATGGACCCCTGACAACCTTTCTACCTCTGTCACATAGATCCATAAAAAACCTCAAAACACTACCTTCGAAAACGTATAACCCCCACCTTCATGAAATTTAGAAGTCGGCTAAAAAGGTCTTCACGTTGTGTTCGGTCAATTATATTTAGAAAAAAGTTTTAATATGTGTAATCAGGATATCTTAATCATTATCAATTAGATAAGGACTATTAGCGTCTTAGAAATTAATTTGGAAATTACTAAGTTTAGAGGATGAGTAACAACCAACACTTAGATATTTATTTGCGTAGACGAATATCATAGGATTAGTTTAGATAAATTAATTTGTCGTTTAACATTCGTTTTAATAAGGAAAAAAATGAATACTATGAGCTTGAAAAGTGTTATTTTAATATCTAATTAAAAATATTTGCTATAATTGTAATATATTTAAATTTTCTTTTGAAGTTTTTGTCTATTATATTTTATATTTACACTGCTTAAATGATAATGTTATTGATATATTTATCGTTGTTGTTACATATTTTTGGATGCAACTATTTTATGCAATCTCCTTCGTGTTATTGTTAGCGTAAAGCGATTCAGTAAATCGAAACATCGGCGAAATGAAACCGGGAGTATGGCTCTGCGTTTCGAATGAAAGATAGTCGTCGTTTCATAGCAATAAATCAATTGCTTTGTCACAACACCTCGCAATAAATTATTTGTCGAAAATAAGGTGTTCTTCTTGTATTCGTTTGCGATAAGAAGGAAAGATATTTTAACGAAATTACTTAACTATAAGTTAAATATTGGAACTGTAATCGCTGTGTGCGCGACCGTCCCTGCCGCCATCCTCTAAACTAGTCATACGCGTAAGCTTGAAATATTGTATCGCATAATGTAAGATTACTTGAACGTATGGCTACAACTAATGTACCTATGTTAAAATTAAACTCGATCCATCTCTCTCTGACGTAAAGCCGCGTCGTCATTAAAATAAGTCGAACTTTAATAAGGGATACATAAATTTATGATCGAACTAGGTCGGGCTTTGGAATTGACTTTCCCCCTATTACGTGATCCATTGCGTGTTCAGATATACTAATATCAAATGAATTATTCAGTAAATAACACCATGTTCTTGATACAGTTTTGATGATCGAATCAATAGTTAGAATAGCACGGAATGACCCCCAGCTCCTTGCATCGTACATACGCGTGCTGCTCACACGAATGGGCCTGGATTCGAAACATAGTGAAGCCAGTCTATCATTCCGTATCTATGCGTGCAAACAATTTTAAATAGCCCGAAAACAGTAAACAGGAAACTATCAATTCCAAGTTTCCCCATAAAGATTCGGCTAGTGGAGCTTCGGGCGATATTCTCCCTTCACTGTTCCTTATAGTAGCATATATATTTTGTTTTGTGACTTTTGTTTTTTCCCTTAATTTTTTTAATGAGCTCTGTAGTGAGGGGTATTCGGGGTATGGTGTTTGTTTAAGCGCGGTCTGGGTCGGCTTTGTAGCTTTTTTATTTTGTTGCCGCAGGTGTAGTGGGAGTTTTACCGGCGGAAAGTCGCCTCTTGGTCGGCGAGTACGTAGGCCCGGGTATGCTGGGGCAGAACTCGTAAGCCGCCGCTGCCGCCCCGCCGCCGCTATACCTCTCCCCGGACACACCCGTTAACGGCTCCCGGATTCTAACGAATATAAATAAATCTTTTCTCAAGCGAATAGCTCTTTGATATTACCGACCCCCTCGTCTACCCCAAGGAATGCAATGTCGCAAAGTCAGTTTCCATTATGCTCGAATTCGCAGATGCGTGTTGCGGTCCGCCCGACTAGGCTTGCCCATATAGCCCGATACCAATTTACTTAACCGATTCTCTATCGGTTCAGAATAATTTACATTGCGGTATCCCTCAGGAAGTAATTCCAATAAATAAGATACAGTAATTTAGGCATCGTTCGTAATGCACAAGTTATTTCATAAATACTATGTAACCCATGTGTCAAATTTTAATATATTTAAGTCTACATTTGTAAGTTAATAGCATTGTTCTTATCGCTGTTCCGACATATCGTCTTAATATATCATTACCTGTAAGTTTATGATATTGTGAAGCCGCTATATTTTAAAATAAAGGAAGTTGCCGTTGTATAAGCAAACCGTTTTATCGTTCATTGTCCAATCATTCAGAAATCGAGGTCGATCACTGCCTCACTTATTTACCGTTCGTTCGCATATCGATTACGACCTAAATAAACTGGAAGAGATAGTGTGTGGCTCGGAGTAGGCTAGCGTGCGGTGGTTTGATTTGTTTGATTATTGTTCGCCAAGTTCGTGGATTAACTATTTTAACAATGGTATTTCGTTTTTCTGACTCATCCAACGCGGTTCACGCAGCGTGGTGTCCGCGGCGCGCAGCTGCTCAGCCAGCCGGTAAGCGGAGCATGTGTTCGAGGGCAGCGCCGGCGGCGGCGGAACCGGTAACAACCGATCGGAACCGGTTCCAGCCGGTCCGAGCCGGTGCTGCTCCCGGGAGGCACGTGCGACCGCGGCCCGCCCGCCGCCGCATGTCCAACATTCCCCACATTCAACACGCCCGCCCTCAGAATGCAGCCCGCGAACTAGACACGCAACTATTTTGCATAGTATCTCTCTTGCTCACTTGCACTTTTGTCTTGAACTTACCCGGAAAAATTCAGCCTCACTAAAATCCTAGGGTGTTCGTCTCGAGTGAACAATTTACGAGGTACGATTTAGTTAAAAGAACGCAAGTGCTTCGGCAAATTAGCGCCTTGAAACGAAATTCTTTAAAGAGTCACCCGGCCGTCCGTTTGAATCCAAATAATTAGCTGGCGAGGCGGCGAGTGGCCGCGAGTCGTGAGCGCTGCCAACTCCATTTGTAATTTAAGATATTTGACCGTTAATTGTGTTAGTAACTGTTAAGTTTAGTGCTTGTTGCTTAGGTTGGAGCGGCGCACTCGTCCGCGCTGCCTTCTCAGCACCTTCTAGATTCATGCAAATAAATAGATCTAGTGTTCCTCCTAGCGATCGGCACTCCGCCGATTTAGATCCGTGTGCTGTGTTTTTGGATGGGTCAGAAATTTTATTTATTTCTTTTTTGTTATAGATCTTATAGTTTTATTTATGGATGTCCATAGATTTTGACTAACCGCTAGCCTAGCGAGCTCCATCACCCATAAATTTTTATTGTAGAGTTTCACCGAAATGGAGTATTTCCATGAGATTATAATGGGTGCTATAGCATACTAATCTCTTCTAGTTAATGTCAGATGCACACAGCCTGCGCAATACGTGAATGCGCGTAGTAAATCCTTTGTCCTGCATGGAGGCTGAAGAGCCGTGGTCTTAAAGGCCCGTCTTATTCCACTTCACCATATATCCTTCTCTTTCCTCGGCGCCCGGGATAAGGGATTTGCTTACCGGAATATTTCGTAGCAATATTTCACGTGTATACAAAAGTATGTGATACCAAGAGACCGCAGCTTGCCGAACGTACGGAGACACCCGCTGCTGAATAGGGCGAGTAATTTCTCTTTTGAACATTATAAAGTTTGATCTGTATCGTAAATATGGAGAATTAGAATAGAGTAGGTACATCGAAGAGGTTTAAAAAGTGATTTCAGTAGCATTTTCATAGTGTTTTCCGAGTTATACGTAATATAGAAGTTTTGTATATAGAAATTAGACTAGACTATGAAATTAGAATAAAATAAGAAAGAATTATGTTGAAAGAAAAATGTAAATGTAGATACGATGTAAAAAAGACAATTAGAAATTCTCCAAATAGTTATTCTAGAATTAGAAAAGAAACGGGTGATTTCAAAACTGTTGTAATATAGTCGAGCTTCAAGTACAATTTAGATTGTAAGTGTTTTCAAAAAGGTGGATAAATTGTTTTTTAAATGCTTTTTTGACAGTACGTAGAAAAGTAAGCCAATAGATATAGGTGGTAAAAGAATTATTTTGTGATTGGTGGTGCAAACTCTTTTTATAGATGTATTTTATTATTGTTTAGTTATAAGAATTTTACAACTAGAATAGATTTTTATTGTGACTAATAAATTGTGTGCCTTAGAATGAAGTAAAAAAGTTCAAAGTAATAAACATAGAAATAAATTTTATAATTTGTTACAAATCGAAGCAAATTAGAATAGTCAGTTTTAAATTGAAAATATAGACTAGTTATAATTATTTAAGCTGTAGTGATTGTAGAAGTAAGCGGTGCTAATCCGCGATAAAAATTTGACTACATGGGTAGAAATAATAATTGGAATTTAGCTAACTGTAGAAAAAGTTTTTGGATGTTTCTCATTAATACTGTGTGTTGTTTCTCAAGATTCATATTCGTTATGCTTTTTGATGTGGCTTTACATGTTTTTCATCTTATTCAATCTATGGCTGAACCACGGCACCGGGCATTTTGGGAAAGACTCGACATTTATTTTACGAGGCAGTAGTCAGCAACAGTGCTGAAATCTCGTGAGGTTTAAAGAAAGGACACGGCACCTTCTTTGTAATTCAAATGAGCGTGCGTGCGGGCAGCGTCAGCATAGAAATTCGATTAATTTGCAATTGAGATAAGTCCCAACGGCTAAGCGATCGAAAACTCGCAAAGGCGTATCATCTTCGCGAGGAGTTATTGATGGCACCTATTAAATACACGTTTGCGTTGCGATGTGTGGGAGCCAGGTTATCCCGTAAACGCTCAAATAAAACATTTCAATCGCGCCAAGTGGAATAAAGTATTGGGATCTTGTTCGTGAGGGATGGCGCGCGCAACTTATATGTGGTAGCTCCGAGTGTTTTAAAGGAACTTCGGCGCTTAATGGCGGCACTCAACCTTGCTTACATGTCACTTATTTTCTCTTCAACTAAAGATTTCTTATCAACATTCGACTCTTAAACATGGTTTTAAAAGCCAGATATTTCCTCATTGGTTTTAAATCACACCGCAACGCTTTTAACATGAATTAAAAGTTTTAAAAAGTTACCATAGGCATCCTTAAGGTTCCTATTCCGTCGAATACAAACTTTTCACGTTTTATTCCCTTAACTGCCGACAAATTTCGTTCCAACTCCTATTTCTCATGTAACACTAAAGCACCCGCACATACCTTGCGAAAATTCCGGCCCCGATTTTCGAAGTGGAGTTGAACATTGTTATACATAAAAAGGCCCACGTAATATACTAGCTAGAAGGGCGAGAGAACGTACTACACCCCGTGAATATTTCCTTCGACCGTCATCCCACTTCAGAAGAAGAATTATTAAGTTTGCCGAACTTCGCAATTATGAAAGTTCGAATAGCTCTCATAAGACGGCCTCTGAATTTATAGATGAATATGTGCTCACCTTTATGCGAGCGACATACTTCACGAATTACCTGCAAACATTCACAAATAACGAGGGGTTGAATTAATTTGACGCTATCAAACGGCGGAATGCAAACGTGTGTATTAACTCGTCAGTTTTAAAAGCCAACCGATTTAAATAAGTGTTTAAGCGTTGACGGCATATTTGTGCAAGTTACAATACGTTAAGCGCTCGCACGTACCGGCAAGTGAGCACGGTTTCTGCTTAGATGACTCAATTTTCTGGCTCCTTTGCTGCGCAAAGCTTCAAGGAACTTCAACTATTACACGCACAAATTACATTTGGGGCATATGTTAACTGTAAGTAACCGTCGGGGGCAGATATGACCGGTGTAGATAGCTCGCACTGTTCGCCTGTTAACTCGATTCAAGTCGTAAATTATTTGAGGTGGAACACGACTCTCACAGGTTGCTCGTGTCTGTTTGTGACTTTACTTGTTGTGAATCGACCCGTAAACTCTGATTGAGGGATTAGGTACACTGTTTACGACCAGTTTATAAATCTAGTACGCATTTCATCTAAACCGTTTTATCTAGTACGCATAAAGACGTTCAATATTTGTTTCTATTGTGAGAAGAGTATCAAAAAAATATTTAATGGAAACGAATAGGTCCGCCCGATTGATCAATAATGACTGCGGTGTAATGGGAAAAGAATGATCGTACAAACGATCAAGAGACGAGTCTACGCTATCAAATTCTTGTTTATTACACAGCGGCCCTCGAGTAAATAGCCTCTCACGTCCGGAGTAATGTTATTAAAATGTGTCAGCATTTTGTGCGGGCATAGCGGGCGCGAGCGTCCGAGCGTACGGCCGCGCGATCTATCATCCATCCTCCATTACTTATATTGTACTTTTTTCGCCAAGTCACTCGCAGGCCGGTAATCACCTGGTGCGACCGCGGACCTCCATTTTTCACACTAAGTCATAACTCGCGCATCTGACAAAAATAAAATTTGTCGTACAAGCCAATGGGGTAATGGGGACGCTATGAACATGCAGAAATGTAAACATTTTTTCCTTTCACGAAAATCACCAATCGTGATAGTTCAAGGCTTTCGGGCAGCTGTTTGACTTGTGACGTACACGGTTATATGGCAAAACTGACTAGTAATATTATTGTCTAACGAAGATACTTCTGATTTGCATAGAATACGTTCGAAACAAAAGAATCGGAAACGGAGAAGCGGTCATTTTTTAAAACAAAAGAAAAAGAACTAATTATGAAAAAGAATCCCCGTGCTAAGTGGAATAGTTGTGAGATGCGTAAGTCGGGCGGCGCGGGCGGCGGCGGGCGTCAAGACGCGGCGACGTGCGGCGTATGCTAATACCCTTCCCTATTCAATAAGCAGACCGCCGCGTGCCACCGAGAACTCACGTCGGATAATTTACTGGATATTTTGTAAAAGTTTTTTCGCCCTCTGTGATTTATACCCGTGAAACTTCTAGCTCTCTTTTTCATTTGAATGCACGTGACATACGTGATATTTTTTTTGTTTTCCGACATAATCTGCGCTCTGTCATTCGTCACAGTTTCTGGGGTAAATTATTCATGCATTTGCTAGTGATGCTAGGTGTAGGGTATCGATGGTTCAGTCATGGATGTGTGACTAACGAGTTTGTGAGTCGTCCGGAATGCGAACCGTGTGTATGTTTGCAGTTGACCTGACCAACGGCCAACTCACACCGAACAACAACACACCGCTGCTCGCGCAGGCGCTCTCAGGTGAGACGAGGACGCCTCTTGTCAACAGAACTCCACTCAAACAATCATCATACAAGTCTCAACAAGCCCTTTCACACACAAAAACGGCCGAGATATGTCGCTTTATGTGCTCTGCTAATCGACTTGCCATATTGTGTCGCGGCTTTATATACACAAATGTTTATTACAATAAAAACTACTCTTACTGTGAATAACACAACATCAAACAAACTAAAATATGACAAATATCGACATATAAATATACTTTGTATAAATAACAAAATTGTTGATTGCGTTGTCCATTAGTGACGATGGAATCAAAACTAATGTGCAGGGTGGCCAGTTTGTAAGTATTTGTTGAAACGAAAACCATGAAATAGAGTTATAATAAAAATATTTTTAGAAAAAAAATAATTATATTTTGTAAAAACAGATTTTCTTTTCCTATGCGACATGGAAACTACAAAGATTCATGGTAAATGTCGCTGCAAAGAATATCATCCTTAAATGGATGCTTATTATTTTAACAATCTATTTATCATAATTGCAATCTTAAATTCTACAAGAAAAACACTTTCAAAAACAAATATTTATAACCTGCCAACCCTTACCCTAAAGCAGTGTGCACTCTGCACAAGTTAACCTTAGACTTCTACCCGTCCGCAGTGATGAACAACTACCAAGCAGCAGCCGCCGGATTCGGTCCGCCCGCGTCACCACACGCCGCCGGAGGCCGCGCCGGTTTCCCCGCAGCGAGCTCGCCGGGCCCAGCGCTGGACGTGTACGGCTCCGCGGCGGACAGCGTCGGATACGTGCAAGCCGCCAGCCCCCAGCCATCAGGATTTCCCGCGATCGCTGTAAGCCGCGCGCCCCTCAATTACACCCCAGTGAGTGTGCTTCTTTAACTGATGGTGTGGCGTTCTTGCCAGTCTTTAAAGCACATAATGGTGACATAGCTTCAGTCAAAATATAAATGACCAATATTTTTTCTTAGCCGCATACTGACGTGAGTGAACAGCCTCGCGACCAACATCGGTTTGGGCCAAGGCATGCCCGCTCGCTTGAGAAAAACGCAGGTAGCGCCTGCGTTTTTCTCAAGGCTCGTTCTGCAGGGTAAACATGACGGCAACGACATAGTTTGTCGCGTTACTTTCGACCAATAAGATAGCTCGTAGATAGCGCGCGTGACTTAAGCGACGTGCTGATTGGTTGGAAGGCGCGCGACAAACTACGTCGTTGCCGTCATGTTAGCTCTACTGACCGACTGTAGATATGCCTCGCACGGTAACCTAGCGGGCTGCTCGCTCAGTCAGTAAGCGGCTGCAAAAATCTACTTATTGCTTTATTTAACGAAATATATGACATTTATTTATCAGGTAGTTAAAAGCCTTCGAGTGAATAAAAATCAAATGCTACTCGCAAGAACGCCACCGACAGAACTGTTTCTTTAATATCTCAATTTTTTTAGACAGTGATTTGAGTAATTGAAGTTTTGCCACCACCTACTTATTGGCAAGATTTAACAAATGGTGCGCAGATCATCAAAAAATGTAATTTTAAAAAACTTTTTATTAACCTGTGAGATATATTGATGAAATAGTTCATTTACTAACTAGATTTATGCCTTATCAGAAATTAAACTACAATTGCAGCTTAAACTAAAAGTTTTTTGTAATTAACTGTGAATAAAATTTGAATTGGTTTTCGTTTTCCCTTATGGTGTTTTTAACAGAAATGTATGTATGATATTGCGTGACTATCGAAAATCATGACTTAATAAATGTCGAAAAACATAAATAGATATCTTTCTTGTGTTCAATAACAATATAATACTTACCTGATAGCAATTTTGTAATTGATACTTCGTTCTTGCCTTCGGGTCGTGAATTTCTTATAAGAAATAGGTTATTGCGTAGGCGCCTAAAAAGGTTCCCTAATATTATTGCGAGATAAATGGGATAAAGTTATTAACTTTTGATTCTAACTTTTTTCATTTATTACGTCATATTCAAAATGCCTATTGGAGTAATACCAAATGAAGGCAATTCCCAAAATTGTCCTTGTTCCAAAAGTTTCGACTGTCACGGAATTCAAATTAATGTTTGTTCTGTTTTGTTTTTCTTCGGGGCTTTTGATTTGCGATTCGAGATGTTAGAAATTCATTTTTGCTATCCCCCTCCCCTCCCCCTTTTCTAAAATTATTTATGGTCTGATTTTGCTGTATGACTTTTGACCTTTGTTAGTGTTATAATGCTTGGCTGGTAATATCAGTTTAACGGATTGATCAAATTATTAAAAACGATGGTGGTGCTATAAATAAATAAATATTTTTCTTGCAATCACACCAATTACCTAGCTCATAAGTAGTTTTCATTAAGAAACTTGGTAATACCAAACACACAGACCAAGACAAATAATAGACATGTTTATGCACACAAATATTTTTCTTGTTCGGGAATCGAACCCGAGACCTCTAGCGCAGAAGGCCGTTATCCTACCCCTGCGCCAAATCGGTCGTCAAAATTGTATAAGAATACAATTTTAGTTTAAAAAATAATAATTATACATTAACACAATAAAATACCTAATTTTGTTTAGTAAGTAATTTAATAATAATTTTAATTTAAATCACCAAATATTTACAATAATTTATTATTTCTTTAAAAAATAGTAAACACAATTTGTCAAAATTAACAAAATACCAAAAGAAACAAAAAAAAAATCTCCACCGTCGATAGCGCAGCGGCAGTAATTCCAAAGATAGCCCTGCACCGCAGACGCAATTAGCAGTCGACGACACTAAAATTTTAGCGAGACGGTCCAATCTCATTACCGAACCGATCTTCCTTGTCGCTCTTATAGCGTAATCACCATAAGTTAGCGAGCGAGCAAAGCGTGAGAGATGCGATTATAAAGCGTTCCGAAATATGAGGCGAGCGGGCGAGCAATCTACGCGGTGCACTGCCTGTAATGGCTTTTTAAAACTGCGACCGCGCTCCATAACTGCTGCCTTAGACGCCATCAGTCTTCATTGCTTGTCGGCGCCTGCAGCCACCGAGATCTTAACTCCTCACGTCCGTGTATCTCGAACACATTTTTCATACTACGCTCGAAAGCTTCCTTAATTTTTATAGCGGCGGTACGCTACAATTTTTGAACGTTGACCGCCACGCCGGTTCTATTAGCTTTTCACTTTGCTAATTCTGCACCGAAATAGGATTTTACGCTCACATATTTATGTACGTGCACTTTGTACCGTTCCGCGGCGAGTGGTTCTCGCGGCGCAACAGTAAGCCACCCTTCCGTTTCAGTCGCGTCATATATCAAACGGGATATTAACTCAATCGTCCGTAATCGCTGGGGCAAAACAAATACGTCGCTAATGAGAGAATGAACGGTCCAGCCGTCGGCCGGTCGGCGCATGTGGTTCCCGGGTGTAAAACGGTCTTATTAGGTAACGGGAATGCCCCGCGGGCAATAACCGTAAATCAGGGAGAACAAGCGGTGTAATTACCGCTGCCGAGCGGTCGCGCGCTGCTCTAACTCATCCACTCGCTGTTTTTATTTTGCCGACCGCCACCGCTACCGCTCTATCGACTGCGAACAGCAAACTTGCTACCTTTAAATCTGCCCCAGGAGAGGTTAATGTTCCGCTGAACGGTTTATACTCTCATTCAATTATGAACCACCAATCCGATTAACTAATTCAATTTTATTCACAATTTGCTTTTCATTGACTACGCTTTTCGAGTCGCACAACATCTTTACATCTAAACTTACAGTGTTTCTCCTTTATTTCCAGGGACCCCTGATTCCTGCGGCTTTTACCAACGGTTATCATTGAAAGTGTTATAGCACAAATATTTTACGTGAGTATAATTTTTATGTGCACTTTCGTCCTACTCTATTAAAATGTCGTTACGGAGAACATAGCGCAATAAAAATGCCGGCATGTGTAATCGCCGCCGCGGCAGAAATGAACACTGAAAATTAACACAAATGTTTTTTTAAATGTACTCATAAGAATTACTGGCGGCCACAAAAATTAATGGTCGGCTAACTGTTTGTAGTTCGTTTTACCATATTTTTAACAGTGATAATTATTATTAATGTGTGTAAATGTTGGAGTTGCATAAGTAAATATGGACATTCGTGTCGGTAACAACAGGGCTAACAAACATTAGTCATTAGTAATTCAAATATTTCGACGAGTGATATGTATGGCTAAAGTTGGGACATGTTTTGCGTAGGTGGCGAGCGGTGTGGCGGCGCGTAGCGTCCCCTGAGCGCAGCCGGCCGCGAAACCCCTCCAGCCCGCCCGCCCGACCGCCGCGCCGCGCCCACGCCGCCCGGCGCCCGCGCACCGACGCGCGACCGTCCCACCTCGCTCGGACCGCGGCGTCTCGATCGCACCAACCCTACCCTACCCGACTCGACCTAACCCTTACCCCCTTATCCCACCCAACCCACGAGACAAACTCGTCTATTGTAAATAACAGTAATCTACTTTTTGTCGTGTGAACAAAAGATAGTCTAATCTATTGAACAGGTATTTTTTCAAACTTTTCTCGCTTTCGACTGTACCGTAGATGTGTTGTCAGAGAAATAAACGATTTAAACTACAAAAAAATACATTTCATCATCATAATTATATAAAGTTGCATCTAGGCGATTGTATTGCAGGGAAGTACATTTATATCTTAAATATTTTATTATTCATAGTTAGATACAGTTTAAGATGTAACTGCGTGTGTGCAACGCGCGCGGGTGGTTTCGTTTCTCTAGATTTTGTTTGGATCGTACCTTTCGAGCGCGTTTCGCATTCAGTATAATAATCGCAGGCTTTGGTATGGTAGTAGGAAGTGGTTAGTGCGGCCATGAGTGGTGGTCGCGGGCGCCATTTCTGTCCGCCGCGGAGTCGCGTCGGCGGCGCGGTCGGTCGCGCGTCGCGGTCGCGCATCGCGGTCGCGGTCGCAGCGCCGCTGGAGATGGAGACAATAACGGTGCGCGACTCTAGCGTCCGCGCGCCTCCTCGCTCGTCCACCAACACATATTTAATTCTATCTATTTTTAATATTAATGTCAAATATTAACATAATTATACTATTATATATTATGCATATTTTACCTATGAATGTAATTATTTTCGCCTAATTCGAATTGTATAAAATCACCTCTTTGAGCGGCTGTTCTGTTTCAGTAGCGACAAGTTTCTCGATTACTTCCGTATAAGACTATGTTAGTTACAAGTATACATACTTCTAATATTATGTATTATGATATAAAATTTTATCCTAAGGATAATATGATCATATTTACGATTCATAAGGACGTTTTGGAAAGCTAAGTCGGAACATTTCAGATATCTCTCATCGCGTAAGATAATAATTCGTTTCTATCTTATACCTTTGAACGTAGGTATTGTAATTATATAATAAATAACAATTTGTGCATTTCGTAATAATATTTCATTGTTTCTTACGATTGTATTTACCGTAATGTAAGAGTACTGTTGAAAAATTTACGACCCTCTACTTAAAAGGTGGAGGTCACACCGTACTTAGTTGTATTTAAAGTTAAAACTTTCATCAAAATAATAATAAAATTGTAACAGTAAAATTTCGTGCAGACGGTACTAGTTACACGACACTTATATTTCAATAAAATAAAGACAGGGATAATTAAAAAAAAACAGCCAAAGGCGCAGGTTTGAGGTAATAGAATAAAATATGAAGTCAATTCATTAATCATATTCGTTAGGTACTGGTGACATTTTTATCGACCACTTTGTCTAGTTTGCAGCAGTTAGGAAGAGCCGCGCGGCGTTACGCCTGTCGTAGCGCGTAGCACCTACGAGGCGCGTCGCCTCGTAGCGACCGCTACGGATGGTGCTACGAGCCGGTTGCGCACGCGCCGCCGCCGCCGCTCGCTACACACATGCACTAAGTTGCATTCATTCGTTATTTACTATTATTATTACTCATTACCTACATCAATTAAACATTAATATTATAAATCTAGGTATAAAATTATAGGTAATAATAATAAACAATCTTTTAAAAGCTATTATTATATAAATACGTTATAAATATAAATGTTTCCTGTTACAAAAAAAAATATTGAAAATGATACGAAATAAATCAATATTCTTTTTAAAGGTAATTTATTACTTATGAGTATGTAGTTAATTGAATAATGGAGTGTTAGTGGGAGTGCGCCCGGGCGGCGCGCTCGCTTCGCGTTTATGTTCGTGCCGAGTTCGTTCGTTCGCTGAGATGACGTCACGCGCGCGTGACGCGGGCGTGAGCCGCGCGCGCACCGCAGAGACGCGACCGCGATTATGTTGTTAAACGTTAGCTAGGAAATTGATAATGAAATCGAAGGTGTGAAGTCTATAGGACGGTCGGAGTAACTATATCATACCTAACAAATTAAACGTAATTATTTGTTTTATATTTACGGTGTTATAGGTATTTAAGACATTTTTTCTTAGAATATTTAATTATTACGATGAGATGTTATAATTGTTAGGCCCGTCTCATTCACTTTCACATCCTCACTATAATTATATTTTCTTACCGACCTTTTTAATGTAGGAGAAGCGCACACGGCCGCTTGTCCCCGTGCGAGTACGAGTACAAACATACTAACAAAAGTAAAGTGAGGGTAGTTCGTTTCGCCGCGTTCGTGAGAAGCCATCGGTTCGCCGCGTCTGCATCGAGACGATCAGATCACGACATTGTAAATACATAGTTAGCCCGTTGTGTACTGTCGAGTGTGCTTTTGACTGGCGTTGGCTTTACGGAGTGCATTAGGACTGTCAAAAGTACGACTAGACTCGACTGTGCAGGAGTAAGGCGAGCGCCTCACTGCCGCCGTATGCGCGACCGATGCACCGTCCGTCTGCCGTCAATTAACACCGACCTACAGCGACACTGTATACGCTTGCTTTTTTAAAGACCTGGTACCTGATAACCGTAACACCAAAGATTTACGTAAGCTACTTAGTTGGGAGGACCTTCGAAATTTGCCGTTGTAAATCACTATTTTTGTTCCGACACTCGTAATAAATTCTCGGGAAATTTCGAATACACCTTCGTTAGTTCTGTAATGATTGACGATTATCGATGTAAGGATCGATTTGCTGACACTAGGTCAGTTAAAAAGGCAGTGTGTAATCGGTCTTAGTTTGGCGCTGCTTAGAATACCATCTGATCGATATTAGATTCATTCGAGCTGCAATAAGGATTAGCTTGACGAATATTAGTTTCATTGTTGTTGTTATGGTTTGTTAATACGATTTTTGTGAGGTTGTTTTAGTATCACCCTTAGGGCTTTTATTCATGGACTATAAAAGGGATTATCAAAATTTTATCATGTATAGGGTACTTTAAGATTTTGCATTTAAAATAGTTATGACCGTAAAAAAGTCAATGTTATTTCGAAGGATTCTTGGCTCGTTGATATTAATTTAACTGTAAGGGAAGTTTTAGATCGAGGCAGATTTTGTAGTCCGTGACGTAAAAGTGACTCCTGTCGGCGCGGTGATGCAGTCAGCGGGCGGCCACTGCGACTGCGCGACTGCGTCCAGTGCAGTCACCGCCCGCCGCCTGTCCGCCGCGCTCTCCTCTCTCGCTTTTTCGTATACGCATTAGTTTATTTCAGTCACCATTTTAGAGATGTGTTCTATATCAGAATAAAGACTATGTAATGATAAGCGAGATCTCAAATTTATTTTAAAAAATTCGTTAATTGTGATCCTAATATTGCGACTTATCGTATATATATGTAATAAAATTAAAAAGATAATTTATTATATTTTGTATAATGACATTCTACGTTATTTTACACTCGATCTACTTTATATTGTTATTAAAGATAATAATTAATTTTAATCTAATAACGTGACAGACTGGTAAAGTTCGTAGAGTCGCTGTGGCGGCCATAGATCAGTAGCTTTGCATATTCGGCGATGGCCAACTTAATGTTTCAAGGACCAAAGGTATACTTATTCGCGTAGAACCGGACGCGCATTGGCTCCGCACGAACCGAACCCAGCCGATCGGTCGTTACATCGCAGCATCAGAGCGTGTCTATGAGTATAGCTATGAGAATTCACAAACGGGCTTGGCGGTCGCGGCTTACGGTCCCGGGCCCAAGACTTGGGAGGTGTTGAGCCCGAACCCTGTAAGGGCTCGGGCCCCCGGTCTCCACGGGGTGAGATCGCGGGTGGAAGTCTCGGGCCCGGCCGGTAGCACACGGGCCCGCCGCCGGCGCTCGCGCATCCCGCCCCGCCCCGCCCAGCTCCAGCACCCACCTCCCCCCCCCCCCCCCTTCACCCGCGCAACGCCGCCCGCTTGGTTTCGTTCTCGCGGTTACTTCTCGATTGCGTGCTTCGCGTGCTGACTGATTTTCTATAGCAATAAAAATCAATTACCTAAGATTTTACATTAAATAAATTTGGATTTATATACGTTCGAATTTGGTGTCATGTACATTTAAAATATTAGAGAATGGAGATAACGATAGGCGAACGAACCGCGACGCGTAGTCGCGGCTTCGGCGCATTATTTTCGTCATTTCTTCGTGTATAATATGTTACATGAATCTGTATACAATATGGATATAAATCGTAATGATGAATAAATTAGTTTTTACGGCATCTCTTTATTAAAATAATGATAATATCAAAAGTTTTGTAAAAAGCGGTGGGTATGTCCGCCGCCCCGATACGTGCACCCGTGCACTTTCTTATTGAAATATTACATTATATAACGTACATAATACTATGAGATATATAATCATACAGCCTCTCGGGGCGCGCGTGTATGGCGATGTATGTATACACATTGTGCAATGTACATATACCTATTATAATACAATGATTTAAGACAAGGTTCACATCGCGCCGTGTGTATGTGGTAATAAATATAATATGGACATTGTTCAAACAATAACCGGTTGTTTTATTTATTTTCCAATTTACTTCCCTTTAATGATAAGACTGTGTTTGTGTGGGTTCGATTCCCACTCGTTCTCAAACGTACTTATAAAAGAATACGTCGTGCTTCATTTCATAAAGATATCACTGGTAATAGTTGATGAAACAAGAGATAGCAGAATAAAAACGGATATTAGAACCACTTATCAAAAGTATTCCTAAGCAAAAAATTCAACTGAAGAAATTAAGTATCACCATTTAAAAACATGCAGCCTGGGGTTTTCTAAGTATGGCAAGTATATACAAAGTCACAGGATATTTTAAAAATAAACAAATATAGTGGATCCTGCCAGAAAGAAACATTATCTGTAGAGGTATAAACATTGACATTCTAATTATAATGAGATTAGAATGGCAATGTTGTTTACCAATGAAAAATGGACTCTTTAAGTTAATTCATAAATAAGTGCATTGTTATTTCTTATTTTGAAGGATATAGACAGAAAAATAGACGTGAACATAGAAATAGAGTTCTATATTGACCAAATAGCGCAGTAGAAATAGTATTGTACCAAGTCAGGTGTGTTGGGTTCGATTCCCAATGGGGGCCTACCATCAGCTTCATGTCAATAAAATGACATAGTTTTAGACTGCCTATAGTAGCAACTCGCTTCCTCGCTCGAAAATTCCTTTGTTCCCTTTGCGTCTCACCATTTTGTGTTACACTGTAACACATTGGGAAAAAAAACCCGATAAGTAATACTGTTACTCAAAGCCACGTTTTTTTCCCGTTAATATACACTGTAATAGTACCTAACAAAAAAGTCCTAAAGAGCTTATTGTTCAATTAAAGATTAAATAAAACTATGGAAAACAAAAAATCAACACCTTTATTAAGTATAACTATTTATGCTGGGGTTTCACCTGCGTGACGCCTAACAGCGTTAATAACGGCATGCGCGTCTTAGCGCGCTAAATGTATTAAATTAGTGCGCTAAGACCCGGCTACACCTGCGTATTATATAAAATAGCGCGCTAATTAATGGCATTAGATGCAGGTGAAGCTCGGGCATTAGGATAATTATTTAATTTAGCTCAATTATTTTTGCTGAAAATGCATCATCATCAGCCATTTAATGTCCCCACTGCTGGGGCACTGGCCTTCCTTATGGATGAATAAGGAGAATGAGCCATGACCCACCACGCGGGCACAGTGCGGATTGGTGGGTATTAACGACTGCGAGTGCAGCCGGGACCAACGGCTTAACGTGCCTTCCGAAGCAAATCTTCGTCTAAGTTTCAGACTTTAAGACAAAGGTCGTCAGGTAAACAGTCACACACGCAATTAAACTTCGTTAAATAAACTTTATTAATACCTAACGTATTTCATTATGTTACTTAAATTTTGTACATAATCCATGTTAAATTATTAAATTAATAAAACTAGGCAAAATTAATGAGTTTTCTAAGGAATAATTATTTCAAGAGTATTATGGACTACGATCTATGCTAAAGTCACTGTGCTGCCAATGCCCGTATAAAAAAAAGAAAAAGAAAGTCTTCCCGCTAATATGGCGAAGTCTTTATTTTTTCTTTTTTGCAATATTGTTATTTATTTTCCTCACACTCGAAGTGAAAAGCAGAGTGTATAACTCGTACATAAAACCCATTTTACCCTCGAATTGACTATCCACCCTCGCCTACGGCTCGGATGGATATATACGTCTCGGGTATAATGGTACCTTTTATGCACTTGTTGTACAATCTACTATTGTACAGGATACATATCTAGTAAGTAAATAATGCATAGATTACTTATTTATCAACTACTTACATATTTCTATAGCTTAGTAAACTATTACTTTATAAGAGTTGTAATATTAAAGAGGACAACTTAATAACTAGTTATTAAGCAAATAAAAGGCGACGTTCGCATTCCATTAACATATCAATTATTAAAGAAACAATTATATATACGAGTTTCTTTACTTTAATAATACAAAACAACTTTTCATTATTTAATATAGCATACTACTTATTAAACATAAAAGCACTTTGAGTATTCTTGAACAATAGTTGGAAAGTTTAATTATGATAGAATTTCATTTATTTTGCTATTTTTAGTACGTACTATCTTTATATTACATACTAGCCTTCCGCACGCGGCTTTGCCCGCGTGGACTACACGATGTTATCCCGCGGGAACTTTATATTTTTCCGGGGTAAGAAGTAAATTTTGTCACTCTCCAGCTCCCAAACTATCCCCATACCAAAATCACGTCGATCCGTTGCTCCGTTTTGATGTGAAAGACGGATAAACGATTCACGACGAATGTTTGAGAGTAAGGTTGTATAAGAAAAGAAAAGTGTGCGTTTTACTATTTTCCACGCAATTTTTATGTCTTTTCTCTCCATGAAAAACCTACCGTGGAACTTAAGGAACATATGAAAAAAAAATGGCGGATTGGTCCAGCCGTTCTCGAGTTTGGCACTTAGCAACATTCATTTTTATTTATATAACTATATTTCTTTTGTGCGTGTGTATGTAACTGAACTCTTCCTTAACGGCTGGACCGATTTTGAGGAAATTCGAGAATGGCTTAGATTTACAATTTGACCCGGTAGGTGGCGTGCTGTCGATAAGGCAGTACGAATTTCGCCGGATCAGTTAGTAAATTATTAAGTATATATTTTTCTGCCTATCTGTCTGTACCGGCCGTATTTCATACAGTTAGTTTTTTTTAATATATAAAGCAGGTAGTATAAATCGCAACAACGACAAAGTGTAAGCTATATGTCTTGCCTTAGCTATAAGTTTTTTCTTAAAAAAGTCTCTATTCTTAGGCCATCCACTTATCGGCTAACTTGTTTGCCTCTAGTTAGAGTCCCTATATATTTTAAATGAAGTGTCCCTACAGAAGCTTTTCACTTGCCGATTCATTCAGTAAACGATCTATGCTCGCGGTCTGCGGCTCAGTTAAGGGTTGCTACACACGTATTCGGGTCGTCATGGTCGGTTCGGCAGTATTTGTCAACAAAACTGACCCGAGACTATACTTCACTCGTTCGCCTTCAATCGGCTTGTGCCGATCGGGTAGTTTATTCATTTGATTCGACAGTATTATTTTAGTTTATTCGGCGATTTGTGATACCGACCCGAATGTGTGTAGCAACTAGCAACCCTAATGGCTGGATCACACGTACCGAGTAAATTGGCGAGACAGTGCTCGGCCGAGTCAATGTTGTACCGAGCTCGGCCGAGTACTGTGTTTACATGTACCGAGTACTCGGCCGAGAGCACTGTCTCGCCCATTTACTCGGTACGTGTGGAACTCACTGCTCACTGCCTAACCCTAACCCTAAAGCCTAGTTTACATTAGTCTAGTAGGCGGCCGAGTCGAGTGGCGAGCGACAAATAGCAAGCTAACTCGACCAATGTTAACGAAAGGGCAAGTAAACTGGGCCGAGTACTGAGCGAGTCGAGTGGTCTCGCGCGGGGCATAGTCACTCGGCCGAGTTGTTCCCCCACCACTTGTAACTCGACTCGTCTGCCTACTCGACCTGTGTAAACCGATGACTCACTCGGAAAGCCAACAGTACTTTTACCAGAGGTTCTGGGCCCTTTACCAATTTCTGGATACTTTACCAATGTAAATGGTGGAAGGGAGTCGAGTAATGCCTCAGTCACTGGGCCCAGGTTGCTAGGCTGAGCTGCTCGACTAATGTAAACTAGGCTTAACAGTCAGCGGACAGTCAGCCACTCACTGAGAGCCTAATCGGGGACACGTCCTTAACTCCTAGTATGGACAAGCATCACGCATTATATGAGTCACGATAACGTACGTTCTGGGTCCTGACCTTTTGCATTTGATTTCAACACAACAAACAAACAATGCTAACTATACAGAACTCAATCAAACATGTTTAAGGTAACAGGCATCTAACAGATTGGATCATTTGAAGCGGGTTGAATGCCCAAAAAGCTGCTTTCAGCCCGGGATAGAGTCACGTAGCATACAAGAAGGGCCTGTATTAAACAGAGACTTTCACTTGCCGGCACACGAATAAAGGCCACTACGCCCGGAATTGCCTATACGTTACGACAGCCTAAATGGGAATCGAAATTTGGGATTCGGAATTCTGTTAGTTTCCATGTCACGGTAGGCTATTCTTTCTGCCTTCAACAGGTCTCATATTTGAAATACGACCACGACAGATCCTGTTTGAAGAAAAAACAATATCAGAGTTTTCGTATAAGCATCGCTTCTGTTAAAGCCGATGAGTTCTTTTCGTCCGTTTTTCTTGTCAGTTAAAAGATGTTTGCCACGTAGGTAAACAATGTTGGACGATACATAAGCATTAAATTTAATTTTTAATTTAATGCCCAGCAGTGGGCGTCGTACGGCTGTAATTATGATATTGATAATAGGATTATACAACAAGAGCATAAAACGAGCCATTTTACCCGAGACGTCGTTGCATATAGCCACCCGAGCCGGTGCGTCGAGGGTAATAGTATATTTTATATCGAGGGACTAAACGAAGCCATTATATACCAGAGGTGGTTTGGCTCAAGTTTGAGTCAATGAAACCGAGGGTATTTTAAGATGGCGTTTAGTCTCGAGGTGCTAACTGTACTTTTCACCTTGAGTGCGAGAAAAATAGTCAATCTAATACAAAAACATTTAATAAATTCTGTATTTTTCTGTGTCAGTAGTAGTAGTAGTAAAAAATTCGCCCTATTAAAGGACAGGCGAAGACATTTAGCCATAGGTACTGCCAATTCTTGAGTATTATTAAATTATTACCTATATTTTCTTATGTTTTCATAAGAACGTAGGTGTGTTACATTCCAATGCTTCTTAGAGTATTTGGCGTCAAATGTGTCAAGCCAGCCTTCTTGATAATTACTCAGCACCACTTTACCGAGATAGCGCCTATTTTAATCATTCCACATATCGTCCAGTTGCGTAGACACTTGAAGCACAAAACCACACCTATCTTGAGTCACAAAGTCCACTATGAAACAAATTGAGATTAATTAAAATATCCTAACCTAACCCGCTAAAATGGCGCCAAAAGCTCCTTTTCGCGGTCAGCTGTTTCTTCTAAACCAGTCACAGTTAACAATTTAAAACACATGGCGCTACCTTTCGGAAATACTATGGAACAAAAAACTTAAAATTTTCGCAATGAAGATGGTCCACACTTCACGAATAATATACTGGCTGTTTGAGTTTTATCTTTGTCACATGAAGGAAATTAAAAAACTAATTACTTTTCACTCCCTAGGGACTAAAGTTGTCACTTTAGTACCGCTTCGCAGGGCTATATTGGCGTACTTTTAGACCATGAGAAGTGAAAAATGGGTTTTATACATGAGGTTTACACTCTGCTTTTCACTTCGATTGAAAGGAAATAAAACAAGGATTGAGCATATACAATAAATTAATTCCCAACTATGTGACGTTTGACTATGGTCTGAGCTGTAATGCCAATCTATTATAAATATTTGCGTTATTTTTTTTTACGTAAATGGACGCCCGTATTATTCGTAAATTCGTATATAGATAGTAATAAATATGTCGTAATTAAACTAAAGGTGTACCTATTGTGTATGGAATGTGGCTGTAAGGCCTAATTGCCTAGTCTTAAAAGAAGAAATTACTTTATGCACAAGAACATAAAAACCAATGTTAAGCAGCCTTCTCTCGCCATAAAAAACAACTTTACGAGCATAAGAAGTGATTTTTTTTTGTCTTTGTCATATTACTCGTTTATAAAATTCGCCCTCCGTAAACTTAATTCACCTGAGTTAATTCACCTAGGTGAATTAAGTATACTATTCGTAAACTTTAATCACCTGGGTGCATTAAAATTACTTTTTCACTTCTCATGCTCGTAAAGTTCGTGTTTATGTTGGGTATAGGCTGCATAAAATCGCTTTTTATGCTCTAGTGCATAAAGTAAAATCTTCGTCTAAGTCTCAGACTCTAAGACAAAGGTCGTCAGGTAAACAGTCACACACGCAATTAAACTTCGTCAAATAAACTTTATTAATAACTAACGTATTTTATTCTGTTTCTTAAATTTTGTACATAATCCATGTTAAATTATTAAATTAATAAAACTAGGCAAAATTAATGAGTTTTCTGAGAAATAAGTATTACAAGAGCATTAAGGACTACGATCTATGCTAAAGTCACTGTGCTGCCAATGCCACGTATAAAAAAAGAAAAAGTAAGTCTTCCCGCCAATATGGCGAAGTCTTTATTTTTTCTTTTTTGCAATATTGCTATTTATTTTCCTCACACTCGAAGTGAAAAGCAGAGTGTATAACTCGTACTTAAAACCCATTTTACCCTCGAATTGACTATCCATCCTCGCCTACGGCTCGGGTGGATATATACGTCTCGGGTAAAATGGTACGTTTTACGCACTTGTTGTACTATCACAAAACTTTATTCACCTTATTCTCCTAGGTGCATAAAGTATACTTTTAAGTAAACTTTATTCACTTTTATGAAGAATGTTTTTTATCAGTAAAACTCTGGCTCAATGAGTGCTTATGATAATTTATTTAGGTATGATTGTCATATTGACACACAATTTTCCTGCAATCTATTATAAGTTTATTATGTGTTTCCTCAAAGCAAACTTTCCACACTACTCTAAGTAGGTAAACGAATAAAATAGTTTAATAGAAACCTACTTGATCTGATCGCGGCATTTTAAAAAAACGCAGACACCAAGCGCACTCCAAAACAACGCAGATTCAGCGTTCAACTAAAAATTGTCATAAGTATTATAAGCCATTTTCCATATGTGTAAGCCATTTTCTATAAATGGTCCGTTAGATTCATTTTTAGCTGGGGTGATTATTAAATATCTCTTTTGTTTTCTGACTCGCTAGTCACCAGTACAGTAATCACCTGTAAGTACCGCTGTACTTACAGGTGATTAAAGTTTACTAAGAGTAGGTTTTATTCACCTAGGTGATCCATTTTTAACTTGGGTGAATAAAGTTTACTTCTTATTTTAAATATATGTCTTTTGTTTTGTGACCAGCGGTACAGGTGATTAAAGTACGAATAGTACACTTAATTCACCTAGGTGAATTAACTCAGGTGAATTAAGTTTACGGAGCGAAAAGTCGTTGACTGTAACAGGCTAACAACAACTAAGGTAGTAGATGTTCTCAAAACAAACAAAGAAATAAAAAAAAATTAAAAAAATCTGAGAAGCAGATTTGATCTGTAACTTGGGGTAACAATGGGTACTATTAAAAATATATAGATATATCAACCTTTTTTTTTATTCACTACGGGGTAGCACTTAGCCTTCATCACTACTTGACGGCATTGTATGTCATTGTTAATGAGTAGGTATTAATTACTAACAACACCATCGGATATTGATACAGGACCATCATCAGAACATTACGAGAACTCCAAAATAGATTGTTAACATAGGTAGCGCATGTTTAATGGTGGCTTGACTTCAATTCGCCCTTATCAAATAAGTAATAAGAGCGTTTTTCGCAATGATGTTTCGCAATCGCAAACCTGCTATGGTTGATTTGCTGTCGTCTGTAGGCTTTAATGCAGTTGTAATCGCTTAATTATCTGCCTTGCTCAGTCACCTGTAAAGATGATTACGACTGCCAAATGCACAGCTTTCGTTTGGCATAGCTTATATTACGCAATAAACACTTGAGAAGGTACAAGGTAACAGTTTGCAGGTAGTAGGTGAAGTTAAAACATTTATATTTCTAAACACCTGAGAATAAGGTATAAGGTAGCAGTTGAAATAAAATGATATATATAATTTTAAATATGAAACGTATACGCTGGCAAGTTTCTTGCCTATTTTCTTCTTGTCAGTTAAAAACGACGAAAAACTAATCATCTTTTAGAAACACTAAACAAACACACTAAAAATACCAAATGATGTGTGCAATATACGTTAAATAATTTATAATAAAACTTAATTAAAAAATTAAACCGCTTTCAAACAAAAACTGCCAACAAAAACTCACTTACCAAAAAACATAAAAATAAAAAATAAATTAAATCATTCAATTCAAAGGATGAAAGGGTGGGACTTTATCTAGAACTTACTGATCTGATTGAAGTCGGTGCCAAGCCATTACCTACCTATTGTTATGTATTTCACACCACTCCGCGCATGAGATATTGTGTATTATTGTTTCATAAAATATTTTGTTCTTGTTACTTTCGGCTTGACACCGACTTCAATTAGATCAGTAAGTTCTAGATAAAAGTCCCGCCCTTTCGTCCTTTGAATTAAATGATTCAATTATTTTTTTACGTTTTTTTGGGAAGTGAGTTTTTGATGGCAGTTTTTGATGGAAGGCGGTTTAATTTTTTTTGAAAAAAATTGTTTATTTTACTATTTTTAGTGTAAGAAATCTAATGAGCAAGCGTCGTACAATGTGCAACGTTTAAAACTGTAGCCCATATCTAAATTAGAACACTCAGACAAGCACCAACCTCCAACTTTTAACTGTTATGCAGTTTTTTAACTTTCCACCATCAGCTAACCTAAATAATTAAAAAGAAAACAGCTAAAGGTCTATTCGTTTATATGGTACTTAAAAAGCATGCTTTAACTCCTAAGCGTTAAGGAGTTTTACCTTCCATCATCAGCTCATCAGCATGAGATGATGACTACCAGATGAGATGCAAATACTTAAAAAACTTTATATAGAAAATCTATAAAACAGGTAAACTACCTATAAAATTTGATTCCACCATCAGCTCCTAACTTGGTAACAATGTAACCACCTCAGGAGATTACTCTTTTGAATAAAAAAAGAATCATTCAAATTGGTCAATAGTTCGCGAAGATATTGACGTGTAAAGCAGGAACTACCAGTCGAAAACTGTGTTTTCAGGATTGTGAAAAAACTACTGAACTGACTAGTAAGTCCAACTACGAGAAAGAGAATATCTCTCGTCGAATCCAGCTCAGATGGGCAGCGTTCGGGAAGCTCCGGCATATATTCGCGTCCGAATGTTTTTGACCTGTGTGTTGCCAGCAATGACCTATGGGAGCGAGACGTGGTCGTTTACTATGGGTCTCATAATAAGGCTCAAGGTCACCCAACGAGCAATGGAGAGAGCGATGCTTGGTATTTCCCTGCGCGATCGAATCAGAAATGATGAGATCCGCTGGAGAACTAAAACGACCGACATCGCTCGAAGGATTGCTCAGTTGAAGTGGCAGTGGGCAGGGCACATAGCACGGAGAACCGATGGTCGTTGGGGCGGTAAGTTTCTCGAATGGCGACCGCGTACCGGACGACGTTCCGTGGGCAGGCCCCCTAACAAGGTGGACCGACGATCTAGTCGAGGTCGCGGGAAGCCGGTGGATGCAGGCAGCGCAGGACCGATCGTTGTGGAGATCCTTGAGTGAGGCCTATGTCCAGCAGTGGGACTCGTTCGGCTAATATGATGATGATTACGTTACGTAGTGCGTTAGTAATTATTAGGTAATTAGATATTTATCCAAATTTGAACGTTTTCCCAAAATAACAAAGGATCTTTAAATAAATGTAGTAGGTATTTTTTATAATGGAATATAAAATAAGTATATTTTATAATGGAATCAAAATGAAAGCTTGAAAATTTTACCGTGGAATAATTTACACTCTTAATTATTACGCGTATCTAATCCAGCGTCCAAATCAACTCGACACTTTATTTATACAAAATTAACAACAAAAAAATATAATTATTAATTATATCACAGAAAGTCAATTAAAAATGTATGTTTTACAGCGATACGTTTTAATGGACCTCTTTGTTTACAACCATTAATATATCGATGTTTACGAAAACTAGCGCATAAGCCGTACAATACACGGAATCGGATTATTGTGTTCAATTCGAATATTATTACGTTTTGAATTGATAAAATCTTTTGCGGTGTGAATAGTGCCATTTGTTCCAGCGTCAATGGAGGCGAGATGATGTTAAATATATATTTTAGCTGCACAATATTCTATTTTCTTTAGCTCCAAGTGCTTAGAGAGGTCGTCAGAAAAATTTACGGATCGTAAACGTCGACGCTTATATCTTCTATAGTCGCTGATCCTACCTTCTTTAAAATCTGGGGCGAGTCTAACGATTTTGGAAATATTTTATACTAAGAGATCTTATGGCAACTAACAGCTTTGTTGGGATTTGGCGAATCGAAAACGATTTTAGGAATTGTAATAGTTTAATTTGTTACGACTCGGTTTACTTTAGAAGTTTAGTAGTTGCTGGTTTGTAAACCGGACTGTACCCCAACAATGCACATCATCATCATCATCAGCCATTATAAGTCCCCAGTGCTGGGGCACTGGCCTTCCTTATAGATGGATAAGGAGAATTGGCCGTGACCCACCATGCGGGTCCAATGCGGATTGATGGTTATTAACGACTGCAAATGCAGCCGGGACCAACAGCTAAAGGTGCCTTCCGAAGCACGGAGTAGCTAGAGATAATATTTTTTTGGCTACACATCCCGTGACTGACCGTTGCGAACATTGCTTAACTTTGACGATCGGAGGCCGAGCGCGCTAACCATTGCACCATGGGCTCCTCTAAACAATAAAACAACTCACATAATGCACATACCTACCGAAAAGCAACGCGGTTAATATGACAAAATAGATAAGCTAGAGTTATATAAACTGACTCTATTTGGTTTTAAAGCTTACATAAGATGGTTCTATTTTCAACAGTGTTTTAATTTATCAGCTAGTTTACTACTGCTCACACTAAACTGCTCTAATATCCATTCTGGCTTGACTAAGAAGATCTAAAACAATTGAAGCCTTTAATTGAAAGATTCACTTCTGAATACCTACTTTAGCATGGAAAAGCAATAACTTTCGATACACTATTATAAGACGCATACAGGATGGAGTTATTTCATGATACTTAGAGGAAAAGTACTCGAAATAATGAAGACATCGAATTTCACTAAAGGAAACATTCCTTTATTTTTGGAATGAAATAAAACTACATTCAAAGATTTTGTTAAATAAGCTTGCCACACTCATCCGTCTACAATCCGAAAAGACAACAACCTGTACTTTTATGACATCAATCGATATGGTAACTTGTAAGGATTATATGTCTAAACATGATAAATTAAATGAAAATAAAACAATGAAAACGTCCTGATTTGACGTCAAGTCGAGTCGATGTGTTCTTATGGATGGAAAGGGTTTTTTTTCTTTAATAGCAGTTTTGTTTTATTTCAAAAATAAAGCAATGTTAAAATTTGCTTTCTCCATCGAGTACTTTCCCGCCAGATAACATGAAATAACTTAAATACCCTTTATACCCTATTGATTTAATACGCAAGTATATTGTGTACTAACAATTACAACATGAGTTATGACGCACTTGTATCATTTAAGCTGGTCTATAAATCAATATAAATCGGTTATTACTCCTTCACAGCTAGTTGTAACGACAGCCTTAGGTTATTATATGCAACCATTGGCAATTTACCACCTATGTGACAAAATAAAACTATAACAGAATAACTTTTGATTTACCCGTTGGCGCAGTGGTACTGGCTAAAGCTCCTGAACCAGTGGTCGTCGGTTTGATCCTCACCCAAGACAAACATTTATGTTATAAACATCTGTGTATGTTCCGTGTCCAGACATGGAACTGCTATAATGTATAGCCAAGTTTACTCAATGCCATGAAAATACAACAAATTGTTTTTAATACTAGTTATGTCATTAGTTATGACAGGTACCTACTATAACTAGACTAAACAATGTTAATGATTGTTATATATTTTAGTAGGTATTAGTTTAACACAATGTTCGCAATATTATAAATTAATGTAATACTTTATGGAATAATCGAGCTAATGATTTAATAGAATTTAAAAATTCTATAAAATATGACACAATACTTGCACGCCTACAATATTTGAGACAGAATACCGTATATCTAAACACACGTTGTGTTCCATCTCAATCAATGTATGAACACTGTATTGGGTAAATTAAAATATTTCATTTTATTTCAGCGTAACTTAATCAATTTTAAAATACCAATCATAGATCAGCATTATAATAAACACCTTTTTAACCTTACTCAAAGAATATGAGTACGTAAATTAAAAAGCAAAGAAAAAGATTACGTAAACTATCATTTCCCGCTTACTTTCAATTTACTTAAGTAGCAGACAAAAACACGGTCCTCACATTATATCAGTCAGTGAATACCTCTAAGTGTATTAGGAAATGACTTTCTATTTCGCCTATTGAATAAAAACACCGAAAATGGTTCAATCAAATTCAGATATTAAGGCTGATTTTCCCGTGAAGTATTTGACGAATTGGTACTGTTGCAATAGCACAACATTGCAAACTGATTGATAGTGAACTTAATAACTGAGAGGTAAAAAACAAAAATAGGCTTAAAAATCTTCTTGGTGTAGGTACACTACCTAACAAAGTCAATATACCTTCATGAAAGTAGACTTTTGGCCGAAGGGTGTCCTGTTCCGCCGGTTTCGTGGTCGGCTACCGGACACTGCGCTGCGCAACACGACGCCGCCTGCTATTCGTGTTAATAAGTAGTTAATATAAGAATAATATAATATGTATGTTAGTCTGTAAGGTATTTATTATATGGGCCTAATATTGTAACACGTGATATTGTAGATGCCTGAAATAAACGAATTTTAATTTTATTTTATTTATTTTTTTATTATTAATATAAACATTGATGCATGATCCTTCATTTACATCATATCTAGCTTTCCGCCCGCGGCTTCGCCCGCGTGGATTATACGACGTTTTACCGCGGGAATGTGATATATTTTCAAGATAAGTCTATGTTTCTCTCCAGGCTACAAAGTATCTGTGTCCCAAATTTCAGCCAAATCCGTTCAGCCGTTTTGGCTTGATTGAGCAACAAACATCCAAACATCCAAAGAAAGAGAAGATAAAGAAGAAAAACAAAATAGTACCTTTAAAGTTTATGTTTTCTGTACTACCAATATTCTCTCAAGGTTTCCTTGGCATAAGGAGGAAATGAGAGAGCTATGATTAAACCCTACTGTCATGACTTGTTCCACCATTTACCTTATCCTTCAACAGCTGATTAGTTGGTACTTCGAAAAGTCCCCTAAATAATTGGGCAAAAGACACGTCACTTATTAGGTACAATTTAAACGATGGCCCTCGTGTTTCCATCAATGGCCGCTTTGTGTTTTAGTTAGACAATCAATACTGTGTGTAATTAAGGAACTTATCGATTTGTAGTTATTGTTGTAAGTGTAAACCGTTTTACTAACCCATTCGCTTGGAAAAGACTTAAAAAGGACATATTTAAAATCAAATTATATTTAGTTACTAGCTTCCGCCCGCGACTTCGTCCGCGTGACATTCGAGAAAATACTTAGGGGACCAATAACCAGGATATAATTTATTCTATGTTTTAATTTCCTAAAAATCCGATCAGCCGTTTTTACGTGATTAGGTGGGTCCTCCGTTACCAAGCGCGCTGCCTCGCGCGAGGCAGAACGTTTGCCACGTGCGGCAGGCCTATAGGGTGTTTTTCTATACTTTGGTGGTGAGGCCAACTCTGCAACGCAACAAAAAAATCAGCTGTTCCATACATTCTGGTCGAGTAGGTATTGACAATTTATTTGAAACAGCTGTTTTTTTTTGTTGAGTTGCAGAGTTGGCCCCATAGTAAAAGTTGTTCATATTCATGAGCACAATCACCACCTTATAGAAAAACAACAAACAAGATTATAGACAGGTACGCATTATTTTCAAAAACTGTAAATCAGAAAATTGTTAAAGTAAACTATTAAACCTAAGCCTCTATTGGAAGCACTAAATTTAATTCGATTACAATTTTATCTATCGAGTTGTGAAATTGTTCCGCTACCTAAATCCAAGATAATCTTCTTTTCAGCCCGTGTATTGTCGTATACCGGTGTTATCCGGTTCAAACGAGTTATATAGCAGTAATACCTGGACACTGTTATTACTCGCTCCGGAGTATTATAAAGAGACGGTTTTTCATGGTTCCTGTGGAAGTACGACATTTGGTGTTATTTAAGATATTTTTAGTATGTTTATTTCATGATCTTTTATGTATGACCCTACTTTACTGATCCTAATTGAAACAATTACGGTTCGTATCGCGGGAGCGTCTGCAAATGCTGTCGCTTCGCACACGCTTGGTCGCATCTATCTGGATGGAGCTTAATTTCATTCTTTGCTTGTCTCCCGCTCGTGGCTTCGCCCGCGTGGACTACTTGATGTTATTCCGCGGGTATGTAATATTTCTCCGGGATGAAGTCTATGTCAGCTCCAGCTCCCAAACTATCATACCGTTGCTCCGATGCTCCAATTTGACGTGAAAGACGGACAAACAACAAACACAATTTCACAATTATAATTTTAGTGTGGATTTATTACGTTGAAATCTTTACTCCAATTTAATAATTGAGGCAAAACTAACCAAAACGATGATAACAGCCTCTTATGAATCTTATATAAATTATCCGGCCGAAGCTCGGAGGACCATTTGACTAGCCTAGTTAAGCTTAAACCTTAAAGCATATATGAACAAAACAACAGTAAAATGTAATTTAACAAAAGTAACAGTCAATTAATTTCGGGGCTAAAATTAATGTTTAAGGGAAAACCGAAATGAGCCCTCAAACATATTTCAAGTTAATAAAATGTAAAGCTGTGTGTATGTAAGAATCAAAGCCAAATAATGTCGGGTAGGTCCTAAACCAACAGCCGCGGGCTCTCTCACCTGAGGATCTCGTACGAAGTCGAAAAGACAGGGTTTTATCATGTTTTCGTTAATGGGAAGTATTATGTGGAGTGGTGTTTGCTCCTAGTTTCTCTTGGGTCCAGTAATCACTTGGTCTAGTTACAATATTCTTGGTGAACTTTGTGTACAGTGAGGATGAAAGAGGATTCTGGGTATTCTTAGATTTTCAACCTTTGGATGAGCTTTTCTTGAAATTTGTTCCCCGTTTAACTATTTGACAGAAGAAAATATTCAAATGTCGCCAGCTATTTTTCGATTTCAGATATATTTTATTATTCACAACGGGGTAGCACTTAGCCTTCATCACACCTGATGTTAAGTGGTGATAAGGCTCAAGGTGAAAGCGCACTACTCCCGGAATCCTCAATCACTGAGGAACTGGGCTATCTTATCTGTAACTGCCGGAACACAATAATGCTGAAAACATCATTGTTATGGCGCCAGACTTAGATAAGATGGTGGTAGCTAGCCAGGCGGACGAAGAACAAGTCCTACCACCAACCAAACCGAATACAATATGTACCCCACTGGGAATCGAACCCGGGACCTCTGGGTCTGAAATTGGTGGTATGACCCACTAGACCTTACATTGTTTCCAGCCATTGTTTATCTATTAGTAACATTTATTTGATTGAAAAAAAAATATTTTATCATGTCTTACAAATAATACTTTGTATTATCCCCTTACTTTAAAAAAACATTGCCTTGATCTAATTAAGTTTACCATAATGGTAGAGGGTAATTGATGTCTTCATTAAAAGGAATTATCGATGTGGAAATTCTTCCATGTAGGAGACAGGAAATTCTACCGCCGCGCCATTGGTATATTCTTTCATAGGTAGGTATGTGTTATTTATCAATATAACAACAAATAAATTCAAATGTAGCTATTCGCAATAATCCGCAATATTCAAATGGGTGATAAAATGTCACATAAAATCAAATAAAGGTTGTGTTAGGATAACTATTATCAAAGTAACATACTCAAACAAAGACTGGCCGCTTGGCCTGCGATTGTAGAAGTTAAGCAACTTTCGCAATGTTCTGTCACTTGTTATTTCGAGCTCCTCCGTGCTTCGGAAGTGTTGAAGTCGGCTGCCTTCGCAGTCGTTAATACCCACCAATCCGCATTGGGCCCGCGTGGTGGGTGATGAATGGCCCGTTTTACTTATCCAATCATATGGAAGGCCTGTACCCCAGCAGGGGGGACTTATAATGGCTAATGATGATGATGATGACTATGTTGTGTGGTCTCATTCCTCTTATCTATCACTAAGTGACCAGCCCGACTTTGCAATAGGGACATACAAACCTTTCTCCTGTATCACTCTGTCTTTTGATAAAAAGCGATACTCAAACATGCAGTCGAGTTAAAGTATATTTAAATGTAAACACCGTCATATCCTACTAATATTATAAATGAGAAAGTTTAGATGTTTGGATGGGTAGATGCACAGAACACGGAACGATTTTTTTCTCTGGTAGATGTTTGGAAGTTTATATGTTTGTTAATCAATCATTACAAACGGCTTAACGGATTTGGCTGAAATTTGGGGCATAGATACTTTGTAGCCTGGAGAAGGAACATAGGCTACTTTTTATCCTGGAAAAATATCACATTCCCGCGGGATAACGTGCGAAGCCGCGGGCAAAAAGCTAGTGTACTATGAAAAGTTGAAGTAATCGTTGCCGTTTTATTAATTTTTCTAGTCACCACATAAAATAATTAAACCATATGTAACTTTTTCATTAAAACCAATCACATTAACAACATAGAGGAATAAAACGAGGAACAATAGCAGCACCATGATTAAAACAAAACATAGTTGAACATTTACAATAACCTCGTAATGAATACGTTGGCATTCAAAACAAAATACTTCTAAGAGTAATTTATTACAACAATAACTTTACCCAAGGCAAGAAATTACTAGCAATTAATTACAATTTATAACCAAAAACGACGCAAAAAGCCGAGATCGCGACATAGTGAACTCCATACAAACAACGAAGGGTCTACTCAAATCTGGAGAGGTATTTTAATTTCAGTAGGTATCTTTGATTTACGACTGCTATATGAAAGAGTCGTGCATTCGACCAATCTATATTGACCTTCGGAGCACGTACACTTGACCCCTCTTTAGCTAGAATCCTCCTCACACAAGAGGGAGTGGGAGATATAATAACACTGGTGCTATAACTGCCATTGAGTTCTATCCCGTAAGTTATATTAGTTTCTGTTCATTATGATGGGCCAGTGCGTTATCTGAACTGGGTACTTTTACAGAGTCAAACAAATAATAACGTTGCATAAATCATGGCGGGAAACGGAAAAGCTATTAAATGCTCCATGTACTCAAAGTCAAGTTTGCAAACTTTCACGATTCGAAACGCCATCGGAAAGGCCGATCTGCGACATTGCTAGTTTGTCAGTTTTGATACTCTTTAGAAAAATGACTTTTATTACTGTACCCCTAGCTTGAAAAACTATCGTTACAATGACATATGATAATCGGATATGAAACTATACCGTCCTTCAAAAGCTGTCAAAGTGCTGCTGTGAAATATGTATTGAATTACAGTTCCTTCTACGACCGAAAAAGACGCTGCACTGGTTTTCATACAAAATATTACGATCACGATAACGGTGGTGGTCTTTAGTTTTAGATAGTATCGAAAAGATTGCCGAAGAAAACGATCATCGTAATCAGACATTTTTAATATGATACTATTAACTACTGACCAATCTAACCTAACCTAACCACAAAAAAAATATTTGCACACCAAAAATACTGAAATGCACACAAAACGTAGTTTAGTATGATTTTCAGTATTTTAGATGTGCAACTTAGTATTTTTTTGTGGTGCAATTTAATATTTCCCTTTCTAATGTCCTTCAGGGAACAGTGGTTGCCCCAGCAGTGGGAATACGGATGGACTAAGGGAATGAGCTATTGCATAGGCCATCACGCATATTGTACAGAGGAAGAAGTTAACACGAATTAATATTTAAGCTACTTTTCCTTGATTTTTAATAATAAATGAAAATTTGATCTCTCTCACCGAAATTAATTCTTTAGATCCACAAAAGAATTAAGCACTTAATTCCCTCCATAAATTTATAAATCCGGCTTACATCTAAATTTTGTTTGTTTATTCGTAGCTCTATTAGCGGATAAATCGAATAAGTTATTCCCTTTTGTAGCTCTCTCTTGATTAGACTGGGCTCCAAGATGGACATGTAATTGGATAATCTGAGGAATAGCAAATTGCCTTAAACTTTGGTTTTTCCTCGTAAAAGGAAACTGGGAGGAATATCCGAAAAGCTCACCGCTTGGAACAATTCTTGCTTTTCTTTGTTATGATAGTGAACTGAAATGTTTATCTAGACGTTTATTTGAATTTTATTACTTCAAAGGCAATCGGAAAGCTATTATACAATACGTGCTATTAGGATAATACCTTTTGGAGTTGCGCTACGCGACAGTGACACTTGTACTGCTTAGTCGAGCTAACATGATACCTGCAGGTTATACTCGTCCCTCTCAGTCTCCGGACATGACAGAATCGAGTGAAAGAATTAGAGTAGGGCTTCAGGTGTTATGTTAACTTGACCGAGTTATACACACACACTCCACGCGCCGCGTCTGTACCCACGCTGTATGCATGTGTGACGCTCCATTCCAAAAGGTATTATCCTAATAGCGTTTGAACTTTTCTATTTAAGAATTTCAAATACCCATCTAACCACAGTAGCCCTAGTACGTTAAACTGTTGTTATGGTAACCGTTATCGTGTTCGTTTTATTTTGTACTAGCTGACCCGGCAAACGTTGTTTTGCCATAAAATAGTGTACCCGGTCACCAACATCTAGTGTGTGTGTTTATACACCAAAAGTTGCCTACACCAGACAACAGATAGCGCTAGCTACACACCACCAATAAAGGGGCCCAAGCTTGGTCTCTATTTCCTAAATATAAAAAATTACTCTGTGAAGTAGAGTGAATGTCAGATAACTCTGCGCGCATGCGCGACAGTATATTTTTTTTTACTCTACGCCACAGCCGTCTCTATCGTCTTCTACAAGCCATGCTATGATACGGAACGGCAACATTGCTGTGAACCGGTTTACTCCTCTGAGTACTAAATCCTATGGAGGTGGCATACCTACGAAAAAGTGAGGTGTAACTAAGTCACAATGTAAGAAAATCTTGGAATTCAATTTTAAACTACTTCTAATTGTTGTATTAATCGGTCCGTCAAAATCGGTCCAGCCGTTTCAGAGATTAACCGGAACAAACAGACAGACAGACAAAAATTGTAAAACATGTCATTTTGGTATATGTACCGTATATTTAATCATATGCACGTAGTAAAAAGCGGTTATTTAATGTTACAAACAGACACTCCTATTTTATTTATTTGTATAGATGTATAGAAGATATGCCATCTCCATAGGATTTAGTACTCGAGGTTTACTCGCTGTTTACCTGTCAAACGGTGCAAACGGTGTCAAATCGGTTCACTTAAAACTACGTTGCCAACTTTATGCGCATGGCTTGTAGAAGACGATAGAGATGGCTGTGTCTACGCCTATGGAAAAGATTAGTATTCGGTTTTGACCGCGCAGACGTCAGTGATTACATACTCTTTGAAAACGGCAATGAAGAAAATAACAGTTTTGTATCGACGGTACGACAGTTAAACAATTTTTCATAGAATATTACAATTTTTACTCGATTTTCCGGAATAATAAGTAGCCTATGTTACTCTCCAGCTCCCAAACTATCTCCATACCAAATATAACATCAATCTGTTGCTCCGTTTTGACGTGAAAGAAGGACAAACAAACAAACAAACAAATAAACAAACAGACAAACACACTTTCACATCTATAATATTAGTATGGATGATAACCAGAGCAGCGCCTCTTTCGGTCTTATAAGAAACTGAAATTCAATACATATTTGACAGCAGCACTTTGCCAGCTTTTGAAGGGCGGTATAGTTTACTATTCGAATAACATACCGATAGTTTTTGATTACCCCTAGCATAAAAATAATTATGCCCTAGCATATAATTATGTACTTATTGAATTTCAGTTCCTTATACGACCGAAAGATCATGTCGGTCGGCTGACATGATGATGATGATGATGATGATACGACCGAAAGATGCCCTACCCTGGTTTTCATCCATACTAATATTATAATTGTGAAAGTGTGTTTGTTTGTTTGTTTATTTGTTTGTTTGTTTGTTTGTTTGTCCTTCTTTCACGCCAAAACAGAGCAACGGATCGACGTGATATTTGGTATGGGGATAGTTTGGGAGCTGGAGAGTAATATAGGCTACTTATTATTCAGGAAAATTGAGAAAAAAATGTAATTTTCTATGAAAAATCGTTTAACTGTCGTACCTTCGATACAAAATTGTCATTTCTTTCATTGCCGTTTCCAAAGAGTATGTAATCACTGACGTCTGCGCGGTCAAAATCAAATACTAATCTTTTCTATAAGCTCAGAATTAAAAAATGTACTGTAACTAGCGCCAAAAATGCCCCAGTCGCACAGAGTTATCTGACACTCACTCTACTTCACAGAGTAATTTTTTATATGTAGGAAATAGAGACCAAGCTTGGGCCCCTTTATTGGTAGTTGGTGTATAAACACACACACACAAGATGTTGGTGACTGGGTCCACTATTATATGGTAAAACAACGTTTTCCGGGTCAGCTTGTTTCTAAATAATTCATTTTTAACCGACTTCAAAAAAAGGCGGAGGTTCTCAGTTCGGTTGAATTTTTTTTTTTTTTTTTTTTTTAATGTTTGTTACCTCATAACTTTGTCAATTATAAACCGATTTTAGAAATTCTTTTTTGGTTTGAAAGCATATAGTTACAAATTGGTCCCATTGTTATACGGTCAGGATCTGATGATGGCATCCTGGAGAAATCAAGGGAACTCTTCAAATATTATAGGCACACCTATAGCGATTTTGGTATTTTTTTAAGTAACTCGTGCATTTGCTTTCGGTAAGCACCATTTGGTGAAGAGTAACTGATGATAAAGACCACATATGGCCAGCGAAAACATTAATTAAATACTAAATATGTTACGGCCGCAATACGATTCCTTTAAGGTTCATAAGTAATTTTCAAGTATTTGCGACTGGTAGTCATCATCTCACGATGATGAGCTGGTGATGGAAGGTACAACTCCTCAATAGTTAGGAGTTGGAGGATAATTCTTTAAATATCGTTGATACGTAAATATTTGTAGTTGTTACCTTTCAGGTTATTTAGTTAAGCTGATGATGGAAGGTAAAACTCTTTAACGCTTAGGAATTAAAGTATGTTTTTAAGTACTACAAGCGCCAATAGAACTTTAGGTTGTATTCTTTCAAGTAATTTAGGTTAGCTGATGTTGGAAGGAAACTGCATAACAGTTAAGAGTTGGAGGGTGGTGCTTGTCTGAGTTCTAATTTAGATATGGGCTATAGTCGTTGCACATTGAGCTACCCTTGCTCATTATGCGGTTTCTTATAGTAGATTTCTTACACTAAAAAAGGAAAAATAAACAAAATTTTTCAAAAAAAATAAAACCGCCTTCAAAACAAAACTGCAAACAAAAACTCATTTCCCAAAAACACGTAAAAGTGAAAAATAAATTGAATCATTCAATTCAAAGTACGAAAGTGCGGGACTTTTTCTAATTAATCTTGAACTTACTGATCTGATTGAAGTCGGTGTCAAGCCGAAAGTAACAAGAACGAATACTTAAAATTCAATTTCATTTCATTTCAAAATAGTGAAACAATAATAAACAATATCTCATGCGCAGAGTGGTGTAAATTGTAACCTATCAAATACATATTAATATTAATATCTATTTGGCTTGACACCGACTTCAATCAGATCAGTAAGTTCAAGATTAATTAGAAAAAGTCCCGCACTTTCGTACTTTGAATTGAATGATTCAATTTATTTTTCACTTTTACGTGTTTTTGGGAAATGAGTTTTAAATTTTTTAATAATAAAAATTGAATTGTGAATGCAAATAAGGAAAAATTTAAATAACTCACCCTTATATTACTTCGAATGTATGGTTGATGACGTCGTTAAAATATATTGTTGGTCAAGTACACAAATATATACGCCATTCAAAAAAATACATTTGGCAATATGAGAGTGAGTGAGATGAAATGTTTCCTTGGCATATTTCTGTCACCTGTGCTTCTGTACAGCAGCGGATACATCGCAGTTCCTCGAAGACAAATGTACTGGATTTCTTCCAGTACATTTGTCTTCATTGGACACAGATTTCAGTATCATACAATGCCATGTCAAGGGAAAGATTTACATTTAGGTATTGTGAGCTGGATGACTCTGACGTTGGATTTGCAAAAAAATACCAACTTCGTTGCGAAAGTGTAAAATTAATTTGCATCCAAAAATATGTTTCATAACCTACCATACTCTTACATCAGTGAACTAATTTGTAAATAAAAAGATTTTGAAAACACTATAAAGCTTTTTATTCATGAAACCATGTCTCTTTTATCTCATTCAAATAAGATATAATCGGTAAACGGTAAATTGGTTCTTGTATGAGCGTAGACCTATCCGCCTACTACTACTGATTGTTATAACGATCCATATTTTCCGAACTTTCCAGAAATCTCTTTTTTTATTGTATTTTCATTTTTACTGTATACAGAGGTTACAATATCCACAAATTACAGAAATACAAGACAAAAAATAGTTTCAGTAACAAGTGGGTGGATCTCCGTAAACTATTTAATTGCAGAAAACTTTTAAAATCTATTACAAAGACCACTAATTTTGATACGAAGATAGGGTCTAAGCCTTTAAGGTCCTGTACATCTTGCGGGGCTGACACACGGCTTTGGTGCATGATAAAGTACCTGTTAACATATTTTATATTACACCACACTATGAGATATAGTAGGGAACGCGTGGAATGGAAATTCATTTTCGGTATATAAATATCGTTATTATTATTATAGAGATATTGCTCGGACTGTTTGTGTAACTTAAAATTGATGTGAAATGGCTTAGTTATTAGTATAGTTAATATAATTGCCTTAAGGTGTATCGATGAGCTCAGTGGCGCCGCCAATGGAAATAAATCAATTGCATTTTATTAAAGGCTTGGATTAAAAGTTTCGGTTATTTCGCGCAGGTGAAAGAGTGGAATGCATTTTATAAATATACTTTTGAGAACTCAAACTTACGCAATAAGTCGTGTATCTCAATAGTGCCAAAAGTGACCACATTTGGCAACATCGAGATCCATAACTTGGTGCTCATATTTGAGACCATGAAAAAACAATTAAAAATTGCATTTTGCTCTTTTATTTGCGCGAAATAACCGAAACTTTTAATCCAAGCCTTTAATAAAATGCAATTGATTTATTTCCATTGGCGGCGCCACTGAGCTCATCGATACACCTTAAACCAGTATTTTTAATAACCACAGAACAAAATGAAGAGGTTATTAGGAGTATATCACGCATTTAGTCAGTCACGGGATGGGTGACCAAAAACTTTCATCTGGAACTCGAAAGGCACGTTAAGCCGTTAGTCCCAGCTACATTTGCAGTCGTTAATACCCACCAACCCGCATTGCTCCCACATGGTGGGTCATGGCCCATCCTTTGTATCTATCTATAAGGGAGGCCAGTGCCCCAGCAGTGGGGATATTAAATGGCTGATAATGATGATAAAAGCGTAGAATTGAAAACAGCTAGTAACCATGACAACCTTAAAAAAATCAAAATGGTACCAGGTAAAACGTACGCAGATTTGCTGTACCCAACTTGTTTTTTACGCTTGCTTATATTTGACCCACTTCCCGTCCGAATGAGCTGAAATTATGTCATACGAGCTTAGTTTGGATGACAATAAATACAATATGAAAGTAAGGTCACCAAAAAAGCTTGTCATAAAATTGATATTTTTTTCCAAAAAAACTCGTTTTAAATTTGTTAACTGTTATTTTATAAGATCAAGAACAACCAACCCTTTCGGTAGAATTGGCAATAAGCATCGCGGCACACGAGGTACACGCGATACATACAAAAACCGCCACTTGAAACTAAAAGCGGCTACAAAGGTTTAGTACGCGACAGACGCTCGTAGCTGGTAGTAGACACTTGCGGTAGATGGCCGCTAATTTATCTAATGCTAATATTACACGGTTCAACCAAATTGATTCACTTTGGTTGAAAGGCGCAGAAATACAGGTGCACATTCACTTTTACGTTTACATTGTTCAATTTGGTTGTTTCATCCAAATTAAAAGGCAAAAGTGAACCGTGTATTTCCGCCTTAACTAGTCTACGCTCCGTATTAGGAGCCTACTACCGCCGTGATTGGCTCTAACCTTAATCATAGCTCCGTAATAGGGAAAATCGACTTGGGCACTAAAATGTTATTTTTTTATTTTAAATTCCTTAATAACAAACAAAGTGTCATAAGAAATATAAAATTTAATCTCCATTTTTACAGATGAATATTTTAATGCCTAACGTAATGTATACAAATGCTTATTTTTGATCATCATCATCATCATTTCAGCTGTACGACGCCCACTGCTGGGCATAGGCCTCCCCCAGGGATCTCCACAACGATCGGTCCTGCGCTGCCCGCATCCAGCGGCTTCCCGCGACCTTGACCAGATCGTCGGTCCACCTTGTAGGGGGTCTGCCCACGGAACGTCGTCCGGTTCGCGGTCGCCATTCGAGAACCTTTCCGCCCCAACGGCCATCGGTTTTCCGCGCTATGTGTCCCGCCCACTGCCACTTCAACTGAGCAATCCTTCGAGCGATGTCGGTCGTTTTAGTTCTCCTGCGGATCTCATCATTTCTGATTCGATCGAGCAGGGAAATACCAAGCATCGCTCTCTCCATTGCTCGCTGGGTGACCTTGAGCCTTCTTATGAGACCCATAGTAAAAGACCACGTCTCGCTTCCATAAGTCATAACTGGCAACACACACTGGTCAAAGACCTTAGTCTTGAGACATTGAGGAATTTTGGACGCAAATATATGCCGGAGCTTCCCAAACGCTGCCCATCCGAGCTGGATTCGACGAGAGATCTCTTTCTCAAAGTTGGACTTACCTAATTGGATTGTCTGTCCTAGGTAGACATAGTGGTCAACAACTTCGAGTGTAATGTTCCCAACATTAACTGGAGCGGATGCAACATGGGCATTGGACATGATTTTCGTCTTATCCATGTTCATCTTCAGACCCACTCTTACTCTTATTTTTGATACTTACTTTCAAATATTGCCATTTAACTCCGTAATAGGAGCATTTACCTTAGTATGGTAAAGTATTTAGATAAACTTTAACAGTCAACGCATAAATGGCTAGTAGTTAAACTTCTTTCTATAAAATATTTTAGTTTCATTTTATCAATATTCTGTAACTACCATGCTATAAGATAAGGAAAAACAAAAGCTCTTCCGCCCCATAATACTCTCGAAAACTCATGACTTTGCAATCGAACTTCGGAAACTAATAGAGAAAAAGTTGGATATCTCCGCCTAACAAAGTTAAGTTATATTAAGCAGATTGCTAGTTCACGAGATAGCATTAAAGTTAGACCACCGATCGCTAAATATGCAAGCAGAACTGCAAAATGTGCGCCTGACCCCACACAGATTTACATGCATTCGATGCGTTTTTGTTTTTACATATTCTGATTCTGACTGCTACTGGTTTCAGAAAATTTCGCATTTCCAATGCAATTCTTATCAGAACTTTGTAGCAACGTGTCTTTAACTACTAAGTTGTTGCTTTTAAAATAAAATTTAGAAAGAGTGCAATGAGAAAAGTTAAATTAATCTAAGTAAGGGGTATTTACTTCCTAAGCAACGGAACCTCAAAAACAATAAAACTCCCGCCCCAACCCCAAAGAATTTAACGAAAAACGCCACCATCAAATATGACTAATTTTATTACAATACAAAAGCATGCCTTTCCAATCCCCCCAACTATTTAACAACTTCAATAAGCAATCAACATCACACCGTACCAACTAGTAATGAATAGCCACGAACTAATTCTACGTTACCGTTCTGAAAAGGCGGTAGTCAGCGGAACGTAGCGAGGTCTGCCCTGCCCCCCTTGCCCTTGCCTCGCCGGGCCCAAAAGGGGGTTTCAGTATTAAGTTAGAGGTCTAACGTGACAGGTTCGCTCCCTATGCGTTCGCTCTTTCATATGGACATCGTAAATCAGTGGTGCCTACCGAAATTAAAACCAGGGTGCTATGGGGGCATATTAATTTGCAGTTCACTGCCGGCTCAGACGGCGACTGATTTTGTGGTACATCGACGCACCTGCGACTAAAGACCTGCTGGGAAATGGGTTAGCGCTTTCTGCTCTGTTTTTGGGGCTAGATTTGTGTTTGGGTCGCAAAGCTTTGTGAAGATAAGCCTACGGCAGCAAATTGTGTTTTGAAAATATAATTTATAATGTGTTTTATGATTTTTATTCCAAAACAAAACTACGTGGTAGAAATTTTGGTTATTTATACTAATAATTCAATAGTGAAGTATTCTAAGATAATAAATACTTGATACTTAAAATGGATTTAACTTTTCATTTATTATATAATCAGTCATTTCAATACCTATGAAATTGCCGTGTTTTTTCTCACATGTTCATTGATCTCTGATTTTTTTAATTATTATTTATTATCAATATGTCAAAATTAATAATCAGTTTCGAAAAAAGAGTAGGTATATGTCGTAATATTAAACATAAAAGAATAATTAAACATGCGTCTAAAATTTTTATAAATTCTTCAAAGTATCCCCTCTTTGGTTGTCGTCAATTTGACTGCTTCGAACAGATTTTTTTAAATGAGATTATAGGCAATAATTACTTTAATGTTGTCTGATCATTAAAGTTTCGTTCAATTCGTAGTTTACATATGTCCAAGAAATCCACAAATAACCTTGTACTTATGATAATAATTCCAACTTCCTACAATTTCCTCGTAGAAAACGGAAATTTCATAGGTAAAGACCTATTACATAGCATGCCATTAATCTTTATTCAGTTCGAATTTCACTCATTATTTAATAACTACGTTATCAATGCTTATTACATTATTACTCCTGTACAATTCAGGATGGTAAATACAGTAATTTATATAATGACCAGTGGAATGAAAACGAGTAGTGAGCCGCTATCTCATTTAGATAAAAGTTGAAATTACAGTAAACGTCCGTACGACAAACACAATAAATTATCTCGATTGTTGATATTTTCATATTAACGCGTGTTTCACTCATAATTATGCGATATCGAACAAGAGAAACAAATTGTTTGGAAAACAATACCTTAATTGCACTTAAGTTATGTTGTTATCGAATAAAAATATGTAAGTACCTAATGCGAATGGCATTGCTTTGCTTACATAATATTTTTTAGATTTTTAAATACAAAAAATACACTCCTCAAAATATGTCTCAAAACGAAATAAGTATTTCGCTTAACAAACAGAAATGTCAATTTAATCATCAAACTTAAAAGCATCATAGTAGGTACTTCATACAGGTGCGTATACGGGGGGGGGGGGCAAACGCCCTCATTCCCATTTTTTACATATTTTTTAATTCATCATTTTACCACGTGAAATTAGCTAAGGTTGCCCCCCCCCCCCCCCCCCAAACGGAATCCGGATTTGCGCCTGACTTCATAACCAAGAACCTTTATCACGAGCTTATTCGTTTAAAAATAATGGACCTAAAAGCAAGTACCTAGTTACTATACATTTAATCCATACTATATCATAAATATAACATCATAGTTATAAATGTGAAAGTGTGTTTGTTTGTTTGTTTTGACGTGATTTTTGGTCCTATGGGGATAGTTTGGGAGCTGGAGAGTAACATGGGCTACTTTTTATTCCGGAAAATTATAAGATAAAACCCTAAAAAATGGTAATGGTTATGGACCAAGTGATAAATTGGGCAGTATACATAGTGCCCGGTCATTATGAAAAATACTACGGAAGACCCTACTATTTGCCTTGGAAGTCCTGTAGACCACGTGATAGGTTAGAAATTTAAGGCGATCGCGAAGCGTAGCGAAGCGATCGCCTTAAATTTCGTGGATATTTTTTTTATCACACCACAGAAATACTAATGCAAATCATGAATTGATGGCCGGACACAATGTATACTGCCCAATTTATCACTTGGTCCATAACAGTAATATTGCATAGAAAACGTTAAACTGACGTACTATACAAATGTAATTTCTTCCTTAGCCGCTTCCAAAAGAGTATGCCTTATCTTATCACTGACGTTTTAGCCGCTTTGGATTAAATTTGTGGCAGGCAGTATAAAAAACTATTTATTTTTATCTATTTATTATAGCGATTATTTACTTTAATCTATCTAATTAGATGTTGGTGATACGAAGTTCACCGTTTCCACTTTTATATGGCAAAACAACGTTGCCGGGTCAGCTATTTAAAAACAAAGCTTAAAATCATCTAACTTATTTTGATCGCGCTTTTAATATCAACTCTCCAAATAAAACAAAAATTGACAAATTCATCGAACAACAGAAATCATTCCACTAGTAGACAGGCACTTTGGAACGAAATAGAACAAACTAAAAATAAGTAAGTGCTTAAAATACTACGGTGGAAACTGGATTCATTCGTCAAATGGACGGCCTTAGCCAGTTGGAGGTGATAAGACCGAGATCTCTTTATAGAATTGGTTGGGTGAATGTTGCATAATACCTTTCGTGGTGCATTACCTTTTACCCTATACTTTGAGAATTGAACTCGGATGTGACTTATGTTTTTTTATATAGTAGGTAACTCTTCAATTTTTATTTATTATTATTCTGTCTTAGTTATTTCCACAACACTAGAATGATAATATATAATTATTTTGTCTTTATTTCCACTACACTAAAATAATCTATATCTATACCTACTCTATAAAAAATCGCGCAGGACCGATCGTTGTGGAGATCCTAGGAGGAGGCCTATGCCCAGCAGTGAGCGACGTTCGGCTGACATGATAATGATGATGATGATACTTTATACAAATAAATAAAATAAGAGTGTCTGCGCTTGTAATATTAAAATAACCGCTTTTTACTACATGCATATGATTATATATACGGTACATACCAAAATATTTTTTTTACAATTTTTGTCTGTCTATCTGTCTGTCATTTCTTCTGTCTGTTACGGCTGGACCGATTTTGACGGGACTTTTACTGGCAGGTAGCTAATGTAATAAGGAGTAACTTAAGCTACTTTTTATCCAGATATTCCCACGGGAAAGAGACCCACGCGGGTGCAACCGCGGGCGGCCGCTAGTAATATATAATTTTCAAATTATAATGTCTTGTCTGTTAGGCTACACAAATCTTCGTTATATTGTGAATTCCAAATAATTATCGCAAACTGTAAGGCGGCCGTCACTTATCTGCGCTTTCGGCGTATTTCGAGGTAACAGGCACGCATTTGTTGTCAGCCACGGCCCGATCAGCCAATGGCCAGGGCGAGCGGGGACGCCGGCCATTTTGACATTTTCTCTTTTTAAATAATTAGCGGGCCGCCATTACTAATGAGTTATGAAACTCAGAATTTATAATATCTCGTTGAACAGAGAATAGAATTAAAAATCAATATTACCCTAGTAATATAATATCAATCACCTGACTGAACGATAATTAGCTGATACGTCGAGTGTGATCTAAGCTGTAATTGATAGACCACCTGAAATTAATAGCAATTTGCTTTATCTAATCAATCTAAATTAAAGGTGTTTACACTACATGTAGGGGTGTGCGAAATTTATTGAAAATTATGTACTTACTAAAACTTGGATAATATTACCTATACCTACCAAAATTATTATATTTTTCTATTCATAAAACTATTATAAACTAGCTTTCCGCTCGCGGCTTTGTCTGCGTGCACTACACATTATCCCGCAGGAATGTGATATTTTTCCGATATAAAAAGTAGCCTATGTTCCACTCCAGGCTACAAAGTATATGTGTCCCAAATTATAGCCAAATCCGTTTTGACAGGCCGAATAGACTTTGAAAGAAGACATGAAGACTTTTTATCCTGATTTGTAGTCATCCTTAAAAATTTTAAGTAAAAAAATTGAATTCCACTCGGACAAAGTCGCGGGAGGGACGTTAGTAGACGGTAGAACATGAGGTGACAACAGTTAAAGACAAACGAATCTTTTGTCTAGGTATAAGAGGAGGTTAGGATCAAAACATTTTCATTTTTAGCCTAAGTTCTTTTTTCTATCTTTTCCTTAAATTTTTATGTATTCTGAAATAATTCGCATTAAAACATTTTGAGTTTGTGTCAAAATGTAACAAATTTTGCAAATATTGATCGAGCTAAATGGCATCGGAACAAAAAGTTACATTTTAAATAAATAATAAATAAATAAATAAATATTCTCTTACAATCACACCAATTATCTAAGCCCGTAGTTAATTTCTTAAGAAACTGTGTCTACGTGAACTTGATAACGGATAAATATATACTTAAATACTTTTTGTTTGTAAATACATACTTAATATACATAGAAAACACCCAGACCAAGACAAATAGACATGTTCATGCACACAAATACTTGTCTTGTTCGGGAATCGAACCCGAGACCTCTGGCGCAGAAGGCAAGTAGTTTACCCCTGCGCCAAATCGGTCGTCTTATTTTCTCTTACTTGGTCTTATTTTAATATGGTAAATGGCAAAAGTTATGAAATATTAAGACAAGAGTAGCTCCGCGGTGCAGTGGTTAACGGGTTCGGCCTGCGATTGTTGTAGTTCAGCAACTTTCGACGTGACCGGCCACGGGATGGGTACCCAAAACTTTATTATTTCGACGGGCCCGCATAGATGTTTATGGCAGTTCTCCTTATAGGACCAACTGTACCTATAGCCCAGTCAACACAATTTTAATTTTTAACTTCGTAATTTTGAAATTTTTAAAATGTATTAGAAAATAGAAGTTGTAGCAAATTTAATCAGCTTTCATTTTGCACATAGGGACCATGTCGCTAGGACGCATAGTTTCTGAGATATAATAAAAAACCGAAAAATGAGACCTTAAAACCCCTCTTCCCCTGTCTCAAGGGCTACAGGCGGGGACTTTTGATATGGTCACCTCCTAATTAGTCCAAACAAATTTACGAATTCAAAAATTGTGTTCCAAGCATTTCCCTCTATACTTTTTTTTGAGCATTCGTTGACTGGACTATTATACCTACTTCTACTAATATTATAAATGCAAAAGTTTGTGAGTATGGATGTATGGATTTGTGGATGTGTGTTACTCTTTCACGTAAAAACCACTGAACGGTTCTGGATGAAATTTGCAACAGAGATAGATTATAGGCTGGAATAACACATAGGATACTTTTTATCCCGATATTCCGACAGGTACTGGAACCACGAGTGTGAAACCGCGGGCGGCCACTAGTAGGTACTAAAATAATCTATAGTAATATTATAGAGAGGATTTTTTTTTATTGTTTTTGTTTTGTTTGTATTTTTGTAATGGACCTCAAAAACACTGAACCGATTTTAAAAAATATTATTACTAAGAAACTGGCTATCTTATCTCTAACTGCCGGAACACAACAACGCTGAAAACATCGTTGTCATGGCGTCAGACTTAGATAAGATGGTGGTAGCTAGCCAGGCAGGCATTGAACAAGCCCTACCACCAACCAAACCGAATACAATATGTACCCCTACTGGGAATCGAACCCGGGATCTCTGGGTCTGATACCGGTGGTGTGTACCACTAGACCATAGAGGCGGCTAGATTATAACATCATCTTCAATTATTCGAATCAGTCGTGTACGCAGGATTACCTATCGGACCACAGATGACATAGCGCAAAATGAGTAGTTACCTAACAGGCTTACGCTAATTAGTTGGTAATAGGTCAAGTGCGACCTCGCCTGTAATTAATATGACCGCGGAACGCCTAATTGAGAACAGAGCTTAATTAATAATAATATAAAACGATAATAAGATTAGCAATTTTTTAAAGAACTCTACGTTCTATTTTTGTAGACCAATTGAACAATTTTGATAAGAATTAATAATATAACAAAAATAAATTTATTTCTCAAAAAATACAAAAATGGTTTGAGGTGAGACAACCCCAGAAAGTAATGCAATACTTGTTTTACGATGTGCCCCGCTCTTTACATTAGTTTCGCGTAAGTGTATATATTCTTTGCCTTAGTGCCAACTGCCATAATTTACATACGGCAAAAACATAATAACATTGTCAGTCCTAGATGACGCCTTATAAACTAAAACACAACGAAAATCTAGCACCAAATGACTTTTTTAAACGGAGGAAAAGGTCACAAATGTAACGAATGTTACGTCAAAACTTACAGGAAATAAGAGCGCAGCTTAGAAGTGCGCTCTTATTGGCTGGGCCTTTTTTTTAACTCCAACCGGTTTTCTAGTGGTATTGTTAATCAAAGTCTGTACAGTAACAGAAGAAAGCCACTTGAAATGCGGTCATTCAGTATTGTATTAATATTGCGCGATTTGTGAATTTCCCATAGAGTTAATATACCTAATAGGTATATTAACTTTATGGAATTTCCTGACTTGCCGACATCTTTACACAGAGGTCATGGATACAATATCACTATAGCTTCCCGTTTTCATCCTTACCGTTTCGCACATGAGCCACAAAAGCCGCCACTTGAAGCTAGAAGAAGAAACAAGTGACGCCTACCGGCGTCGGCGTTCATATAAAATGTATGGAAACAGATGAAAACTACAGTTGTGCGATTCTCTAAAATTCAATCAACAAACTCGACGTTCTTTTTCGCTTGACTTTCACTTGTTTGGAATCGAAGTGAACGATGATGTGACGGTGAAACTTCGTCAGAGAATCGCACCCCAGGAAAGTGGTCGGTGGTGGTGGCGGCGTTTTTCAGTGGCCCCTGTGCGGCGATTAAGCACCTTAATCAAGTAGCAAAATGTAGATCATCTATATATATAAAATTCAAAGTCCTGACTGACTGACTGACTGACTGACTGACTGACTGACTGACTGACTGACTGAGATATCAACGTACAGCCCAAACCGATGAACCTAGAGACTTCAAATTTTGCACATAGATACGTTATACAGTGTAGGCATCCACTAAGAAAGGATTTTTGGAAATTCCACCCCTAAGGGGGTGAAATAAGGGATAAATGTTTGTATGAAAGTCCGTCAGTTTTGAAGTTAGGATCTTCAAATTTTGTATTTAGGCTGGCAATTGAAAATTAATATTTACCTGTGTCAGCGTTTTTGACAATTCCACCCCCAAAGGGGTGAAAAGGGGATGAAATGTTGTTTCTGGAAAGTCCTTCATTTAATTTATTATTAAGGCTTATGGTCGGAAAGTAAAACAAATAAGGAAACGCATATTTTGTATTTTTTCGAAAATCAACCCCTTAGAGGTGGATAAATAAACCTAAAAATTTATATGTATGTCGTTATTGAGGTTTTATGGGATGACGATTGCAAAAACGGCATTTATTTTGATGTTTAACACGCTGAACATGATTCAACCCCTAAAAGGTTGAAATAGTGATGAAATTTTGAATGACAAATCAGGGGTAAAATAGACATTTCAACTTGAAACTTTGTAGGCTTACTTCTTAAAACAAATAGGCAACCCATTTCGTATTTTTTCCAAAATCAAACCCAGGGGGTGAAATAGGGGATGAATATGTGTATTAAAGTCCGTCAGTTATGAAGTTAGATTCTTCAAATTTTGTATTTAGGCTGGCAATTGAAAATTAATATTTTCCTGTGTCAGCGTTTTTAACAATTCCACCCCCGAAGGGTTGTAAAAGGGGATGAAATGTTGTATCTGGAAAGTCCTTCATTACATTTATTATTTAGGCTTATGGTCGGAAAGTAAAACAAATAAGCAAACACATATTTCGTATTTTTTCGAAAATCTACCCCCTAGAGGTTAAATGGGATAAATAAACATAAAAATTGGTATAGATGTCGTTATTGAGGTTATATGGGATGACGATTGCAAAAATGGCGTTTATTTTGATGTTTAACACGCTGAACATGGTTCAACCCCTAAAAGGTTGAAATAGGGGTGAAATTTCGAATGAAAAATCAGGGGGTAAAATAGACATTGACTCAACTTGAAACTTTGTAGGCTTACTTATTAAAACAAATAGACAACCCATTTCGTAGTTTTCCGAAAATCAAACCCAGGGGGTAAATAGGGTATAGAAACCTAAATCATCTCAAGTATCCTAAAAGTTCTTGGTACCTAAGCTACTCAGAACTAACTTTTTGATTGTGTAGCAGACACTTATTATTTACTAGCTTCCGCCCGCGACTTCGTCCGCGTGGACATTCGAGAAAATACTTAGGGGACCAATAACCAGGATAAAAAGTATCTAAGTATTCTATGTTTTTTTATTTTCATAAAAATCCGATCAGTCGTTTTTACGTGACCGCCGCACGTTGCAAACGTTCTGCCTCACGCGAGGCTGCTCGCTTGGTGAGGGAGGACCCGCCTAATCGCGTAAAAACGGCTGATCGGATTTTTATGTAATTTTATTAAAACATAGAATACTTTTTATCCTGGTTATTGGACCCCTAAGTATTTTCTCGAATGTCCACGCGGACGAAGTCGCGGGCGGAAGCTAGTTACAATATAAGATGCGTACTGTAGTACGTTTTGCCATAGCTTAAATTACCTAATTATATTCTAAAGTTTATTTATACCTACACTAGCGATCGCCCGCAGTTTCACCGGCGTGGTTCCCGTTCCCGTGGGAATATCGGGATAAAAAGTATCCAATGTGTTATTCCAGCCTATAATCTATCTCTGTTGCAAATGTCATACAGATTCGTTCAGTAGTTTTTGCGTGGAAGAGTAACAAACACCCATACATCCATCCATACTCACAAATTTTCGCATGTAAAATATTAGTAGGATTTGTGATTGTTCTAAAACAATCCAGACTGATAAAGACACTTTTCTGTTTTACAAAAAAGGTGTTTATAATTCATCTGGTTAATTGAAATGATGTGTCCTCGATCGCTTACACAATTCGTTCACCCAAAACTCGGGCCATTAACAATTAAATCGCTCTTCCAACTAATTAAAAATGGGCGCGTCTTCTACGTAATTTGGACTGTTTAAGTGCTTACGAGGCCGTCCCTGTCCAAGTCTAAGTTGTTTCGAATGAAGAATTAATTATGAAGTGAATAAGGCCAAGTTGCTGCCGGCCAACTTCAGCACGGTTACAATTTGTGGGAAAGTAGCAGGTGTGACAGCGGCTCGGAAACTTGGGGGCCCCCGTACATACGCTTTGTTGCCTCCACGGATGATAAACTTGATTTGAATCGCAGATTGTAGGTGTTTTAAAATATAAGTCCGGATAAGTAACAGTTCGGGCTCGGAAAGCTCGACTTAGCAGTTATATGATAGTGTGACTTCCATTTTAGGGATATTTGCATTCGGGCCACGTTAAGTTTCTCGAACTTGTGTTCGCAGCTGTCAACGCTTTCCGATTCTCACATTCTACCCTGTTTTGTATTAAAACATCGCATTTTCTTTTCTCTGGCACTGTAAGCAAATGCATTTGATACTTTGAAAAACTACTTAGGTAGGTTGAATGAATGGTATTTGTTGAACAGAATGAAAATGCAGTTAAAATAAAATTATAAAAGGAAAACTTTGAAGAAAGTTTTTTTTTTGCAAGCGCAGTTTTTGCATTCAGCCTCGCCGATGTGTTCCAGGAATTATAATTAACTGTTTAATGCTTTCTGAGGTACGAGTATATCAAGGCAAGATAATCTATAATACTTACATTTAGAATGCTTAGTCCTGAATGACTGACTGACGGATCAACGCACAGCCTAAACCGCTGCTCGTAGAGACCTGAAACTTGGAGGGTGTGTTCTTTGTATGACGCAGGCATCCGACAAGAAATGATTTTCCGAAATTCTACCCCTAAGGGGGTGAAAAACGGGGACAAAGGTTGTATGGGAGAACGTAATTCCTTGGTCCAATCTACTTCAACTAACGGGGCTAAAAAGGGGTAGAAAGTTATTTTAGGGATTTGCATCAAAGTTAATATCAATACTCCTCATTTTATTTTGACAGTCCGAGCAGACTGGACCAAAAAAGGGCAAATAGGGGAACTAATCTATGTAGTTCCACTAGTTTTAAGATTGTGTAGGGGTAGGTCTCCTGAGCAAAGTCAAATAAATTCCTCTCGATTACACGCGCCGCGGGGGGTGGTAGGAGGGGTTAAAGGTCCTATTTTTCAGTTTCTCGCTCGAAACTCGTAAACGGTGCGTCTTAGCGACGTTACATTTTAGAAGCAATTTAAGGTTATTAAATTACCCACAACTTTGATCATACACTTAATTAAGGAAAAATGCATGGTTTTTAAGATATAACCTTGAGTGGGAGGGGCCACTCCCCGCGGTGCATGTAATCTGAGAGGACTATAATAGACTTTGCTCAGAAGACCTACCCTAACACAATCCTAAAACTATTGGAACTACATAGGATAGTTCCTCTAATTTTCCTACTTTGCTCGAGCTACATGTTTAAAAACTTAATCCGATTTCATAACGTTGTACTCAAGCTTGGTGCAATGCAATACTATTTAAAATTTTAAGTGTGTCTATTTTTTAAAATGGGAGCAGAGTTGGATATCATTAATGGGGAATTAATAAACCTTACTATTGTACCAATAGTGGGGGAGATGGCGCAATGCACATGTCTTTTCCGTCCGCTTTCTTATTTTGTTGTACGGCACAAATATTCCCCACCTCATGGGATAAAAAGAGGGGGGGGGGGGTTATTAAAGATGAATGGATCAGGATGAAATTCGAGTTCTCGAGTCTATAATACCGCCGTGCTTTGGAAGACCCAATAAGCCGATGGTCCCGGCTGCATTCATTGGTTGATATTTTCATAGAGGGGTCTCAACTGCAATGGGTCCACGAAGTGGGTCATGGCCGGTTCTCCATAAACATAGTCTATAAGGAAGCTCTGTGCTCCAGCAGCGGGGAAAAAATATATTGATGATGGTTAAACCTTGGAGAATGCCTATCTACCTACTTGAGATAAAATTTTGAAGCGATATAATCAAATTACTCGCGGACGAAGTCGCGGGCGGCCCCTAGTCTAGATATCAAAAGAGGCTTAAAAATTGTTTCAATTTATTTATTGGTACGGTGTATTAAAATAAATCAATCTTCCATTCTGTTGCTTATTTACGATCGAGTAGCGTCAAGGGGTCTTACTGACCCACAATGCGGGTCCAATGCAGACTGACGGCGGTGTTAACCTGCCTGCCGACCTCATTCTTCAAGCCACCGGTAATACTTACAATGTCCGAGCAACTTAACGGTTAACTTATTTACAATTGAACTTTTTATACTACCGCTTATGGATGAATGAATGAATAAAAAGGGGTGGTTTATCGCCAGGTTAAGGATATAGCATAGGTAAAAAAAATATCGTCGATGGCCGTTGCTTACACAAGCGAGGGGGTGCTGGGATCGGTAAGACTCCGGCCGCGGCACTCTCGTAGACTGAGAAATACGTGTAGACGCGGCATGCAGCGCGCATTCTATTTACATCTAAAATATCACCTATGTGCGCTTTTACTAAGGAAATTATATTATGTAGAATACAAGAAGAATTATTAATGAATATTTATTGTAAACGTCGGTTTGTAGGAAGAGTAGATCTTAGATATTATTCGCATGTAGTAAAAAAAGCTTTTTTTAACAAAGATAGTCACTTCAAACGATTCTTCAAAATGCAGAACACAGCAGCAGCTATTTATATTTATTTTCTATCTCTAAATCATTTCGATAATATATCCATTATCGAAATGATCTTCACAGGCAAAACTACAACATTTGCTACAAATTACACTGAAAAAAATAAATAATGTATACTGCTCTAATCAGTAGGTACATTTTCAGATTTATTCCAATCAAATTAATAAAACTTATAATTTATTATGAAAAAATATAAATAACTCATACTAGCCCATCATCTAATACTTTTTTACTCAATCAAAATAATCAAAATTTAAATAAGTATACCGTTTATATAAAATCACGCTATCAATCTATAATATAAATCAATATATAAAAAAACACTTAAATAAAAATATTGTTTAAGTACAAAAAAATAAAATAAAATACATATTATTCCAATACCAAAAATGATAATATCAAATAATACAATAACTTGTGTCATTGAAAATTGGAAGCAACGATCACATACACCCAGATACAAGAAAATATCTAAAAGTTAGTTTTCGACATTTACCCGTCCGAGAATCGAACCCGGGACCTCAGAGATAGTGGCACCTAGAAAACCGGTGCGTACACCAATCGGCCACGGAGATCGTCGAATTTGTTTAAACAAAATGTAGCGCAACTGAAATAATTGATACTTTGTTTACTAATGTAAACTTGCCACGTAAGGTTATAAATCAGCCACTTTAAAAAAACATTTTTTCATTAATCATTTTAAAATATCTTTATTTTTCATTGTCACTATTTTTCGCCATGTACGCATCATATCCCTTGTGCTCCAAAAATGGGTAAAAAACGTAAAAACTTGCCTAACGTCAGGTTCTTTTTTCTGTTTAAATATTATGCGATATGCTGAAATATTTGTACTAATTAAAAATTAATACCGAAGCGACAGCAACACAACTATATGTTAAAATTTTGTGCAAAGGCAGCTCTACTTAATTCTGTGGAGCTTTATTAAAACTAGCTACGCTTTTCCCCAAAAACGAACTTCTTGTTTTTTCAAGTCGAATCCTTGGAACGGCAATCTTATTTTTATTTCTTGTTTTGAATTGATGTATATTGCTACGTTTTACAAATGTATTGAGATACTTCTTCACATATACCATATTCTCATATATTATTATGTATTGTCCTGCAACAGTTAATATGTTGATTTCTTTTAAAGAATCTCTTGGCCGAAGTTTGTATATGGCGCGAATAGCTCTTTTCTAAAGCACAAAAATACTTTCGATGTTAGCTGCTGAACCCCAAAGTAATAGGCCGTAGGACAATACACTCTGAAAATAGCTAAAATATATCAACCTTGCCGTTTCAATATCGGTTAAGGGCCTTATTTCTTTAACAGCAAATGCCGCAGAACTGAGTCTACCGGCCAAGGCTTCAATATGAGGGTCCCATTGAAGTCGATAATCTAATGTTATATCTAAAAATTTAGTACTGTTAATTAATTCTACTGCATTGTCATCCAATTTTATGTGAATATCAACCTGTCTTACATTTGGCAGGAAGTTTTTTTTCACATTTTGTTTTTTTCGAGTTTAATGATAGATTAATTGATGGTACCACGGCAAAAAGAAATTGCCACAGTACCATCAATGGTACTGTGTAATGGTACCATGGTAAAGGAATGGATTATTGCTATGAAACCAATGCGCAACTTTCGATAAAGTACTATTTACTTCGTCATAACATTTATTACCTCTGTCAACTTTAAAGACTAGAGGAAGTGTCATCAGCAAATAGCACTCTCTCGCATAAATTCTTTGCTTAAAAAGGAAGGTCATTTATATAAATTAAAAACAGCAAAAGGGACCAGTATTGACCCCTGGGGTACGCCCATGTTGATAGGGGCTCCAGTAGACTCAGTTTTGTTGATAACTACTTTCTGTATATATATGATTGCATATAGATATGATTGCATAAGCCTAACCGATTTATCATAGACACCATAATGTTTTAATTTCCTTAAAAGCGTTTGCTGGTGATTAACACAATCGAAAGCTTTGGAGAGGTCACAATAAATACCAACTACATCTCGCTTGCTCTCCCAAGCATCAAATATATGTTTTTAAATATAATATGATAGGATGACATACCAAGACCAGTATGAATTAGATCCCATCTCACAGGACACCATCGATTTTGGGAATGAATTGCTAGAAGCCATATCCGAAACAACGAGAGAAAAGTGGAACAAGCTAATCGAAGGCGTAGATATGACGCATAAAAGCAAGAAGGCATGGTGTTTTATAAGGAAACTAAATAATGATCCTAAAATCGCTGATCGTCATTCCAATGTGACCACAAACCAGATCGCTCACCACTTACTCCAAAATGGGAAAGCTTCCACGAAAAGTCTCCAGAAGAAATTTACACGAGACCTTGGTAAAGAGGTTAACCACTTGGACGAGGCTTTTACAGAAACAGAGCTCAAGTTTGCCCTTGATAAGCTCAAAGAAGGTAAAGCCGCTGGCTTTGACAACATCACGGTTGAGCAGCTGAAACGGTTTGGTTTCGTACTACTTATACAAAACTGTCATTTATTGCATGGCAGTTTCCAAAGGATATGTAATCTAATCACTGACGTTTTAGCCACCTACTTTTAATAAATCACATTTGTGGCAGAGAGTGTATATAAAACTTCTTCGAGATTATTTATTTTTATGAGTTTTTTTTTTTATTTTTTTTATTTAAAATTACAAAAGTTACACAAACATTACAGGTATAACCTAATGCGATTGTGCACTTATCAATTTAATTGAGACACTTCATAATAAGTCAATCTAGTAAGCTCACTCAGCGGACACGAAAACAGATCTACTTTCTCAGACACTGTATTAAGCACACGCAGCGCGCGTACGAGCGGCGCCTGGTGCAATAGGTTAGTGCGAGCAAGTTTATTATCTTTGATATAATATGTTAGTCAGTTTAAAGTTAGCCCGCCATTTGTTTATACTTTGTGCAATGAAATTTAAATAATGAAATAAATATTCCTCATTCGGAAGTACTTGTACCTATGCAATATTTCATTAGAGTATCAAAAATTTTACTCCGACTATGCAAGTCTCCTTACAGAACTCCGCAAACTTATCTGACGTGGTAGTTAAATTTGAGAGTTTAAACTGTCAATACAGCTGACAGACCTTTCATTCTTTTTATTGCTACTGGCGCCTCAACCATAGGTTTTAGATATTGTTGTGGGAATTTCGAATCTCGAATTTCAAAACCGCGAGAGCAAGAGCATGTCTTGCAAGAAATTGTATGCATGCTCTAATTTTGTACTAGGTATTGAATTATAATGGAAAAGAGAATTAGTAATAAAAAACAGCGAGTTGCACTCCGGGAGTGCCGGCAGAAGTGAAAACTTGAATATAAACGTTGTGCATTTTTGATATTCTTAAATTTTTAACAAGTTGATTTTTAGAAAATATACTTATAATAATGAACTAGATGCGTTGATAAAGGGCTCCGTAGACTTTTTCACAAAAAAAAGGAGTTTGGACAAAAAAAAAGAAAATAATACGGACTGGATTTGAACCGAGGTCTTCTTGTTCTGCCGTCGCGCGCCGCCTGTTTTGTCTAACCGAGGTGCCAGAGCTATCAGACCATCGGGAAAAATGGCGAAATTTGCCTTCGTATTCTAATGACATTGTAACAGTTTTTCGATCAGGCCCCCAAGTACGTCTTACGGTCACGTGATCCTGGGACCGTACTCTGAAACGCAAATCCGAAACTTCGGTTAGCCCCGCCCCTATCACTCGATTCCGTTATGACTCGAGAGTGAGAGGGACAGGGCTAACCGAAGTTTCGGATTAGCGTTTCAGAGTAGGCCCTCTGACGCGAGTTAAACAGCTTTTACCCATCACAATAAATAGTGCACAACGCCGCTAAAGAAGTTGTCACTTCAAGAATGTTTTGAACCTGAAATTTTCACAAAATGGTGCGGTATATGTTCCTCACTCAAACGTAAGAAGCTGGCCTTTTCACAGTCTCATAAAATTGGTGTAATGGTAATATTAGATCAACTAGGTATATGAAAAAAACTAACGTCGGTTTTATTTCAAGAATTGCTTTTTATTGCATTATGTCTCTGTAAAAAACTTTTTCAACAAGTGAATTTCTTATTTCTAGATGCAATTTTTTACACCTACCTATCTTAAGTTTCTCACATTTCCAATTTTGTGAGGAACCTAAAACGAACATAAATTTAATATACAGTAGTAGAAGTTAGAAACTTAGACTAATTATGTACCTACCTACAACACAACAAAATATAGGTACTCAAATAGTACAACTTTTATGGGCTCTTAAGTATCTTAGGCAATATTACTTATCCGTCACTTTTATTTCAAACTATTAATGTTTGCTTTAGGTAATGAGTAAAATTATTACTTGTCCTAGGTTACATAGGTCTATGGTTATGCAATAAATGGCAAAGCACTCATCGATACCCAATCCTGAAGCGCTAGTTCAATATTTCCTAGCAAAATAAGCATCATTGAAAAAAATTAGGATCCTGGTTTGAGTTTTTTTTTTCAATTTTGGCGCAATCGGAGCGATACAGTCTCCACGTCCAAACGCCGCCAATGCCAGGCGGAGACTGAACAATTATGCTGCGAAACTGTGTACGATGCATTTTGGGATACTAGTTCTTGAATATAAATATTACAAAAAAAATTTTTAGTAACTTCCCTAGATATGACTAAGAACTACTTACACAAAAAAAATTAGCTTGATTACTCAAATAGTTATTGAGATAATTGAGTTTAAGACGGAAAAAAGGGGTCTAGAAAATAATTTTTTTAGTACATTGTATTTATTTTATTCAAATAAAATTTAGTAACTTCCCTTTATAAAGAAAAGATCTATCACATATAATATTTTGGAAGACCTAGCAATGATACTTTGTCAGGAAATTTAATTTAAAAACATTGAAAATTCTGAGTTTGATCGCCGGAATGCCCTTAACACTTCACAAAAAAGGTTAGCTTACAAATTTATATTGCTATTGGAATAGCTTTAATATGTTGTGTAGTGGTGACAATATCTAAGCTGACTTTTTTAAGGAAAAAAGGTTCTGCGCAACTACAAATGAAAAACCTTCTTGTATTTCGACCTCGGCAATTTCAGGTAAAAATGGTAACAATTATTTAATTAAAATGTGTTGATTACTATTTGCCGTTGAGTGCCTGGTATAAACCAGTAGGTATCGCGTGCCCACCTGATAGAGGTGGCTTCTATGGTACTCTTCCTTTTTTTGGCAGAGGCCTCAAGGTTCAAGTTGTAATCCCTTGGTGTGAAGTATCCAGTGTAATTTAAAAAGCCTTCCTACTTAACAAACCGCAGTGGCACTTAATTGAGACACGTTAATGGTGTCAAACCCTTGCTTATTCTGTCTTGTGGTTCAAAAGCCTCACAGAGGCCATGGGACACCCCATTGAGAAGTTTTAATAAAGTGTCCCTCTCCTGCCTCGGTGACAGAAACAATCACGCAAGTAAAATGTCATTATGTAGACCGATACGCGGCCAGATGGGGGGCCTATATTACGTGTTTAAATCGCTATTGCTATCACCTTGGGTATGATTTTTAATCCGTAGATTCACACGGAAGAATAAAAGAAGATAAATGAGTATGACACACAATATATTATTCAGCAATATGGCGCCTACTTCGGGATAGCTGCAACTGTAGCTGCAGCTCTTTAAATTTTAGGGAAACATAATTCCATGTAGGTAGGTAGGTACATTAATAAGGTTGTTTATTGTCATATTTTTTTTAATGGAATAACAGTATATTGTATAATTATTTCACTACTTGTTATGAGTTTATTGTAAGTATATGATGTGGAGATCCTTGGGGGAGGCCTATGTCCAGCAGTGGGCGTCGTTCGGCTGACATGATGATGATGATGATGATGTGTGCGTTTGTTGTATTGCTGACGGATTTGATTACCAATCAGTCATACGAGTCATCTTGTATTCTTCTATATTTTGGCTCGGAAATGAAAAACGTAAAGTACGTATATTTTTAGTAGTTACATTAAACATAGTTTCCACGAACAATAGGCATTACGAATATAAAAATAAACATTGGTAAAATATAGGAAAAATGTGATAGTTAAAAAATTTGTAAAATAATTATTTCGCTAGAATGAAAAGTGCCCGATATGAGATATCACAGTTTGAAATGCACACAATTTGGACTCACCCAAAAACGCTCCATACTTACAGCTACCTAATAATGGCGTCACGCCTAGGTGGTTTGTTTGTATGCAACGCTAAAGAAATTTGCTCGGCAGCTATATTAAATATTGTGTTTATCAAAATGGTTTCTTAGACATTTTACGGACTAATTAAAGGTATTATTTATTTTAATATTCTTTTTACTTTTTAAATGGACGTGCCCACTCAGCTTTGAAGGGTCATAAAACCAAGAGGTATATAATATTATAAGCGACTCTAAAAGTTTAATATGTTTACGTTTTTTATTAATATTTCGTAATTTTATTCATCAGTCGTCATCCCTATTGCTTCAGCCTGAAAGCGATACATCCCCTCTTTATATTAAGTCAACTCTATTGCCTACCAAACGTAATATGGCAGAGTGGCTATGATTAATACCGGTCGAGCGGGTGACTCGTGCTCAATCGCCATCTGCCCTTATTAATTGCCTTGTCAGCTGTAATCGTCTCCGCTGTCCTGCCTACGTAACGTACATACGCAATCCGAAGAATTCACTTATTGTTTCCGAATTTGTCAATGACATTATTTGTGTACTTAACGAATTAGGTTTTTTGTATGTGGTTTAACTGATCAATGAACGATTGGTTTGGAAGGGGGTTTTGGTTCTGGTCAACCAGGTTTAAACAACACCTCGGTTTTATAAAAAACCTTATTGAATTCGCCATCTGCCCTTAATAATTGACTTGTCAACTGTTATTGTATCTGCTTTCCTTTTTACGTAATGTTCATTATGCAATCTATAGAATTCGCTTATTGTATCAAATAAGACGGTATCCGATTACGTTAATGATGTGGTAAGTAATCGAACTGAAACTGATGTGGTTTAACTGATCAATGCATAAATTGGTTTCGAAAGGTTTTTTGTTCAAGTTACCACGTGTTGTTTTAAAGTTATATAAAAAAATTTTTTTCATGTTAAAGTCACCATCATGCCCTCATTGATTGCCTTGTCAGCTGTAATCGTCCCGCTGTCCTGCCTACGTAACGTACATCCAGGAATAAATACGGTGAACCGCCTCTTACTTCTTTCCGTGTGGCTGGTATCTCACCGTTCGCTTGCAGTCCCTATTCGTAATTGCTTCTAAATTGTCCTACCCTAGATTAATACATAACCACATAATAAAAGAGTCTGCGCGAGAATGACGAGGCACCAGCCACACGAAAAGAAGTAAGAAGTGGTTCACAGAATTTGACCCTGACTGCGCATATGTGCAGTCAGGGTCAAAATCCGAAGAAATCACAATATTGTTTCCGATTTTGACTGTGACGTTAATTGAGTAACCGAATTATAGTGGGGTTTAACTGATCAATGGGTTACTGGTTTCAAAGGTATTAGGTTCTGGTGAACCAGGTATTGACAAAGTGTTTTAAAAAACCTAGTTAAAATTGCTATATGCCCTTGTTAATTGTTTTGTCAGGATATATGCAATCCGAAGAATTCGCTTCTTTGAGTACCTGAATTAGGTATTTTGTAGGGTATGTGACTGATCAATAGGTTATTATTTGGGAACGTTTTTCATAAACAAGTTGTTGGTGGTTTCAGGATAACTAGGTATTGTTTAGTTATTGGCTTAGTGATTGCCTTGTCAGCTGTAAGCGTCTCTACTTCCCTGCTTACGTAACGTACATCATCTCATCAGCCATAATAATGTATGTATCTTTCGTTTACAAGCAACATTTAGAACTGCGTGTGACAAATAAATGAATATGTTTGCCGCGCCTGTCGCCGACGGGTTGCCTGCACCCGGCATTTTGTAGGCACTCATTGTGAATAGAGCTTGCATTAACTATATATTAGTTCATCATCAGCCATCGTATGCTCCCTCTGCTATCATTATTGGCGGGACACAGGCCTAATTGATACATTAATATATTTATATCAAACTAGCTGATCCGGCGAACTTCGTACCGCCTTATCGACAGCACGCCACCTATTTACCGGGTCCAATTGTATATCTAAACCATTCTCTAATCCACCTGAAAACACACAAAAATACGTTTTCCTTACAAGTTAACCGTTTGTCGTCCACAAGCGGCATATAGGGACGCGATTGACAAATCAATCCGCATGTTTGCCGCGCCTGGCCCCGACGCGCCTGCACGCGGCATTGTTCTGCGGGCGCAGTTTAACTTCGTCAATCCACTGACAGATGGGTATTCATTGTTCGTAGTTGTATACTATTGAAAGATTTTCCATTATCCCATTGAGTTGTAGGTATGTTTCCATTTCGATTAACTTTCAAGATCGATTAATAAATTGGCTTTAAGATGTAGCATTAAAAATGTTGTTATTCTCATTTTGACTTTTTAAAGCCTTTCTATTTGCTTTTGATCAATACATAACTTATTATACACCTAGCTCTAAGATTACAAATTACAACACATTTCTTACAATATAAAAACAGAGGATACTTTTTGACGCGGTTACACAATGTCGTGGCATGGTCATTGGTTTGATTGGTGACATTATTTTACAATTATTGCTAGTTCTTCAGTACTTCATAATATTTCCCATTTTGGATAAGAACACCATATGGAAGGCCTTTTCCCTGGTCTATAAATTATCTCAAAGATTAACAAGTTACTCATGTTTGTAGTCAAGCATTTCAGAACAATCTTTACTTCTTAACTAGCACATCAGCTCCGGCTGGTTATAATTCAGTCGCCACACAATGGAACAACCGCCAGCGTTGGCATTACGCATATTAATCAGCCGATTTCAATGGTTCTAGCCCTGACACTGACTGAGTAACACTAAAGCGTGCTATGTACCGATAACTTAACCCACACTCTGTGTGTAAGTATAATTGTAACCTAGATAAAAAAATTACAGTTCTTATTCTGACTCTTAATCAAAACTTGCGTTGCATTCTAGTAAACTCGAATGTGATAATTAATTCTTCTCATTCGGTTCAGAAACACGAAGAGTTTAATTTTACATTAAAGAAGAGCATATTTACGATATCCCTAAAACTGAATGTGTTAAGATTTCGGTGATCACTACCTCATTATATATATGTCGCAGCCAAATGGTTGAATCCGCCATTCAATTAAACGCCTAGGCCGATCATTTTTTCCGTAAGCTATTTTATCTTACCATATGTTGACGGAGCCACAAAAAAATTGAAATTTAAGACGGTCGCTTCGCTGCGCTTCGCAATGGCCTAAAATTTCTAACCTATCACGTTCTCTAAGTACAGGACTTCCGAGGGGTGCATGCTGCCATACTTAACCACTCGGCGGATTCAACCATCCGCCTGCGACATAATATATGTTATGATTATAATAATATATGATATGGTTAGTAGAAAAAATTCTTTCAATTAAGAATTGCATAAATCGTCAATAATAATAAATATAAATAACTAGCAAAATGTTCTCAAATGCCTTAGCTTCTCGTATCATTATCTAGTTTCGCTGATCTTTCCAATAGCATCACATGCTTCAACTCTTCATTTAATAACGAGCGGCCGGCTCATTAAGTGCGCTCCAAACTTCCGCGAAATCTAGACGACAGCATGAAATTTTAACAAGCCACAGGTAATTTTAAAAGCTGAGCTAAACAGTCAATAACAACTGGGAGTTGTGACGACAAAGCGACGGGGACAATGAGTACGAGACAATGAGTGCGGTGCGCAAACACCGCTCACTCGGCTGTCACTGTCAGCCGGTTCAGACCTAATTAGTGCGCCATTCAGATTGTCTGATTAATATTCGCATTGTTTCCTTCCATGCCGCATGGTTTCTACTCAAAATGATTGACTTTTCTGCAACCGTGTTGCGTTCGGTTTCTTGCCGTGCGCTCGTGCGACGGGGGCTTGTTTGCAAATGTAATAGATGACTGTCTTGGTTTAGGACACTTCCCCTTTGATCTTTCAGGAAAAACCAGTCAAAAATTAAAATCTGAATTTCCATAAGTACTACATGGGGTATAGTATACTTTAAAATGACTTTGAGCATTATTGTGTTCCGGCAGTTAGAGAAAAGATAGCCAGTTCCTCAGTGATTGAGGATTCCGGGAGTAGTGCGCTTCCATCTTCAGCTATATCACCACTTAACATCAGGTGTGATGAAGGCTAAGTGCTACCCCGTTGTGGATAAAAAAAAGAGCTGATACCTACCGATAATTATCCGTAATACTTTTACCGTCGGTTTCCGAAACGCCAATTAAAATTAAATTACCTAATTCCCAATTAATCTCCAATTATTCTCCAATTAATTGTAGTTTGGGTTTCTGAAAGAAAAATGTGACAGACTGTCAACAGTCTGTTAACAGTCTGTCAGTGCCCATACAAATCTAAACCTAATTGTGAGATAATTTTCGATTAAGAAACCCAAGGTGCTTTTAATTGGGAATTAATTGTGACAGTCTGTTAGCTCATTTTAATTTTGATTGGCGTTTCAGAAACCGGCGGGTATAATATATACAGCATCATTTCTTTAACTTAAATTCTTCGCATTCAGAATGATATTTCTCTGTAACAACAAACCCGAATGTAAATGCCGAAATATTTGTTTGTTACATAAAATAAACTTTATTATATCTCCAATTTGAGTTATTTATTAATAATAATAATTTTTTTATATCTTTTCAATCAATCTTGATAAAAAGCCCTACAAAAGGTACTTCATTCACTTAAAAAGTTTTGTTAATATTTCAATACATACACATAATTCATTCGCGTTTCCAGCAATCTTTTAGAGGCAAGAAGCATTATATTCTTCGTAACTTACATAACGAGAAATACGTTCGACATAATTACCACTTTTTGCCTGATAAATTTTCCCGACACCACACAGGCTGCTCTTTATGCCACCATTAACGTAAAATACTTACTGAGTAATGACTAATACGTTACAATTATAAGTGCTATGGAATCTAGAGAAACACGTGCGAGAGTAAAGAATTTGGGGCTTATAAAACGGATTCTAGACCAATAAATATACTTACAGTACATTGCTTACATACTTTGGAAGCAATAAAATAAATTATTGTCGATAATATTTTTCATTGCCCAGGTTTTATTAGTTAAATTAAAATGAATTTCCAAAATATTACCACGAAAGGGCATAACATCGGTGCATATTTTGACGGAATCATGACGGAACACACGGAAACTAATTATGGACTTACTTTTTCTCTCATACCTGGTAACTCGTTACGGGAATTTGAAACAAATCATGGAGCTGGATACTTCTTAGAAGATCCTCTGTAAGACCAAAAATGTACAGGTAAAACAGAAATGTCATAATTGATGAACAGATAATAATAAACGGACCGACTAGAAATTTAAGTAAGTACTTACTAGAGGAGACCGGCGAGAATCGCCCTAATATTTTACGAAGTCGTACACTTTCAGAATCATGAAAATTAAAATAATTTAAACTCCTACAATTAACTTTTACAAACGCCTGATTTATTAAAGAATGGAATAAAAAGATAAATAACTTTAAAATCGCAAATAATTGACTGAACCAGGCAAAATAACATTGAAACACTTCATAAATCAGTTTCATTTGACGCAGTAGTCATGTAAAACAATGTCATTTTATTATTTACATAATTATTATAGGAAAAATGTGATAGTAAAAAACCACGAGCCCTATAAGTAGCTTTCAGGCGGGATTCGAACCCGCGCCTCCGGGAATCCGGCCCGATGCTCTGACCAACTAAGCTACCGAAAGGCTTACACGACTCGTCGAATTTTGCTATCACTTGTTACGCTGTAGGCCAGCGTTGCTTCATCAATGTGTGGAAACCCTCGCATCCGAAAGAAACATTTTTACAAATGTTTAAAAATCGATTAAGATGAAACAGCCATATTGAGATTTTATATTATTTTTATGCATTTACAATGCAATTTTTGTAAGTATAGGAAAAATGTGATAGCAATTTTTGTAAGTATAGTGAAAGCTACTTATAGGGCTCGTGGTTTTTTACTATCACATTTTTCCTATACTTACAAAAATTGCATTGTAAATGCATTAAAATAATATAAAATCTCAATATGGCTGTTTCATCTTAATCGATTGTTAAACATTTGTAAAAATGTTTCTTTCGGATGCGAGGGTTTCCTCACATTGATGAAGCAACGCTGGCCTACAGCGTAACAAGTGATAGCAAAATTCGACGAGTCGTGTAAGCCTTTCGGTAGCTTAGTTGGTCAGAGCATCGGGCCGGATTCCCGGAGGCGCGGGTTTGAATCCCGCCTGAAAGCTACTTATAGGGCTCGTGGTTTTTTACTATCACATTTTTCCTATACTTACAAAAATTGCATTGTAAATGCATAAAAATAATATAAAATCTCAATATGGCTGTTTCATCTTAATCGATTGTTAAACATTTGTAAAAATGTTTCTTGCGGATGCGAGGGTTTCCTCACATTGATGAAGCAACGCTGGCCTACAGCGTAACAAGTGATAGCAAAATTCGACGAGTCGTGTAAGCCTTTCGGTAGCTTAGTTGGTCAGAGCATCGGGCCGGATTCCCGGAGGCGCGGGTTCGAATCCCGCCTGAAAGCTACTTATAGGGCTCGTGGTTTTTTACTATCACATTTTTCCTATACTTACAAAAATTGCATTGTAAATGCATAAAAATAATATAAAATCTACATAATTATTATTAGATAGGGACCTACATCAGAGAAGGTACCTACATAACATAAATTAAAAACTAATGAAGATCCGCAAGCAACGCTTAGCGCAGATGGCGCCAGCGGTGCGATACTTACCTATGTCTTTATTAAAATAATGGTTCATTTCGTTATTTGTTTTTGTTATTACCTACCCATTCATCTATTTTATCATTAATTATTTATTAGTAAATCATTATTTGTGTTGTTTTTAAATAAAATTTTGTAAAATAAATTATTTTTACCCTAACTTCTATATTTTTAGGTTATTGAACATATCTCTGTTGTCCCAACTTTAAAAGCATAGAAACAATTAACTTTTTTCTTAGTCTAGCATAGTTCTTTAAGTACCATTAGATTTTTTCCATGAACGAGACCTATAAGTCGAGGTCTGAAAATACATAGAAGTTCGCCAGTCTCCTTTACCGACTAAAACGCTAGGTTTGGTTACGGAAAAAATAGATGTAGGATATTTAAGATTGTACCTAATATTTGTCGGTAAAAAAGTATTTTAGTCGATCGGTTATTTACTACCCACTATTAACACGAAAATAGTACAACAATAGTTTAAAATCCAAACAACTCGTACAAAATTCAAGTATAATCTTTTGCCCGAACCGTCTAAATGGAATTTCCTATTCAATTATGGGTGCTTTGTATCAAACCGCAACGTTCCCTTGAAAGGATAAATAATGATAATACCTCTAACCTTTGTGCGGGACAAACAGTCGAGTCCCGTGTTTAGTTCCTGCAATGTCCCGCTGGCCCATTTGGCCCGTTTAGTCACTACCGGCTAATCGGATTAGCATGCAGCTACCATTGATTTGTGTCCAACCTACGATGTTGTGCAGGTTTGGGTACGAAAAAGTTTCTAAATCATGTCTATTTGTTTTGTTTTGTAGAACTATAAATCACATTGTACAAAACTAAAGAATATAGTGTTGTGCCGATTTCAGTACAAAAAGTGACTATATCACTTCTTACTAATACGAAAAACTCAAAAGTTTGGATTGTGGTTTGTTACTCAATCATGCTAGAACGATTGAACGGATACAGATAAAAAAAATTGGAACAGAGATAGATTATATTCTAAAATAACACATGGGCAAACCCAGGCTAACCTTTCTTCGGGAGAAACATTCGAGTCCCTTGTTTAGTTTCTGCGATGTCCTGTTGGACCATCTGGTCCATTTAGTCATTACCGGCTAATCGGATAAGCATGCAGCCTACCATTGATTTGTTAAAGATTGTTGAAGTTGGACAACATGCGACGCTGTACAGGTTTTGGTATGAAAAAGTTTCTAAATCATGACTTTTTACGCTTATAGGTTTGGCAAAAGAGTAAACCAAATTGTACAAAACCAAAGAATATAATGTTGGATAGTAATTTAAGTGTCTTTAGAACACTAACATGAAAAACGCAAAAGTTTGGATGGAAGGATCAAGATCATAGCCATCAATATTTTGGCCATAAAGACACACACTATAGTAGGTTTTATTTTATAAGACCTTTCTAATTTTTTTACAATAATTATAGTAGTATAACGGAAACTAAAGTCATGGCTCATCCGCTCTCATCCTTGTACTCAAAGTTTCTTACAACTTCGACATAATATAAAGAAAAACTTTTCATAAAACAACAAATAAAAAACGATTATCAAAAAGGTGTATTTACCTTTTTACTTCCATATCTTTTAACAACCTGTGAGAATTTATTTTTCAACATAATACCTTTTGTTACCCAGTCTCGGTAGCACACGGGGTTCTTTCACAAGAAATTCTCCTCATGGTTTTGCTTTGACGAACAAATGACGACAGAATAGGAAGCCATTAAGTTGTTATAATTGCAGACCACAGTACAAGCGTTGCAGCCATTCTAGTTGCGATTTACGCGAAGTGCAATGAGAAAATATTTCTCAGACATTTATAGTCAACTCATTATATGGCTAGTTACAAATTGAACGTGTGCTAAACACTAAAGTTGCAGGGATTGTTTTACAAAAATTAACTGAATATCTAAATACTGGGCATACTAGAGCTTTGTTGCCCAGATATTCTCAGTCCAAAATAACAACAGTTGCTAAGTAATGTATCTGTCACCGGAAAATAACAAGAACCGCAAATTTATTAATTTCCCCGGAAGTCCTGTAGAACACGTGATAGGTTAGAAATTTAAGGCGATCGCAAAGCGCAGCGAAGCTATTGCCTTAAATTTCGTGGTTATTTTGTTTTTTAAATTTTATAAATATGCGGTTTTTATTATTTTCCGGTGACATATCCAAAATATCTCTTACTATGGAATGATTTCCGGGGCTGGAAGACAGTGGCCTCTAGCACGAAAACTGTCTAACTAACTAACTTTCGTTATGGTAACCATGGTAACCGCTTTTGCGATCGTATTATTTTATATTAATATACTATATCTATGATTTTGTATGATAACCTGAGCCTCTTTCGGTCGTTTATAGAACTGAAATTCAATACATATTTGACAGCAGCACTTTGACAGCTTTTGAAGGACGGTATAATTTACTATTCGATTACCATTTCGATAGTTTTTCATGCTAGGGGTACAGCAGATAAAACTTTCCTTGTTAGCTCTGGGTCTGAAATCGGTGGTATGAACCACTAGCCCACATAGGCGATTACTATAACCACATCAGCCCCCCTAGCATGACCAACAAAATTCGATATGATATGATAAGTTATCCGGTTTAACTGTCAAAAGACTATGGGTTTTGACGTTTGAATGTCGATAAGTCGCTCTATCATGCGATACATATCACGTTTTGGGTGGTCATGCTAGGCTTACAGGAGTAGTTAGTAGTTTTTATTTACCCTGTGCTATGCTAACTACAGGAAAAAGCTTGTAATTAACAGATTTCGTGCGTGGTATTTTCAATATCACAACCAGTGAAAATTTTAAAACAATCGACCCGTCTCACAACTTTTACGCCGATGGGACTCGAACCCACGACCTTTCACTGGCCGGGCGAATGCTCTTCAAGGAAGAGCATTCGCATTCTTCTTCGCAATTCGAATTCACATTGTGAATGCAAAAAAGTTAAAAGGACAGTGAAAAAATTACAAATTAAAAATAAGCGCATTTAAACAGTCAATACATTATTGTAACTTAGTTTCAGAATGGTTCATTGTTCACCACAAATGTACCTATATATTTTTATTCACAACTGTTAATCATATATAAACCTTCTAACTATCTATTCAGAATCCTAATTGTCTATTGATGGTATATAAATTGCACAAGTTGGTAAAGTTTGCACATTTATTTATAATAATTACTTGAAGGTATTCGCCCACAATGTGAGGGAGGCACTCAACAAAATTCAACTAGACAATTCTACTAAACCCTTTTCAACAAACGAATCTCGACCTTATAGTTTTATAATAGAGTTTATTATAGCAGTTACCTTCTCAATTGGAGGGTAAAATACTAGTGCTATCTGTACACATTCATTAATTATTGAGGTGATATTTTGGATCTGAGTATCCAACTTTGTTTGAAAACAAAATTTATGACGTCAATGTTTGAGTATAAATTAATGTAAGCTTAATTTTTTTTTAATACTGTTTAATTGATAACAAGTATATAACGAAATCAAATTCATTGTATATTTGCGTGTATCTTTTCGGTTGATATGATATTAAATCAACTAAGATAAAATGTCGAAAATATTTTTAATCTAAAAAGTAGTACAGGAACGTTTTACAAACTTTTTCGTATTGAAATCTGTATCCGTAGTCTAAGTTTGTCAATAAGCAACTTTGATCAAGAATACCACTAGACCGGTCGGATTGTAAAAAACGATCGAGTGAATAAGAGCGAAATTTCAAACGTGTGCTCTTATTTTATATCGCTTACTGTCATTTTTGGCGTAAGATCGTCAAATTCGTTACCTTTTTCTACGTTTAAAAAGTCGTTCGGTGATGCCACCGAACGACTTTTTAAACGACAACATAACGCAAATATGCATTTGCGTTATGTTTTAGTTCGTGAGGCGTCATGTAGTGGTTGTTGATCGAAGATGTAATCGTGATGGTAACGTTTGAGTGAAATTTTGACAGATAGATATATAATCTATCATCAGTACGAAAAAGTTTCTAAATCTTGTTCATTTACCTAAGAAAATTTTAAATTAAAAAAGTATTTAATAATTTAATGGTATTTTTATGGTAAATAGAATTCTTAACGCAAACGGGTAACGTTTGCACGTTAACAAACTAAGAATTCATTTTTCGATTTTGTTAAAATCTTTACGGAATCCTACTTTATTATCCTATAATATTATAAATGTGAAAGTTTGGATGTTTGGATGTTTGTTACTCAATCACGCCAAAACGGCTGAACGGATTTGGCTGAAATTTGGAACATAGATACTTTGTAGCCTGGAGAGGAACATAGGCTACTTTTTATCTCGGAAAAGTCTCACATTCCCGCGGGATAACGTCGTGTAGTCCACGCGGGTGAGGCCGCGGGCGGAAAGCTAGTCTTATATGAACGAACATGATTTAGACACTTTTACTTACTAAAACCTGCAGAACATCGTAGGTTGGACACAAATCAGTGGTAGCTGCATGCTAATCCGATTAGCCGGTAGTGACTAAACGGACCAAATTAGGCTAATGTGATTTGTAAGAGCTAAACAATGGATTTTTCTGCTCGTACCACAAATAAACAACCTATTTATTAGTCAACTAGACTATAATCTATGTATGTTATTGCCAAAGGCCAATGCGTAAAGTATGGACTCCGTATCCAAAAAATGAACTGTAGCATCATGAACTATATTTCGCTTTTTGGTGCCCTCTTGGAGTAGTTTTATCATGATTTTATATTATTTTTATGCACTCACGATGCAATTTTGTAAGTATAGGAAAAATGTGATAGTAAAAAACCACGAGCCCTATAAGTAGCTTTATTATTGTTATTTCATTTTCAGTTTATTATAGTTTTATTATTTTTAAAAACAGGTCTGAATATAATTGGAGAATAAAAAGTTTGTGTATTGAAAATTCAACATAAATATATTATGACAAAAAATATACTTTTTTATAAATGTTCAACGATTTTTTCCTCCCTTTTTTGAATTAACAAAGTAAGTACTTTATGAGGGCAACAAAACCCGGTAAGTAAATGAAAATGAAAATGAAAAAATGTTTATTTCAACAAAAATAGATTAGATTATCCACTCAATGGTTCCTTGCCTCCCAGAGGCAAGTATTTTTACCCGCTCCAATGGTTTCTTGCCTCCTGGAGGCAAGCTGACATCTAATTAAAATACTTTAATTAATTGTGTCAAAACACTCTCTGTTCCTATCCAAATTATACCAATCTTAATCTAGACACCTTATTTTAATCGTAGAATAAGAAATAATGTCCAATTTAATAAAATTTTGTCGGATTATATTCAATCAAAGTTCGCCGACTTGCTTGCCTCCAGGAGGCAAGGAACCATTGCGTGATTTAGGCAATGTTAGCTAAGTATGGAAAAATAAAATATAAAAATATAATTAAATATATTTTACTAAATATGTTGTAATACATTAATATATACTTGTTATGCCCTCAATACCCATAAAAAGTATATATTTAAAATTTATGTACTTACAAAAAAGAAGTCGATACGAAATCGATCCATACTTTTGTAGCCCGTACGGGTGATTCTTTACTTACATTTTTATATCTTTAATTAAACAATATTTTTCTAAAAGAGAGGTATCTTTTTTTTACTTTTATCTAATAACAACATTGTAAACTATTATTTAAACACAAATTGGTCTGTAATAATTGTTTATTTATTAGTATTTATTGCATGTTTTAACATGAAACCGGTAAAATATTTGCTTTACTGCAACTTCAACTCGCTGTTTCTAATTAAATCGTAATAAAAATCCATCTACAAATCATACAATCTTATTGCAATTTTAACTAGCATTATAAATCAATAATTTGTTTTTATTAAATCCTTATAGTTTTTGAGAAAAACTTAATTTAAAGCCGAGCGAGCGAAGCGGAGCGGAGCGGAGCTGTGCTGAGTAACCATTGCCCCGTAAGCATATTTAAGCGTGCGTAACCATTGAGTGGTTATACAGTGTACATACCAGCAACAATATATGTATCCTATTTTGTTGTAGTGATATATCAACATTAAAGTTTACCTGTGACATCAACACCAAAATTTTTTGTATCGTTGATGCCAGTACGATTAACAAGAAAAAATAGCCTCATCTTATCCTAGAGTAACATAAAATAAGTTAATAATTGTAGTAAATTTTGTTTTTTACTCTGACTGTTTCTGAAACATTTCTAGCTAATATAAGTACCTAAATATAATAAAGTAAAAGAGTGAATTGGCATAACACGGATTTTATCAGAATGTATGGACAGTAGTGGGTATGTATATTATATATTAATAATAATAATATATGTTAAAAGAAATAATAGATAATTAAATTTATATAAAATAAATATACGGTAATTTGGAATTATGACAGCATTTGAAAAATGTTTTCTGTAGTATCGTAAGTAAGGGTTGAGAGCCATTTTGCTACGACTTTTTTAGCTTCATATATTGTAGCAGATTTCAGATCACAAAAAGAAACAGCTTTGTTGTAAATCATGCTATTTATAAAATATATATAACTCATATTGCTGTAACTATTTGAAAGAAAGAATGAAAGAAAGAAAACCCTTTTATTTTGCCATCACACGACATAAACAACATAATATTTCGTGTCTGGGTAGGTACACTGTTACCGATTGTCCTTTCATCCAGACCTGCCCCCTAACTCTTGAGTGATATTGCATTGGTTTTGGATTAAGTTAAAGTCAAATGTCAAAAGTAAGGACTTTATTGCAAGGCGGGAAGACTATTTGACATTAAATTAATTATTGGCTATTGGAATTTGTTTCAAGAGTTAGGGGGTTGTTTAGCGGTTGTGGCGTGATCGAGTAGATTAAGTATAATTAGTTGATTGAGCTTCACATTCTACATATTGCGTTCCCTTGATTATCATCCTATTTAATAAATCAAATTTATAGCTATTCATATTGTAGTAGTTATAAGAAACCAGCTGAAAATAATAATTAGTGCACCGCCATCCACGAGCAATTACCGCGGTATAATCTCGACCGAGACAAAGAGTGCTCCAAGAAGACACGTGTGCTCTATCGCCAGGGGCAGGGGTGCTCAACCTGAGGCTACAAAATTATTTAAAAATATATTTTATGTTTCTTCATACTAGTTAATGAAATGAATAAGTACTGACATAAATCATACATCATTTTGTATCGGCTTTAATAATTAAAGCTATATAATAGTGTATAAAGCCACATTTCTAACACGAGCACATGCACCATCCGTTGAACTACTAACTGGCTACCGCTGAAATGCATTTGATTTATTCCTTTCGCACATAACTATTGAAAAATATTTCTGTTTGTACTTGCTTAGTTAGTTTAGTTAGTTTAGTTTAAACGACAAAATTAATAATTTGTTCTAAGTCGATTGTTTTACTGACAAGTTTATAATTTAATGCATCAAATAATAGTGGCTTATTGCATTCCACAGTAAACATGATTAAAATATGAATTAGACAAGTTTCTTACTTGCCTCCAACTTGATTATGCAAAGCTTGCTGGTTTCTAGATAAGTTTATACTTCTTGTATAAAATATATCTTTTAATACTTTAATTTCAACCCTAACGTTGAGCACCCCTGCACTCGGCTCTCGACTCAGCCGTCCTTAGACACCGCACGCGTGCCATTAACATGTAAATGAACATGCCCTGTCTGAGTTTCACCGGAACATGCTCCAGAATAATCTGTATTCTGCATTGATAACACGCTTTACCGATTTCTTTTAGAATGGTGCACATATTTTAACACTGTCGTTAAAATATGTATAAGGATAGATAATAAATAATAAAAATATAATAATAATAAATTTATATACTTACATATTTAATTATATTTTATATTTGATTATATTTTAGTACCTTATATTATTATGAAGCAGTTTTTCGTGTATTAAACGTCTCTGAAGCATTACACACACGTACCCTTTTTCTTCGTGTCTCTTATAATTCACCTCTACTTTACAATGAAACAAACAGAAAACCATGATTCGTTTGCAATTTTATCTAAACACGTAAATAAAACGCATCCAGCACCATGCCAAACTAATACAATTTTAACCATTTTGTATTTGCACACGACAAATGTCAAGCGTCCCAACGTACTCACCTATGTTCACGAGTTCAAGACTCACAAACACCTATCCAACCTTTTCCGCCCTTAAATTTTATACGCACATTTTGTCCATAATATTTCCGCACAAAAACATAGAAAAAGTGGCTAGAGAGTAAGATATGGCTACGAACAAATATGTTTGCTGATAATAATTCACTTTTATTGTATCTTACACGCTCTCTGCCGTATTTATTGCTCACCTACGTATTGTTGTACTATGTCTGTGTAAAATATAATGTTACAGGGTGCACTTAATAGCTAATATTTACGTCGGACCACCATTTACTTGAAGCTCGTTTACGACAAAAATGTTATTGGTGATGACGTAACTTCCGCTTTTCTACTATTTTTAGAAGTAAGTGTTTGTTTTTGATAACTTATTTTGTCTTATATAAAAAAATATAATATCTGAGAGCAGAAAATGTGAAATTTTCTTGTACTAATTCTTTACTAATAAATAGCCTGAATATAACGACCATTATTTTTATTTTTACTGTATAAGTAATACTTTGATTTTGCCATCTTCTATAACCAGAGGAATCATCAGGGTACACTTACCAGTAGAAGAAGAATTAAAGATTTGTAACCTAGTTACAATGTCAATCTACTATCAGAAGAAATCTTAAAAACATCCACATAACCTTCGAGTCAGTTAAAAGTTAATAAACAAACTAGTAAAATTGACGACATCTCATATCTTCCAACCACCCCACCTGCGAATCACATAATATGTGACATAAAAATGCCTCGCCTAATTTTTTACAACCGCTGCCATTTACGATGTCTGAAATCGATACGCAGCGTAGTGGACACTACATTCATTTCGGGTACCTTACCATTATAACTTTGCTTTTAACAAGACTCTTAATTTTTTCCAGCTAAAGCCTTATTTGCCTTGGCTTTGAGATGCCGGCTCCTGGTCTTCGGACAGGCTTACTTTTGCAGGTAGCTCCAATCTTATCGGTTACAACTTAAAGTGTGTTTTTGATTGGCGGGGTTGTAAGTTAATGTAAAACATGTGGCGCATTCTGGGTGATCGGTCGGAAGGGGCATGTGCGACTGACAGTAGGTCGATTAGCGTACGGAACACGGGTATAAAGACTACGTGGAATCACTGACATTGAGAGGCCGACTTCTGTCAGGATACAGCAACATCTAAAGGTACCTACCATAATGAAGCTCTCCGTGGCAGAGTGGTGTATGCACCGGTTTTCAAGGTGCCGCTATCTCTGAAGACCCGTGTTTGATACCCGGTAAGTAATTATTAAAAACGATCTTTTCAATATTTTCTCGTGTCTTTGTTATGCTGGGGCTTCACCTGCGTGACGCCTAATGGCGTTAATAACGGCATGCGCGTCTTAGCGCGCTCATTATATCAAATAGCGCGCTAATTAATGGCATTAGACGCAGGTGAAGCTCGGGCATAAGTGGTTCTACCCGTCGTTGTTATCAATTGCCATAACACAGGGCCCAGGGGCATAAACTACATAGCTATGTATGGACAGCTATATAGCTGGACAGGAAAATTTTAACCAACCCACTCGCGATATATTATTTAGCATATTTAATTTGATATGAACACATTTGATCAATTAACCAGATGGATGCAGGTCGATCCCTATTCGTATTTTAGGCTATAAGCAATCACGATGCGTGTATTCCGCGTCAGGAGACGTAGATATGGCCGACTTTGCCAAACATATACATACAATACTCCGAATCGTGTTCCAAAGGAATAAGACGAAATAAAATCGTACAGTCCACTTTTCCACCAACTGGAGGAACCTGTTAAGGTCTTAACCAAAAGTGGCTGTACCTGTTGAGCAAATAATCATAAACCAAGCATTTCACGTGCACCGCCGCCGTATCGACGGGGTTTATTCGCCATAACCGCTCGGTCGTTGCAAGGTGCAATTAAAAACGTTGTTGATATTACAGCTTTGGGGTAAAGCTTTACTTCAACTTTTATTTTGACCAGTTAATCTCTCAAAATGTTCGCCGTTTGCTTTCTGAACCCGTTCAATTTCTTAGGAGGTTTACCACGTGTTCTTCAATGTTACTTATTTTCCTCTCCAAACTGTTATATTTTTCGTTTCCTTAAAATTGTACTTGTTTCTCCATTCTTTCGTTTCTTTTAATTCCCCAATTCATCTCGACTCCTTCGAATTTTACTCACAATCTTTCCATTAAATCGCAATTTATAGAAAATGTTAACTCTTTAATCATCTATATAGTCTGGGTAGTCGTTTTTATATAAACAGGTAACAGACATTTTAGTATTACAGTTTTTTTTTAAATATCTACAAATAAGTAATAATATGTTAGTTTAATCTTTCACCGCACAACTAAAATATGTATCACAAAGACTCGACCGCACAATTAAAACACTTGAGTAATTTGTTGCAGCCCCTATTGAAACCTAACATTGTGGCCTAGTGGTTGCCTATTAACATTTATATTGCTTTCTCTAGAAAGAGTGAACCTTCGAAGTCCTAATATAATATAATATTACTAGCTTTCCGCCCGCGGCTTCGCCCGCGTGTACTACACGACATTATCCTGATGGAATGTAATATTTTCCGGGATAAACTATGTCATTCTCCAGCTCCCAATCTACTCCCGTACCAAAAATCACATTGATCCATTACTCCGTTTTGGACGTGAAAGACGGACAAACAAAAAATACCTACTTATTGATTTTCCCGTGGGAATATGATACTATCCTGTGGTAAAAAGTATAAGTAGCTTATTATAACCCTTGCCAGGGTCTCAAATTATTTACATAAATACCAATTTCTGCCCCCAACTTAGCCTGCACTTAAAGTGATTGTTCCATACAATGAGATTTCCCGCGGTAAAAAGCAAAATATATCCTTTCCTGCCGGCCTAGCATGAGCGGCTTATAACGCGCGATATGATATGGTACGGCAAGTTGTCTTGCTTACCCCACTAAGGTGTAAGCAAGACGGCATGCCGTACCATATCATATCGCGCGTTATAAGCCGCTCATGCTAGGCCGGCAGGGCCTTAAACTGTCTCTATTCTAAATATCATCCTTCTTATGAACTCAAACTATCGCCTTAAATACCAATTCCATTCTACAGCTTTGCCCGAGCGAAAACTTATTTTACCATGGAAATGAGCCTTATTCCCGCGGTTACAATTTGCCTATGTCCTTCCTAGCATCAGGACATGGGTGTCCCAGTGCTCCTATCAGAATTAGTAGGAGCACAGGAAGCATTATCTCCATTCCAAATTTCATCAAAATTGGTTCAGCCGTTTTGACGTGAGCATATACAATTTCGCATTTATAATAATAGTGGAGATAGTAGAAATAGGAATATGAATGGCCGGCCGCGACTACGTCCGCGAGTACTACATCACAAAATTTTGTGTCAAAAAGTAGGTAGATAGGCATTCTCTAAGGTCTCATCAGTACCATCATCAATCTATTTTAATGTCCCCGCTACTGGGGCACAGGCCTTTATATAGATGGATAAGGAGAATGTGCCATGACCTTCCACACGCGCCCATTGAAGTTATGGTGTACTAACCAATCCAAATGCAGCCAGAAGCATCGGCTTATCGTGTCTTCCGAAGCACGATATATTTTTTAACAGCAATCCCATGATAGACCATTGCAAAAGTCACTTAACCTCATCAATCGTAGGCCGAGCACGCTACCCGTGGTTTAGGCATAAGAAGGTTACGATACCTAGACAAACAGGAGCTACTATCGTATGAATAATATTCGGACATTCTCCTACTCTTGAACTACCAAAATGCAAAAAATCAAGTCAATACTTTGCAAAAAAATGTGTAATACTGATTTTCTTGAGTTTTATTCCAATGCATAAAGAATATTTTGCTTCGCACGAAAATCAGCTGTCATGGGACCCATGCTTCATTATATAAAGTGAACAAAAAAAAACTGTATCCCACGGGAACTGTAATTTTCCCGAGTTAAAAAAACCGTATGAAATTTTCCCGGCCAGAGTTCAATTATCCCGATCGATTTAGCCGTTTAGTTGTGATTGAGCCATAAACATCCAAACTCCCCACCCACCCTATATAAACATTAGCCCCCCCCTTTCTACCCTATTAAGGTTTTTTTTTATTTTGCCTAAGCAGATCATTTTTAATCATGACCTAGTATCCTTCATACCAATTTCCATACTCCTAAGTCCAGAAATGAGGAAATTTTCATATAAGCCTTAATCCCCCCTTTCTACCCTATTAAGGGTTTTTTTTATAACTTCGCATACGCAGATCATTTTTAATCGTGACCAGTATCCAACATACCAATTTTCATACTTCTAAGTTTAGAAATGCGGAAGTTTCATATAAGCTTAATCCGCCCGTTTTACCCCATTATCGGGGAGTTTTTTTTAACTTCGCTTACGCAGATAATTTTCAATCGTGATCAGTATTCAACATACCAATTTTCATTCTTCTAAGTTCAGAAATGAAGAAGTTCCATATAAACTTTATGTCCCGATTTTACCCTATTAAGGGGGAGTTTTTTTTACTTTGCTTACTCAGATAATTTTCGGTCGTAACCATTATCCAACGTACCAATTTTCATGCTTCTATATTCATAAATGAGGAAGTTCCATATAACCTTAACCCCCCCATTTTACCCCTTTAGGGGGAGAGTTTCCAAAAATCCGTTCTTAGCGGACGTCTCCTAGGCATAATCTACCTTCCTGCCAAATTACATCTTCGTTGGTCCAGTAGTTTTCGAGATTTCGTGATGAGTGAGTTATGTCCCCTCGATTTTATATATATAGATAATCTTTCCAACACTGGATTTTCATCTGTAGGTATACCTAGGCTACCTAGGCTATAGCCTATAGATATTACCTATACCGTATAGGTAATATCTGGAGAGTGCTGTCTCCACATTTTGGGCCCCACCTAAAAATCTAAAGCTGAGGTTGGGGCCATTTCGACCTAACATTTTTGTCGTTTTTTTACTGCGTATTTTGTGCATCAATGTGTGTTTTCTATCTTTCAATATTTTAAAGAGGTAAGGTTTATGAGTTCCTTTGTAGGAAGTAATCACTGGATTATTGAACTAATTTTAAAAAATATTTTACCAGAAGACAGTAACTTTATTCTTGAGTAACATAGGCTTTTTTTATCCCGATATTCCTTCTGGAACGTTTACCACGCGAGTGAAATTAGTAAACTAATTCAAAACGGTTTAACCGGTTGAACGAATGTTGATGAAAAAAAACCACATTTAATTGTGTCCTATTACTTTTTAACCGACTTCAAAAATTGAAAAGGAGGAGGTTATCTATTCGTCGCGTTTTTTTTATGTGTATGTACACCGATTACTCGAAGACGGCTGAATCGCTGAAATAACTCAAACGTTATGACATCAGCTTTTTTCCCAAGTTGGTCTCATTTTTTGAAATTTTGAAATCGGTTCAGTAGTTTTCAGGAAATCTTTTCGTTACCACTTTATGTGAATTTATTTATAAACCGATTTAGATGATTCTTGTTTTGTTGGAAAGGGAATACCTTAAGGTATTTTGACCTACTTCAAAAAAGGAGGTTCTCAGTTTGATCACAAACCTATTTACCAGAATACACGTAAATTGCCTGCATGATGCACTAAAAGAGTAAAATAAAAAAAAAAATATTAAAAAATAAATCCGCCTTAAAAGAAATGACATCAAAAAAGTAAGAAATAATCCCTCTAATACTGTATTCACACCAAATAACGTGTACTTACTTTGAAGTCGGGCGGGTTTTAACAAAAACAACAAAAAATAATCCATGTCTCACATCCGACTTCAAAGTATTTACGTTATTTGGTGTGAATACAGTATTAGTGGGATTATACTTCATGCTTCATCCTTCGAGATTAGGTAACAATTGTAGTATCGCGTAGCGACTCGCTAATCTGACACTATAGTAAAAAAAGATAATATAAAACTGTAAAAATATTAATAATGTATTTTTAACACACAAAATAGCAACCATTTTCTCGCGTGCGACTGGCAACCCCGAACCCACGCTAACAACGGCTGTCCGTTCAAAACTCATTCGCGTTTTTAGTGCTCCCGCTGATCGACACAAAAAAATTCTCTTTCTAATTTTTAGCGTTCTGTGATACTTTACTGTGATTTAACCATGCCGAAAACGAAAAGGAGAATTGATGAAGATAGTGATGAGTATATCGAAAGGAAGATGCGGAAGATTGAAAGGAGATTGCGAAGGCGAAAAAAGCGTTCCGCTCGGCGAGTGAGTTCGGCTTCGGGTAGCAACAGCAATTCCAGGAATTCATCGCCAATCCTGTCTTTAGCCGAAGGTACCTACATTATACATGTTTATTATTATTATTTTTTTACTAGGATATGGCAAAAATCATATTTCGATAGCCAATATGTAACTACGTTGTCGTGAATTTATTACCGGCATATTCAATATTCTCGTTTACTTACGAGAATTGATAGATTGCACAATGTGTTATTTATAGTTTATACAGTAAGAGCCCATATTCAATTAAATATAAATATTTATTCTTGCCGTTACGATAGAAACAAATACTTAGCAGAAATAATGCTTTGTGAATAATTTTGTTTCTGTTTCGCAACCGCCATTTTAATTTAGAGTTTTATAGAACGTTACACGTGCAGAATAATAAAATAATACTACTTATTTTATGCACAACTTACTCACTTTGAACAAACAGTGCAGAATAATAAAATAATACTACTTATTTTATGCACAATTTATGTATACTCACTTTGAACAAAAAGTTGAATGTGTTGTACTTGTTAAAAACTCTCTTTGTTACGAAATATACAAAGACATAGCTTTATTCGCTTTGTGAATAACTTTGTTCATTGTAACCTTTCTTATTTACATTTTCAATATGAATGTTCTGAACAAGAGAATTTTCTCTTTCTTTTCTATCATCACATAATAAACAAATACTCTGCATATCTAATGCTTTGTAAATAAATTTGTTGTTTTCTTTTTGTAATCAATGGTGCAATATAATAAAATAATCTTATTTTATGCACTACTTTTCAGATGGGCTTGATCCGCTAATACCGGACTCAATAGAGTTGGTTGAACAACTCAGCCCACCCACACAGGATGTGGAGACAACTGAGCCTTGTGCTTTGTCAGAACCAGTGGAAACTCTAGAAGATGACATCCTTCAGTTACTGGGAGAATCCCCACAAATCTCCAAGAAGACGGGAGAAAGAATTCAGAAGGACATTGCAATCAGGTGGGAGCACATTGCAACTTCGGGTCTATCAAAGGAAAATCGAAAAGATCTTTTAAAAGTCCACCTAGTCCCTGAAAACTGCCCCAAGTTGGCTGCGCCTCTCCTGAACCCGGAAATAAAGGCTGCACTGTCAGACACCTTCATTGGAAAGGACAAGGCATCTGAAGCACGTCAAAACCAAATCACAGCAGTCGTAGCCTGTGTTGGAGACGCCCTGACAAAGCTGTTGAGCTGCGACACAAAAGACATGCAAGTGATTAAGTCACTGCTGGAGGGTGGCCAGCTTCTCTGTGATTATGCATACAGTGAGTCAATGAAGAGAAGGAGCCTCATTTGTGCAGGCATTAAGAAAGATATTAAGACACAGCTATATGAAACTAAGATTGACACATATTTGTTTGGTGAGAAATTAGCTGACACCTTACGAGCGGCCAAGGCTATCAGTAAGTCCGGGTCTGAGATTAAGGCTCAGAGACCCAAGCCTGCGACTTCCCGAGTATCCCGAAATTTAAACGTGAGACCTCCGCTGGCAAACAGCAGGCTGCCAGCCAGGAGACGACAGGGTCCTGCAGTGTATCAGCCGGCAATAGCAGCACCAATGCCATTTGCTCCACCGCAACGGCAATTCTATCCAGCGACAGCTCCAGTGTTGCCGCCACCACCACCACCACCGCCGCCGCCGCCGCCGCCGCTACCGCAGCAACGCTCCAGGCAGCGCCTGTACCAGCGCCGCTAGACTCGGTACGTTTTTCTGGTAGACTTTCCTTGTTTTATTATCAATGGTGTCAGATAACCAGTGACCCAACTATACTTTCATGGATTCAAGGTTATAGCATACCTTTTTATAAGCCAGTTGTACAAAAATACATTCCAAGATCGTCTAAGTTAACGACATTTGAAGTTGCTTATCACCAAGAAGCCATAAATACTCTTTTAGAATCCGGTGCAATTTCTGAGTGCTTGCCATGTAAAAATCAGTTTTTATCTAGCTATTTTTTGATTAAAAAGAAAAATGGTAAACCGCGATTCATTTTAAATTTGAAACCCCTAAATAAATTTATAAAAACTGAGCATTTTAAGTTAGAAGACTTAAGAACAACATTGAAATTAGTTTCAAAAGATTATTTCATGGCGTCTTTGGACCTAAACAACGCATATTTTTTAATTGCCGTTAATGAGTCTTATAGAAAGTATCTAAGATTTACATGGCAGGGAAAAACTTTTGAATTTAATGTGGTCCCCTTTGGCCTAAGCACCGCTCCATATGTTTTCACCAAGTTACTCAAACCAGTCATGTCATTATTAAGATCATTGGGTTTTATGTCTACCATTTATTTAGATGACGTTTGTTGTATAGCCGCTTCTTATCAAGAATGCGTGGACAATGTAGAACGGACAAGGACTTTGTTTGAATCACTTGGTTTCATCATAAACATGGAGAAAAGTTGTTTTAATCCTTCAAATAGATGTACATATCTTGGTTTCATAATTGACACAAATGAATTTCATATTTGTTTAACCAATGAAAAACGAGACTTAATATATACGGAACTTTTAAAACTAAGCCGTCTTCAACGTTGCACAATCCGATATTTCGCCCGCGTGCTGGGACTGCTTACATCCGCTTGCCCAGGTATACAGTATGGCTGGCTTTATACTAAACAGCTAGAGAGATGTAAATATCTTGCCCTTATAAAGTCACAAGATGACTACAACTGTCACATGAATGTACCAGTTTCCTTACAAGAGGATATTCAATGGTGGATTAAATCAATAAATACAGCTGTTAACCCCATAAGGCAAGATAACTACATCTTAGAGATTTACTCTGACGCTAGCAAAACAGGGTGGGGGGCAGTATGTAATGGAAGGACAGCAAACGGACAGTGGAGCGCTGAAGAAGGCGTTAAACATATTAATTACCTGGAGCTTTTAGCCGCTTTTTTCGCATTAAAGATATTTGCATCTAGCATGAATAATTGTCAAATATTGCTCAGGATAGATAATACGACAGCTATATCGTACATTAACCGTATGGGCGGGATTAGATTTCCACATCTTAACCAATTAACCAGAGATGTTTGGACATTTTGTGAAAGTAGAAATATATTCATATATGCTTCATATATTTCTTCCAAGGATAACGACATAGCTGACGCAGAATCTAGACGATTGCATCCTGATACAGAGTGGCAGCTTAGTAGCCGTGCGTTTCAAATTATTGTTGATACTCTTGGCAGCCCGGACATAGATCTTTTTGCAACAAGATTAAACACAAAGTGCCATAATTATGTTTCTTGGCAAAGAGATCCAGATTCCATTGCTATAAACGCTTTCACTATTAATTGGAATCAATTAAAATTTTACGCTTTTCCTCCCGTGTCGGTTGTGGCAAAGGCTTTAAGGAAGATTATTATTGATAAGGCAGAGGGAATAATGGTAGCTCCTTATTGGCCTACTCAGCCTTGGTTCCCGCTTTTTAATAAGTTACTTATATCGGAAACCATAATTTTTGAGCCTAATGACAATGCTTTAAATTTTGATCCTAACAGTGCGAAGACGTTGCCGCAGCCCAGACTTATGGTCGGAAAATTATCAGGGAGGCCTTTGCAAGGAGAAGCGTGCCAGCCAACTCCTTAGATGTCATTTGTTCGTCTTTATCTGATAGCTCTGTAACACAATATACTGTAGCTTTTAAACGCTGGTTTAGTTTTTGTGATTGTTACAATGTTGATCATTATGAAGCGTCAATTCCAAATATCATGCATTTTTTAACTGTAATGTATAACGCTGGAGCCCAGTACGGGACGCTGAACAGCTACCGTTCCGCGTTATCTCTTATAATCGGTTCTAGAGTGTCATCTGATGATCGAATCACTAGATTGTTCAAAGGTTTTTATAGACTACGGACACCGTTACCCAAGTACAATATTACATGGGATACCTCTATTGTACTAGATTATCTAACAAATCTGTATCCCAACCTGGAACAGCCCTTAGACCAATTAACATTGAAAACACTTACCCTTTTGGCGCTCATCACGGCTCACAGAGTCCAGACCCTTGCCTCAATAAAGCTAGAAAATATACAACACTCTTCAGATATGATTCGCATAAAGATACCAGATATGTTAAAAACATCTAGAATAGGAGCTTATCAACCATGTCTCAGCATTCCATTTTTCAATATTAAACCTGAGATTTGCCCTGCCAGAACATTATTAAGTTATATAGAGGTAACCAGACCCTTGAGGGGTGATATTGAACATTTATTTATTAGTGTCCGGAAGCCTTATAGAGCAGTCACCAGTCAGACCTTGAGTAGGTGGATAAAGACTACTTTACATGAGAGTGGAATTGACACTTCAATATTTTCTGCTCACTCCACCCGGCACGCAAGCACCTCTACCGCCAGTAGGCTCGGTGTGAATATTGACTTGATCAGAAGTACTGCCGGATGGAGTGGTAACTCAAATGTATTTGGAAGATTTTATAATAGGGACACTGAAACTCAGAAAGCAGATGATTTTGCATTATCTATTCTGAATAATAACATTTAATTATTATTGTTTGAAAACTTTATGTTGTGATTATGAGCATACTCATGTGTATTTCTTTATTTAATAACTGCTTGGTACCATTAATATAAGACCTTATTGATGAGGATGATTACTAAGGTACGAGTATAATATTGTTTGCTTTATTATTAATGAAAAATATACTTAAGCGTACTAAGTCATAAGTATTTTATTTATATAATATTCCAGTATCTCTCAAGGTCTACAATTGTTACCTAATCTCGAAGGATGAAGCATGAAGTATAATTAGTGATTAATCGAACTTACCTGTGTGAAGTTCTATCCTAATTATACGAGGGCTTCATCCGAAGAGATTAGAACCCGCCCTCCCAGTAGTTCCCCATAGATTGGGAATATTATCTTAAATAATTATGACGCATAATAACTAAGACTATATGTTCAATGACTTAATGTTTTTTTTTTTCACATTACCTTTATTATCGAAATATAGAAGTATTTATTTCAGCTACTTTAAACTAAATGAGTTTTGAACGGACAGCCGTTGTTAGCGTGGGTTCGGGGTTGCCAGTCGCACGCGAGAAAATGGTTGCTATTTTGTGTGTTAAAAATACATTATTAATATTTTTACAGTTTTATATTATCTTTTTTTACTATAGTGTCAGATTAGCGAGTCGCTACGCGATACTACAATTGTTACCTAATCTCTTCGGATGAAGCCCTCGTATAATTAGGATAGAACTTCACACAGGTAAGTTCGATTAATCACTAATTATTTCTTACTTTTTTGATGTTATTTTTTTGAAGGCGGTTCTATTTTTTTATAAAAATATTTTTTATACTAGCCTTCCGCCCGCGGCTTCGCCCGGGTGGACTATACGACGTTATCCCGCGGGTATGTGATGTTTTTACGGGATAAAATAAAAAGTAGCGAATGTCACACTCCAGAGCGTCAATACTATCCCCCATACCAAATCACGTCACGTTACAAAAGAAATCACGTCGATCCGTTGCTCCGTTTAGACGTGAAAGACGGAGAAACAAACACACTCTCACATTTATAATAGGTATTGGTATGGATTTCTTTCTACAGAAAAAGGTGTATTTTGCAAGCTTTTTACAAGCTTTTTATTAACTTGCCATGTTAGTTAGTTAGTTAGTTTGTTAGTTAGTGGGGGACAAATCTTGCAAGCTTAATTTGACCCACTTCCCAGTGTCCGATGGAGCTGAAATGTTGTATACAGGTTTGGTTCAGATGACAATACAATATTAAAGTACAGTCAGCAAAAAAGCTTGTCATAAAAATTAAATTTTGACTAAAAACTTATTATTAACTTGCCATGTTAGTTACCTAGTTAGTTAGTTTGTTAGTTAGTGGGAGACAAATCTTGCAAGTTTTATTTAAACCACTTTCCAGTGTCCGATTGGGCTGAAACTTTGCATACAGGTTTGGTTTGGATGACAATACAATATTAAAGTACAGTCAACAAAAAAGTTTGTCATAAAAACGAATTTTTTACAAAAACCTATTTATTGTTAGCTAGAACATCCTACTACGATATTCTTAACACTGCTGTAATTCGAAACGGTTGTTCGCTCGATCATATGTTATGATCTAAAGTTGAACGAGTGTGGATAAAATAAAATAACATTTTATTTTTATGACTTTGGAATCGAAACAAAAAAGATGGCCGTCATCGTTGTGCATTGTTTACAAATTTGTAGCGGTGGAACCATGAAGTCACGGTGCGTAACTTGCAAATAAATACAGAGCCAGATAAATAATTATATGATGTCAACTTAAATAACACGCAGATATTCAACACAATATTACAGAATAAACTCAACAAGGCACAGACTAAATACTACCTTATTCCATTTTCATATAAAAGGCCCGAAAGCATCCCGAAAACGAGTTGTGACTCATATATATCTCTATTTCTCTTTCTTTTTTCTATGTCTCTTTCTTTTTATCTTTCTCTCTCTTTTTCTCTTTCTCTCTCTGTCTCTCTGTCTCGGTATGATCTGGTAGGATCTCAGAATGCTCCTCATACCGAGAGAGAGAGTAAAACATGAGCCAAAACTCGCGTTCCGAGCTTTTATAGAAAATGAAATACTGCTTGTATATTCTGTGATAATGGTTAACGATTGAACCCACGACGATCGGTCCAGCTTATTAGAAATGTCTTTCTAATATTTTCCTATGGCACAACTAAAAGCACATCTAGTTTTAAACATTAACCTAAGCTCACCTTTATCGTACTCTTAATAAGTGCTATTTTCGTAAAGCAACTGTTATGCTTGTGCTACCGATTGTACCAGCGAGACAAAGAGGCTCTTTAAGTCCCGAACATAATATCTTAGTCATGCATTAGGCTATCGTTTTCAATAACAATGAACGAGCTTATTTGGTTCACAGGTTTTTTACACAAAGAAAATACTACGGAGAGGATGGTCTAAGCTCGCTTACACTTGTAGGCTAAATCGAGGTTAAGAGTATGACAAAACAATTATTTTTAAGTTACGTTATTGCAATCTTTAAAAGAATATTTAACTTTGTCCTGAGTAAAGAGACTACCCCAAAGGCGTGTAGCTGAGAAGTGGTGGCGTTGTTCTTCAAGAAAGGAGATCTATTCTCATTTTCGATAAGAGGTATATTCTCAGAGAGAAACTCTTCTAAAGAACTACAGACCAGCACGCTCCTGAGTCACACTTACAAGCTTTTCTCAAGAGTCGTCAGAAATCGTCTAGCCGCACGATTCGTCTTCCAGCCACGTTAGCAGGCTGGGTTTCGAAAACGATTAGCACCGTATACCACTTCCATACAGAAGTCTGAAGTGTATAACCGACCGCTTTGTCAAGCTTTTGTGGACTACGAGAAAGCCTTCGACACCATAGAGACTTGGGCTGTTCTAGAATCCTTGCGATGCCAAATCGATGGTCGATATTCGGAGGTGCTCAGAAGCCTAAAAAAAACATCTCTGTAAGAGATTGCTTTAAGCGATAAGACCGCCCTTTACACTAGTTAGTTAATGTTTTGATTGTTTTGTGTGTCATGTATTTTTTATAAGTGGTGTTGAAATAAAGTGTTAATAAATAAATAAATAAATCCTGCAACTAACTACTTTGATCCGATTCCGTCATGCTAATATTACACGGTTCAACCAAATTGATTCACTTTGGTTGAAAGGCGCAGAAATACAGGCGTACTTTGGCATTGAATGATTCACTTTTATGTATACATTGTTCAATTTGGTTGCTTCATCCAAATTGAAAGGCAAAAGTGAACCGTGTATTTCCTTCATTATCGTATTTACGGATCTTGTGTTACGGATATCAGGAACAACGGAGGTAGGTATAAGAAGCACAGTCACGAGCAATAATAATTAAGCAACATAGGAAGATGTCATATTACACTATATCGAATGACTACCTGTGGTACCTACAGACAGTTTTGTTTCAGAACGCTTCAATGAGACAAAGTTCTATGTTGCTTAAATATTATTGCTTGTGATTGTACCTTAAATAGACATTATAAAAACATTCAGATCAAATCCACGAACTCTGGTTCAGTGAGTATGATCACCACCGCTCTATACTCGTTGAGTCGTATTTCTTTCTTACCGCTTTGTTTACAAAAATAACCTTAAATATTTCGTTAAAAAGTGTTATTAAGTTTGTTGCAACGTATTCTATAATTTAATTATGATACAAAAAATGTATAAGACATGTTCAGAAATGAAATTCGGCAAAATATGGGGACAAAACTCACAGGGTGAATACGTTCAGAGGGAGCTTACGAAAGTACCCCCGGATTTAATATCCGTAATGGCCAAAGGTGTTTCATTGAGATTGAATAGCGAAATAACTCGCATTTCATCTCCTGATTCATCTGTTATAGGTAAATTTGTACATTAGGTCAAATATGGAAAGTAGAGGTAGTGTGATTGCTAAGTAAAAAAATATGTTTGATGGAATATTCACCTTTAACTCGTGTAGATTGAGTTTATTATTCCACATTTCACATCATCGTTACTGTAAATCTATGAAAACGAATTTGATCAAAAGCTTAGCCAAGGTTTTATACATGACGGGCAATGATAGAAATCTGAAAAAAAAACATCAATTCGGTTAAACTTTGTTTATAATATCTTTTTACTTAGATTTGATTGTGTGCACAGTTATCGCCTTAAGGTTTAATTTTTCTTTCTTATATTTACCTCAAAGTTTATAATCAAAATTCAACGCCCCAGGAAAAAAGACACAATAGATTTTCCATTGTTCTCCGGCCCTATTCGGCCGGTCAGGCGTCAATGGGTGCAAGGGTTGCAACACACATATTCGGCTCGGCATTAGTCGGCAAAGCCAGGCGGTAGGCACAAGCCGATTGAAGACAAACGAGTGATGTTTCGGGTCGGCTTTGTTGTTCGGCAAAAACTGCCCAACCGACTATGCCGACCTGGAAATTATGTTGCAAGCCTAACGTTTTATAATTTTAAGTGATATTTTTACTACACAGTAGTTCGTAATAGAAATTTAATGATAAAGTAATAAAAAAATAACATTTAATAAATGGATAATGTGAAAAACGAATTTGAATCTTTTGAATGAAACAGCTCATAATTCGCTTGTTGAGCTGTTTAGTTTTGACTATGGTTCTCTCTTTCTAAAACGAAATCTTTTATTCACTATGACGCAACTGACTTGGTTGGTGACGTCCACAGAGTTGTCTGTGGTGACGTCACAAAGATAGTCGTTCGCCCTTTGTCTAAATTGAAAGTTCGATGAACTTTGAATAAATTCAAGATAGTTTAAAATAAATACTTAAGCTTATTTTTTGTTGCCTAATATAAATATTATGTCTAAAAACATTTTTATTAAATAAAAAATAGCAGTAAAAAACCAATACTCAGCCTGCAATCTAAAAGGACAACTAGCTTCAAATAAAGTCACTATCTGGGGGCACGGTGCCAATGCACTATGCCCCCGCCAAGTCAAGCGCGAAGAAAACACTGCCGTACCATCCTTTCTGGAACCATTACAGCATGTTTTCAAGTCTCTATTTGAAGACCTACGTATAGGTTTAGAACGCTGAAATTATCATCTATTATCACACACTAGAACTCCTTTCAAGTTTGTAACCTATTTATTTCCAAAGTTATGCAAATGTAAAGTTGTGCTAATTTGACACTTTCTGATCGTCACAATAGAATTAGTACTTCCCTTATGCGAAGGTTCTAGGTTTAAACCTAGAGAGCTGAAATTGGTTACAAGCGTAGGGTTTAATTTAATGCCCGCAAGTTAAAGGGAAAACTATCAAAACTAGAAACCTGAATACCTGATGACCCTGAGGAGAAACCTTAGTAGACCAGCCAAACTATTAAAGTTATTAGAATGTTCATTTTTTTAAGTTTAAGTCTTCATTAAATAAATTCGGCGTGGTTGGGCTTTTCTTTTGAAATACAAAAATGTAAGGTCTGTAGTATCTGATCCAGTACCCTAAGAGCACAGTTAAAGTAGGGAGATATGAAAATGTCGCCTTAAGAAAAGTCATTCAGTGTGATGAGCCCTTTCTATTGATGTTAAAAGCTGATGCTTTCTGCAAAAAGATGTGAAATCCCACATTTACTGAGTGGAGGGATTTTATCACTTTTTATAAAGAAATAAGCAGGTTTAGCGAGATTGGACCGGATTTTTACGGGATGTTTTTGGTGGGATATAAATATTTCACAGTTCCATTAATCATCATCAGCCATTTTATGACCCCACTGCTGGGGCACAGGCCTTTCTGTATCGATAGACCCACCATGCGGCCCCACTGCGGATTGGTGGGTATAAACCACTGCAAGCGCAGCCGAGACCAACGGCTTAACGTGCCTTCCGCATGGAGGTTCTCCAGATGATAAGTTTTTGTTCACCCATCCTATGACCGACCATTAGGAAAGTTGTTTGACCTTAACGATCGCAGCCTGAGCACACTGCTATACGGCCTCCTCCTTCCATTGATATTGACTAATAACTGCGTATTGTCTCGCGGCCTTACGTTCCGAGAAACGGTAACATATAGATTTACCTATATAATGTTACCTCTATGACGTATCGGTGATATAGCCGGATATAGGCAGTCATTTGTCCCGGCAACCCACGTGGCCGACCTCAATGAACTTGATAAATTGTGGGTAATTAAATACACGATCATGTTATTGCAATGCGTTCAAGTCATTTGTCTTGTATTGCCATTTAACGTGCACTTTGCTGATGTTCTTTTGTTGATGTTTTTAGATTGAAAACCTTGAAAATTGTTGGTCTAAAACCTATATTGATAAGACTGTTGCATTTCTCATATTACATAGTATCAATTTCATAAATAAGTATGCAAAATATCTTGAATTTTTTAAGAGGAACATAATCATAATTATAAACAATATCAAGCCCAAAGTAAGTTTCATTAAAGAACTTGAGTTATGGGTACTAGATATTGGATAAAACTTTTATAAAAAAAAAAAAAATACTTTTTGCATCTTGGCATTCACAATGCAATTTTTATTATTGAAAATAAAGTACGAGTATTAGAAAAAACGACCCGTCTCACAACCAGTCGATTTTTTCTAACACTTCATTTTCAATCACATTCAAGTTAAAGTTTAATAAAATTATTGAAATCTCTTTCACATAGAGGGGTTTGAGTAACTTTGTATGAACTACTTTGTGTTGAATTGCATTTGAAGATTTTAAACATATCGTCAATATACGAGTACAAAATATTTCAATTAGGTACTGTCCTGAGTAAAGATATCTTACTTTTGTTTTTAGAAGGGTCATAATCATAAAAGATTGGTTGTTTTATTTTCGTATGAAAATCGTAGAGCAGTTCACAAGATACATTCACCTAGGCCCCAACTTTCGAGTTCCAAGTCTTATAGTTTTGGAATAAAGTGGCTGTGACATACGGACGGACGGACAGACAGACATGACGAATCTATAAGGGTTCCGTTTTATGCCATTCGGCTAAAAAACGCTACAAACCTAAAAGAGTGCAATAGAAAATAATAACTTCTTCGATTTTAATGATCAATACAAAGACAAATATCTCCGTTCCATTACGGTTTTGAGAAATGTATCCATAATAGTTTTTGATCGTTTTATTCTGTTCTTTGATAATATCTAAGTTTCATTACTGGCCGCTCAACTTCAAAACGACGCCAACTTTACCCAAACCCCTTTATAATATTATATACTTACTTCCTCTATAAATTGTCTAGTTGTAAGTAGGTAGGTATATACTTTTTCTCAATCCGTCCATTCCCCCTTTTACCCTGTTTTTATCTCACAGCCAAGGTTGCCAGGAAGATACTTCTGTTTAGGAATAAGGCTGCCTAATTGTGTGTTTTTATTTGTAGTCTTTTTCCTGTATTTGTTGGATTATTATCATGTGCAAGAAAGTTTATTTCATTGTTTTTAAATATTTGTCTTGGGCTGAGATTGAAACCACGACCACTAGCAAGGCAGGTATATGCCCTATACGTACCCTTGCGTCATACAGGTCGTTGAAACTTGTACTTATAAAAAAAATCTCTTACAATCACACCAATTGTTTATTGTTTATTGTCATAGTCATAAGCCCATTTTGTGAATTTCATTAAGAAACTGTGTAACTAAAACTTGATAACGGATTTTTATACACCACTAAATTTTAATTAGTACAAAGATTTTAGGGGATGATAGTGTCCATTAATACGAACAATTTTTACATTTTCATCCCTAAAATCTTTTTCCTAATAAAAATTTTGAGGTGTGTAGGTACTTAAATACTTTTTGCTTGTAAATACATACCTAATATACATAGAAAACACTCAGATCAAGACAAATAGACATGTTCGTGCATACAGTTTTATTAATATTTGTCTTGTCCGGGAATCAAACCCGGGACCTCAGGCGCAGAAGGCAGGTATCCGTACCTCTACGCCAGCCCAAATCGCTCGTCTTATACTACCTATACTTAGTATTGATCGTAATACTTTGAAGTGATTTAAATGCTTGACAGCCGGCAAATTCATACTTGGATTTAAGATAGGTAGGATGTAAGCATCTTGGTAAAACGTGTGGATCTCTTGGGGAAGATAAATTTTATTATATAGGTGTCTAGGTAGTGTATAAATTACGCGTATATCACGCATTTTCAGATGTGCTACCCGTTTTTATGGCAGAAAAATGGCCACTCTTCGGATGGATGTTGAAAGTAAGTTATTTTGTTGAATTGTTAGTGATAATCTGACGATTTAGGTGAACGGACACGTTCTTTCTATTTGCCTTTTTTGTAGGCGAAATAGGGTTGAAGTTCGTATGTAGGATTTTACTATGAAACTAGTCGCCGCCCGTGGTTTTACCCTGGTCCAGTTTGATCCTCGGATAGGTTTTTGTAGGAATTAGAATTTTCGACCCTAAACTCGTCTTTAGGGTTCTACCCTAAAATATGAATGAATGACCATAAGGGTTCCTTTTTACCAGTTTGGTTCGGAACCCTACAAGGACAAATGAATTCGATTTTCCATACAAATGACAGCTTATAGAGTTTTGAATGAAAAGTCGACGTTTAGTTTCGTCTTTTTCGGAAAAGTCGTAGAACACACGTTGATGTTTAAGGTGTTAGTAAACACTTACATTTCGAGGCTGTATACAATGGATGTTTTAATTCACATGTTTATTGAAAGAAAGAAAGAAAGAAAATACATTCATTGAGACACACTTTAGATATAGCTTCAGTTAAAATGCAAAAATGAAATGAAATCGTTACCGATTGTTTAAAAACAATTAACACAAAACAGACATAATTACAAGAAAAAACTCTAGTGTGGGGCCAATAAATACCCTGTCTCAGCATAAATCCCTCTCTCTATTGGAAATGCTATGATCTAAAGTTCCTTAATAAATGAAAAACCTTTTCTAAAAGATAATTCACGAAACTTAAATTATATCTCCACATATGGACACAAGCCTTTTGTATAGGAATGTAGGTTTCGGAACTTTGTAACTATTCCCCCTAATGTGGGTACCGAAAAAGCTAACCATCCCGAGGGTACCCGCAGGGTATCGCAGTGAGCCCCCCACGCCCCCCGCCAGCGAGAGGGTCATTAGGCAAAAAATAAACGATTACACTTGAGAAATGGAAAAAATTTGCTTATTTTTATATTTAACTTCCTCTGCGCCGCGTTCGCCTTCCAAGTGAGCCGCGAGGAAATTTTAAACCGATAACGATCCGTAAATTCGATTTCAATATTCGAAAAACGTGTATTAAGGCATTTGCGAGTTTTTCATTCTTTTGAAAGACGATAATTTTTTCTTTGTGAATGGAAATATAATAGCGGCTTTCATGTTTAATTGTCTTAAGTTAAATTGTCAAGATTATGTACGTATATTACCTGTAAAAAAATAATAAAGAAGAAACTAAACCTCTACAATTCTTCAGTTTAATATCGAAAAATTTAAAATGAAATATTTAGAAAAAATCAACCCGTCTCACAACCAGGGACTCGATTCTGTCCCGACTAGAGAGTGAGAGGGACGGGTATACCGAAGTTTGGGGTTTTGCGTTTCAGAGTAGGCCCTCAGCTCCGATGGGACTCGAACCCACGACTTTTCCCATCGGAGCTGGTTGTGAGACGGGTCTATTTTTTCTAAATACTTCATTTTTAAATTTTAATAATAAAAATTGCATTGTGAATGCAAAAAAAATAAAAATTTAAATAAGTTAGACTCGAAAAAGTTACATTAGGCATATAGTTCCAAGACAATTTACGAATCACAGTCGCCAGGACAGCAAATAGGTGGCAAGCATTCATAGCATAAGATCTTCATAAAAGATATACAATAAAAAAGTGATACAGAAGAAATGCTAAAAGTTCACATGGAATATTTACCAATGCTTCAAACTCGATACAACTACAACCAAAAAAAACTCATTGGCAGCAAAACTCTAAACCGTTACATCACGCACTTGGTTCCTCGACAAATAAGAGTCACAGTCGTCAGACCAGCAATAGGTAGCAATGAATAAGCGGCTGTGGGGGAGCGCAGATAAAAATGATATACGGGCCCCAACGTGGACAACGTTCAACTACAACTTTATTTGTACTTGAAACGGTACCGATTCGTACCCATTTTTACCGCTGCGGGAGAAAAAAGGAACATTTTTGACGATATTTACGGTACGGCACTGTAGTGCACGGGAATCGCTTGACAGATTCGCTATGAACTTATTGCGTGCGCTCGAAGTTTTGGATAGTATGCAAAATGTGGATTGGGTTAGTGGTTAGGACTTTAGGAACTTTATGTGTTTAGTACTTGGCCAAGTATCATGTACACATTCGCTATAGAAAGATTTCTAAAGTTCACGTTTCTTGTAACATGTAGATTTATCGTACCCAGTTATTTTTGTTTTACAGTCATCGTCAGCGAGAAACAATAATAAGTATACATATAGTTATCGCTGTATCTCACACTAGTCTATACGTTTACATTACATATTATAATCAATGCGAAAGTGAATCTCAAAACCTGTCGATTTGTTATACTTACTTACAAACAACTTTTAAAAATAATTAACAAAATATCTTAAACAAGTAATAAGTAATAAGTTCTTAAACATAAATTAGTTACAGAACTAAAACACCATAACAATATTTGTAGGTTCTCAAACATCCACTAAAATTGATTTAATAATTCAATACATATTTATTTTTAAGCCGGTAGCAGGTGTCAGACTGCCGTATAACTAAAAAGTCTCATAGAAATTGGCAGCCCATCAATTTATCAATTTCTAAAAACACCGTTTGAATTCCAAAATTTTTCCAATGAAAACTGGCAGACTATTCTGTTCGGCCGGATTCGCATCGATCGTAATACCTTTTTCTAGAAATCGTTCAGTCATGTATGTATCGAAAATAAATTCTTAGAGGCTCGCTATTTGTTCGAAAAAGGGTACGAGTTGATTTATAGATAAATACTGACCGTGTTAATGTACTATCTTGATTTATTATGGTTGGTGTTGCTCAGAAAAAATATTTAAGTTCCGTAAAAACGTTCAGGACGTTAGAAAGTTAAAATCAGCTTTTTATTTTGGGAAACATTTTACTCCGAAATTATTTTCATAGAAATGTTGCAGATTTTACATGACCAAAATGACGATTTTGGTATTGAAGTTATTGTATATGTCACAAGGATTTTGTCAAAGTCGTGATATTATAATTCCACTAGTGAAATTATAATTTCACGTGATATTATAATTCCACTAGTTAAATTATGAATAGACAGTATTTTTGTATCAATAAAAAAAAAACCACGAAATTTAAGGCAATCGCTTCGCTGCGCTTCGCGATCGCCTTAAATTTCTAACCTATCACGTGTTCTACAGGACTTCCGAGGCTCGCAGCCGTGTGTATACTGTCTCGTACTGTCTATTCATAATATCACGTGGAATTATAATTTCACTAGTGGAATTATAATATCACGACTTTGACAAAATCCCTGCGACATATATATTCTTTGGTATTGATAAACTGCTTTTAAAATTGTATTTTCGACTTTTATTAATGGCTTTTATTTATGTAGTGAAGCTGATAGCAACAGGACATACGTCATAATTCAGAAAAAGCTGGAATAGCTTTCTGGAATTTACAATATATTTCTTGTATAATACAACAGAGTTACCAGCATCATTATCTGTACCTAATACAAGTTATATTACCGTATATATCAATGATTAAAGACATGGTACAACTTAAGTCTATGTCTGCGATTTCTCACTAAACCGTCCTACTATTATTAGTATATCAATAAATCACCACGTGCATTATACAATTATTACGATATTACCTGCACTCGAATATAAACCCTGCTAGGATTATAACTAGGGTTGCAAAATTACGTAGGTACCTAATTTAACCGGAAGCTCTGGCAAAATACGGTAATTTTACGGTCAGTATAAACATTTTACTTTAAAATTACCGGCGACTTATGACGTTTCAAACCGTCATAGTATCTTGAATATTTTTGAGAAAAACCGTTTCAACTGAGCTCAATTGAAGTAAATTATGAGCTAAATGCCCCTTGTTTGGTTAGTGGTAGGAATTGGATATTTGACTGAATTTTTTTTAATGACTTAAAATATTAATTAAATTAGTAGCAACACAACATAGGTATTTATTTTCAAATATCTTGCATATTTTCAGCGCTATAGAGCATCAAACTTTCTAATTAGACAAGGAGAGCGCTATAGAAACATGACGTCACATTTCTATAGCGCCATACTCTCGCCATAGAAAATTTCGTTTTAGAAAGAGATAGCTAGAGTCACAATTAAGTAGCTCATAATTCGCTTGGTATAATACAGATTGAATTTCTTTTTTCACATTTGTTATTCAATAATGTTATATTTCTGAATGTCATAATTAAATATCTACATTTCAACAACAGTCAAATACCCAATTGTCCGCCTGGCTAGCTACCACCGTCTTACCTAAGTCTGACGCCATAACAACGATGTTTTCAGTATTATTGTGTTTCGGCAGTTAGAGATAAGATAGCCAGTTCATGTGCTTCCACCTTCAGCCTTATCACCACTTAACATCGGGTTTGGTGAAGGCTAAGTGCTAACCCGTTGTGGTTAAAAAAAGTGTAAAAAATCTATTCTAGAGATTATTCGTATGTTTGATCGAGCCCAAATGTCTTTGTCCTTTTAATGTAATATGTCTTTTCCTATGAAATTGCCGTTTTTTTTTTCAAATGTTCATTGATCTCTTATGTTTTAATTATTATCAACATATCAAAATTAATAGTCAGTTCAAAAAATATATTAGGTATGTCATAATTTTAAACGTCAAAAAAATTATAAGTAAACACGCGTCTAAAATTTTTAGAAATGCTTCAAAGTATCCCTTTCTTGTTTGTTTGTCGTCATCTTGACTGCTTCGAAAAGATATTTTCTCACTCATGCTCTGAAATGTTAACATTCCATGTAACAAAAAAAAATGTATTGCCTCGCATTTCGTGAGAAAAGTTTTATACAAGCCTAGTACTGGAAGCTATTTGCATTCCCGTCCTCGGCTATAATGTACTATTTTTAATCTAAGGCAGTTTTTAAATGAGATTAAAGGCAATAATGCTGTCAAATCTCAAAAGTTTTGTTGAATTCAGAGTTTACATGTCCAAGAAATCCCCAAATATCTTTGTATGATTATTCTTACATTCTACAATTTCCCCATAGAAAACGGCAATTTCATGTAACCTATTCTATTCTTATATCTTTGTCCAAACATCTCAAAACACGTTAAAAAGCGAAGAAATGACCTTTACACAAATATAAGAACACACTTCCGAACTTATACTTACATAGTTTATGTGAATATGAGAACGTTTAACAAAATTTTTACCGTATATTACCGTTAAATTCCTAATATTACCGTAAAATTACGTCATTTACGGATTTTATCGGGGTAATTTTACAGCTTTACATCCCTAATTGCAACACACATTTATCCATTGTTAGTGGTCATAGTTAGATGAGTATCTATGTGACAAACATATTGATTTTAGAAATGAAAGCTATTTTACATTGTAAATCAGATACAGACGTAAAAAAATCTAAAATCATATCGAACTTTACCTATTTTAAAGAACTTTTAAATTTTACCATACATTTTCAAATAAAACCTTTTATTAGTACAGGTTTTTTCGTTGGCATTCACTATTTAATAAATCCGATTGTAATTCCTGCATTCAACATTAAGTAATCAAAAACAAACAGAGTCGGAGTTTCTAAAATTGCGGTGTAAGCCCTCTCATTCATATGTATACGAGAACGAGTATGTCGGCAGGTAACTCGCGAACTATTTAATCAACTCATGAATATATGCATTCGCCAAAATTCTGCGAGCAGTCCATCAGCTGTGGCGTTATCGACGACTGTGCTTATCAACAGGTCCTAGCTCGTATGCTGTTATCTCTTGCTACAAATAGTGCCAGTACCAAGAACGTTTGAACTAACTTTAGTAACCATGGATAAAACAGCTCTTATTTATACAGTTATAAGGTTGTAGTTACAGTGTTCTGAAGCGACATCCCAGCGCATAATCAGGGATAAACGCATTGTCACAATGTATTACGGGAGCAGTCGGCTTAATGCGCCTAATTCATGACAATGTAGACAAGTGGTCCGCAACTAAGTCTGTTATCATTTAAAATTGAACTGACTCGTTGGGGTCCGGTAATCTCTTTTGGTTTAGTTGTTCATCAACAATCAGAGGTAGTAGGTACTTTCTCCTGTAACTTAGGATAGGAACATACTTTAAAGGATTAACGACCTCCTTAGAAGAGTGGTTTTCTTCACCGGTTTTCTAAGTATCGGCTACTCTGAGAAGTCCTCAGGTTCGAATGGTACTCACCATGTAGGTATTCATAATACAAAGACAAAGTTTGTTAGATGGACACGACCTTTTGTTTTGCTTAATTGTATCATCGCTAGCAGTATCGTTTGTTCAAATTCATAAATAGACTCTCATTAGCAAAGGTTATTATGAAGCAAAGATTATCTAAAAGACCACAATGCTTGGTTATGAAATGTACCTGTACCTATAACTTTACATTTGTTTAAAAGGATAATATTCTAATACTGGGTATGGGAAAAATTTCCTCTTAAATGTTGTTTATTGCGCCCGTTCTTCTTGTCAGTTAAAAAAGTCTTGAATATATTGGAAAATAATAACGATTCATAAGTACTTACATGCTTATTATGTCTATGTGAATAAATAAATATTTGATTGATTGATTGATTAATAATTATCTATACTAGGGAAAATTTAGATTTTTTATTTGTTTGTTTGTAATGGACAAACTCAAAACTACTGGACCGATTCAAAAAATACTCTTCCCATTCCCCAGCTACATTCTTCCCGAGTGACATAGGGTATAGTTTATCCCGATATTCCCACGGGAACGGGTACCATGCGCGTGAAACCGCGGGGAGCCACTATCGAATAATAAAGCCACAACTAGCTTGTCCAACTCTATTTGAACTAACAAAACACCATTTTCCTAGCTTTGAAAAGTGGTATGGATATTCAAAAATTAGTGGGAAAAATTTTCATCGAGTAATGTCTATCTATGGTTTATTTAATTGCAAATTCTGACATGCATTTAGTCTCAGTTAAGTGTATTATTCTTTACCTAAACCGTTGTTAATGATTTACTGTCATTAAATAAACTCTTCCCCCTTATTACAAAACGTGGACTAAAGTTAGACATGGTTTAAAATTCATGCTAATTCAGTATTTCATTTGGAAAATGAAAGTGACAGCACCAGTTTAGTACCAGTTTTAAACCAGGACTATTTTAGTCCACGTTTTGTAATAAGGGGGTTATATTTTAATTTTCAAAATATCATCACAGCTCCTAGCAAACTGTCCTTTTTATTAACATTTGAAAATAAACACACTTCCCTAAGCAAGTAGCAGTAGGCGACGTTTAAAATAATTACTCGGCATATTAAATTGAAATCGATGTGGAGTTGTTCCTTGATAATAATGTGTTGTTAAGAATATCTGAACAAAATAACTATATTTTTATTTTATTGTAAAACTGCATTGTAGAGCTGATACAATGTTGTATAGTAATGAAAACGAAAGGCCTTGACGAGAACGTGACTGTATCTCTATGATGTCACAAATAAATGAGTTTTCTTTCTTTCTTTCTTTCAGAACATTCCAAAAATATATATTTGTATCCCCAAAATCACCAAAAAGAATAAATTAATAATTCAAGTACAAAAACACGAGTGCTAAAATCGAACTAAAAAGTAATTAAAAAACAAGCTGTCATTGCACCTTTTAAATATAAGTTTTCCACAGCATGGTATTCCGATTGCAATATTAATATAATATTTTCTTACAATCAAACCATTTAACTAAGCCCATAGTAAATTGTATTATTTAATTTTTACACGACTGCCCAGAAGAGGACAGTAAAAATAATAAATAATAATTGTGTTTATTTATCCCGAAAAATTTACCATTCCCGCGGGATAACGTCGGCGCCGTCGTGTAGTCCACGCGGGCGAAGTCGCGGGCGGAAAGCTAGTAAATTATAAAAATGTTTCTTTCAAATTCGACCAGTAACCCTGTAAGCCCATCGATTGCTTAGTTGGTAACTTATTAAAAAACGATGATGAATTCCTTAGGTGTTAAAGATCTATTTCTATATTATAAACAGATCACCACCCGGTTATTGTAATTCGTTTATTTAACATAACAATTGCGTTTAAGTTTGTGTGGTGTAATCGTTTAAGTTTCCATTACACGGGAGTTGAAGCAAGCGGTCGGTATCATATCCTTGTTCTTGCATGTTTAGCTCTATTCGTGTGTTGGGATTTCGAAATATAAGTACAAATGTATTTGTGCCGTGTAGTGCCGGCACATGAAAAGAATAGCACTACCCCCTCTCTTCCCGTGGGTGTCGTAAGAGCCGACAGAGGGAAAACAGCCAAAGGAGATGGGCAGCAGCGTCTCCATTTAACAGCAGGCCATACTGCGATCGCCAACCCGCCTGCCAAGCGTGGCGATTATGGCAAAACCCCCCCTAAATGGTAACACAAACAAAAAATCGGCCCCCAGTCCCCGGCGGCCCCGCTATTCCTAGCTACGGTAGCGGCTATGGTAACGGCGGGGCAGGGGGTGCTAAGAATCCCCGGGTAGGCTCCGGCTACCAACACCGACGACTTGACCTGGCAATCTACAACACGCGCACGTTGAGGCTCGATGAGAAGCTTATAGAGTTGGAAGAGGCAATTAGTAAGTTACATTGGGATATCATTGGGTTATCTGAAGTCCGAAGAGAGGGGGAGGACTCGATTACCCTTCAATCCGGTAACTTACTATACCACCGGGAGGGCGACCAACAGTCCCAAGGTGGTGTCGGGTTCATCGTCCATAAATCCCTTGTCAACAACGTGATCACCATCGGAAGTGTTTCGAGCAGGGTAGCGTACCTGATACTCAGAATATCGGAACGATATTCGCTGAATGTTATCCAGGTCTACGCTCCGACCTCGAAACACGACGATGTCGAAGTGGAGGCTATGTATGAGGAGATCTCTAAAGCCATGCATAGCTATAAAACCCACTACACGGTTGTGATGGGGGATTTTAATGCTAAGTTGGGGCAACGTTGCGGTGATGAGTTGAGAGTGGGGCAATTTGGATTTGGGCAACGGAACGAAAGGGGCCAGATGCTGGCAGACTTCATGGAGAGGGAGAACCTCTACATGATGAACTCCTTCTTTAAGAAGCCCGTAAGCCGCAAATGGACCTGGATTAGTCCGGACGGTAAAGTCAAAAACGAGATAGATTTTATTATGTCAACGAGAAAGCAAATATTCAATGATGTCGTTGTGATCAACGCCGTAAAGACGGGAAGCGATCACCGCATGCTTAGAGGCACATTGAATATCAACGTCAAGCTGGAAAGATCTCGACTAATAAAATCTACGCTCCGACCAATATCGGCTCAAATTCAAAACCCCGAGTGCTTTCAGCTCGAGCTCCAAAACCGCTTCGAAGCCCTTGAGAACAGCATCGATGTGGACGATCTATACAACATGGTGGTGGATACTGTCCGCACGGTAGGGTCCAAGCACTACAAAACCCACCGTCCTAAATTAAAGAAACTCTCCAGCCACACTATCCGACTCATGGATCAGAGAAACGAAATGAAACTACAGAACTCAGCGGATGCCCTTCGTTATCGACAGCTAAATAGGCAGATCTCCAAGTCCTTGACAAGCGACCTTCGCCAATTTAATACCGAGCGTATTAAAGAGGCCATTGAGCGGAACAAAGGCTCCAAAGTGTTCGCTAGAGATCTGGCTATAGGGCAAAGTCAACTGACGAGGCTGCAAGCTGAAGACGGTAGTATCATTTCATCAACACCTGAAATCCTGAGGGAGATCGAGAGTTTCTATGGACAGTTGTACTCCACGCAAACACCTGTTGAAAGTAAGGCTACAGAACCTAGAGCCAAGCTTACCCGACACTATACCGAAGATATCCCGGACGTCAGCCTGTACGAGATTAGAATGGCTCTCAAGCAGCTCAAAAACAACAAGGCGGCGGGTGATGACGGAATCACAACAGAACTTCTGAGAGCGGGCGGTAAGCCGATACTTAAGGTCCTCCAGAAGCTCTTCAACTCTGTCATCCTCGAGGGCAAAACACCAAAGGCATGGGGCAGAAGCGATGTGATGCTGTTCTTCAAGAAGGGTGATAAGACTCTCTTGAAAAACTACCGACCCATCTCGCTTCTGAGCCATATCTACAAGTTGTTTTCGAGAGTCATTACGAATCGTCTCGCTCGCAGGTTTGACGACTTCCAACCTCCCGAACAAGCCGGGTTCCGAAAAGGTTATAGTACCATAGACCACATTCATACGCTGCGACAAGTTATACAGAAGACCGAAGAGTATAACTTGCCACTATGCTTGGCGTTCGTGGACTATGAGAAAGCCTTTGATTCGATCGAGACCTGGGCAGTGCTGCAGTCCCTCCAGAGGTGCCAAATAGACTACAGGTACATCGAGGTGCTGAGGTACTTATACCAAAACGCCACCATGTCGGTCCGATTACAGAATCAGAGCTCTAATCCTATCCAACTACAGCGAGGTGTGAGACAGGGAGACGTCATTTCTCCGAAACTGTTCACAGCTGCGTTGGAGGATATTTTTAAGCTACTGGACTGGAAAGGATTCGGCATTAACATCAATGGCGAGTACCTAACACACCTGCGGTTTGCCGATGACGTAGTTCTCATGGCTGAGACCTTGGTAGACCTGAACACAATGCTCGAAGATCTCAGCAATGCTTCCCAAAGAGTGGGTCTGAAGATGAACATGGATAAGACGAAAATCATGTCCAATGCCCATGTTGCATCCGCTCCAGTTAATGTTGGGAACATTGCACTCGAAGTTGTTGACCACTATGTCTACCTGGGACAGACAATCCAATTAGGTAAGTCCAACTTTGAGAAAGAGATCTCTCGTCGAATCCAGCTCGGATGGGCAGCGTTTGGGAAGCTCCGGCATATATTTGCGTCCAAAATTCCTCAATGTCTCAAGACTAAGGTCTTTGACCAGTGTGTGTTGCCAGTTATGACTTATGGAAGCGAGACGTGGTCTTTTACTATGGGTCTCATAAGAAGGCTCAAGGTCACCCAGCGAGCAATGGAGAGAGCGATGCTTGGTATTTCCCTGCTCGATCGAATCAGAAATGATGAAATCCGCAGGAGAACTAAAACGACCGACATCGCTCGAAGGATTGCTCAGTTGAAGTGGCAGTGGGCGGGACACATAGCGCGGAGAACCGATGGCCATTGGGGCGGAAAGGTTCTCGAATGGCGACCGCGAACCGGACGACGTTCCGTGGGCAGGCCCCCTACAAGGTGGACCGACGATCTGGTCAAGGTCGCGGGAAGCCGCTGGATGCGGGCAGCGCAGGACCGATCGTTGTGGAGATCCTTGGGGGAGGCCTATGCCCTGCAGTGGGCGTCGTACGGCTGAAATGATGATGATGATTTGAATTCATATAAAAGTAGTCTTTGAAACAACTCCACGATGTTTTTTTGAAGTGAAAATTCTTTAGCTGCGTTGTGCACTTTTTGTGATAGGTAAAAAATGTTAAACTCGCGTCAGGATCACGTGACCGTCTCAGATCGAAAATTCGTAAGACGGACACGTGACGATCGAAAAACTGTTGCAATGTCATTAGAAGACAAGCTGAAGATGGAAGCGCACTACTTCCGGAATCCTCAACCACTGAGGAACTGGCTAACTTATCTCTAACTGCCAGAACACAACAAATGCTGAAAACATCGTTGTTGTGGCGTCAGACTTAGATAAGATGGTGGTAGCTAGCCAGGCGAAGAACAAGTCTTACCACTAACAAAACCAAGTACAATATGTACCTCCACTGGGGATCAAATCTGGGACCTCAGGCTGTGCTATCTAAAAGAAAGAAAAGGTCGGACGGAACGCAAGTTCTGACTCATCGCCTCAATCTTGGGATTCGCAAGGATCGCGATATCCGCTTTCCAGATCTTTTTTTTTAATAATTAGTCACAACCGAGTCACTCCTCGCTTTCCCGCCTGTTATACAAATATGGAATAGTGATAGTATTTATTCTGTGTCATTGCTTTATGTGACCATCAACGACATTTTTTAAACCTCAAGTCACATCGCTACTTCACACTGTCCTGGATAGTGCACACTATAGATATAGATAGCCAGTTCCTCAGTGATTGAGGATTCCGGGAATAGTGCGCTTCCACCTTCAGCCTTATCACCACTTAACATCAGGTGTGATGAAGGCTAAGCGCTACCCGTTGTGGATAAAATAATAATTAAAAAAAAAAACACTAGTTTCATATGCACCAAAGAAATAAGTGCCACTTTTTTCAATAATATTTACTAAGCAGCATCCTTAAAAAAAACCTGGTAAAATACCAACATTTCAAAACAACATTCAGACAATAACATTTGTGAAACACATAAGAAATAACCGCTTGAAAAATAAAACGGCCCCAGCGGCACATTAGAAGGTCATTAACGATTTCATAGAAGGCTTATGGGGCACGCTTCCCTTCCTGTCATATTTCTATGGGTGTTGCCGTTTCCGAAACAATGCCGAGTGAATAAATGTGTTTTATCGTTTTTATGGCTACATTGATAGATTATTTTGGCGTGTCGGGATATTGTTAAAAAGGTCTACGTTGAAACCCAATCCTTACTAATATTGTAAATTTGAAAGTGTGTTTTTGTTTTTGACCGTCTTTAAAGTCAGTTAACTGAGTTACGGATCGACGTGAATTTTGGTATGGGAATAGTTTGTGAGTTACAGAGTGACATGGGCTACTTTTTATCTTGGAATAATGTAAAATTCCCGCGGGATAACGTCGTCGTGTAGTCCACGCGGGCGAATCGTGAAGGTACTATATATAAAACTTCTCGTCTCGTTTTCTCAGCATTGTATAGTGTGATGTCTTGTTGACTGCACCTACACAATAATTTGTGAACATTCGTAGAGAAGGGAGGGGAAGTTTATCGTCCGGGAATTTATAGCAATCCTATTGAAAACAGTTTATACAATACTAATTATTTGAGTTATATCTATATTATATTAAATTAATTTTAAAACGAAACCAATAGCATTTAATAAATTATATTTAAAAATGTTGGTAAACAAATAAATTATTAAAACATCACTGAAAACTGAAAGTCTGAAGGAGCGGAATACAATATAAAACCACATAAAACAACCTGCTATCGTTTTCCATTTTATTTTATTTTGTACAATAGGATTAGAACATACCAAATTCGAAAAACAGAAAAAAAAACCTAAATGCCGTATTCCATTTTCAAAAAATAAAAATATATTTTCAAACAAAAAGGTTTTAGCTCTGTGAAATGAGGTAAACAACTGTGGCACCATTTGTTTCGGGGGAATTAAAAATAAAAAACAAAATAGGAAGGCTCGCCGTCTCTACGGGCGGTGCTTGACATTCGCAAGTTTTAATTGCCACACTGCGCGCTCTCGGCGACCGCTGAGGACCAGCCGTCACCCTCCTCGAGGAAACTAGACTCTACTAGTCTACTTGTCTATGACGTTTTTTATATATCTTCTATAGTCTACGAGTATGTCAATCAATTCTACGGCACAAAGCTTCGATCAACAATAACACAAGGCACAAAGTAAAAAATTTATGCTGAGAAACTCGAATCAGCCAAACTGGTACAATACTTAACAGCCTTCTTTCTAAAGAGTCCTTAAATATAAGGATTTTCTATGAATTATATTGAAGGATCACGCTCATCGGATGTATTAAGGATAAAACTGTAATAACCTAGAAAACATTTAGTTAATACAGCAGAAATAGATGTAAGTATTATGGACTAGTGGCTACCCGTGGTTTCACGCGTGTCGTTCCTGTTCGCATAAAAATATTGGGATAAAAGTACCCAATATGCTATTCCAGACTTTCATTTATCTACGTACCAAATATCATTCAGATCCGATCAGCTATATCGCCACGATTAAGTTATAGATATCCAAATATTAGTAAGAATAAGATATCATCACTTAATTTATAATATTGGTCTATTCCTAAATTTATAAATACGAAAGTAACTCTGTCTTTCTGTCTGTTACGTTTTCACGCCTAAACTTCTTCACCGATTTTGATGAAATTTGGTTCTGAGATAGAGTTGACCTAGGGAAAGGACATGTGCTAATTTCTATCCCGGAAAAGAATGTGTACTCTGTAGTCCAGGTGGGCAAAGCAAAGCAAAGCCGCGGGCGGAAGGCTAGTATGACATAAAAAACAAAAGCATTAACTAAACTCCCAAGAAAACAGCCATTTTCTTCATTGACAACTGTCAATAAAGTTATCTGCGTAACATCTTCACCGCGGCGAGTGGTTGCATAAAATATATAATTTTATGTCGACTTGGTAGAATCGCTTCGTAAATATTTGCTGAATCTTGTGTAAGCAGTTGGGAGCATGCTAAAGTTTCCCACTAGTATTATGTTGCGCTGTGATTGTTGGAGTTAAGTAACTTTTGCAATGGTCGGTCACGGGATGGGTGACCAAAAATTCATTATCTTGAGCACGGAGGACCGTGCTTTCGAAGGCACGTTAAGTCGTTGGTCCTGTCTGTGTTTGCAATCGTTAATACCCACCAATCCTCATTGGGCCCGCGTGGTGGTTCATGGCCCATTCTCCGTATGCACAAGGATGGCCTGTGCCTTAGCAGTGGGGACTAACAATAGCTGATGCTGATGAAGATGATTATGTTGCGTGTTCTCATTCCTCTTAGCAACCACTAGTGATCCGCCTCGGTTTTGCATGAGGTACACAATATGTATAAACCTTCCCCCCGAATCACTCTGTCTATCGTTGAAAACCGCATTTAAAATCCGTTGCGTAGTTTGAAAGATCTAAACGCACAGACTTGACGGCGAGAGTGACTTTTTTCTGTACTATGTAGAGATTGGTATTAGTCCTACCCGTGGTAAAGTGACTTAAATACAGTTGTCTTGCTATCATACATTTTATGTAAAATATAAATATTAGACACCATCACATTCACATACATTGCTCCAATCCTAAAGTAAGTAACTTAGTTCGTAAGTGTTATGGCAATTGAAAACTACGACGGGTATTACCACATACACCCAGACACGAGAAAATATTAAGTTCATTTTCAATATCTACCTGACCGGGAATCGAACCCTGGACCTCAGAGATAGCGGCACCTTGAAAACTGTGCTTACACCACTCGTCTATGGATGGATGTTGTCAGGACATTGTTACGGGTTGCACTCCGGCAGTGCCGGCAGAAGTGAAAAGAGCTCTCTAGACTTTTTCACAAAAAAAAAGGAATTTGCCAAAAAATACGGATTGGATTTGAACCGAGGTCTTCTGGCTTGAATGCCGCTCGTTTTCTAATCTGAGCTATTACAACTTTGGAAACGGTGGCGAAATTTGCCTTTGTATTCTAATGACATTGTAACAGTTTTTGATCAGGTCACGTGTCCGTCTTACGAATTCAATTTAATCCTGACGCGAGTTTAAAATTTTTTACCCATCACAAAAGTGCACAAAATTATATCTTAACTGACCATCAATTTAATGAAGTAGTAGTAAAAATTAATCAAAGCGAATAACTATTTACATAAATAACATAAATGCACAATATAGCACTTTACCTATGGTAAAGGTATAATATGCCTCCTCCAAGTTGAAACAACAAAAGTTTTCAATCCAATCTCTGTACGCATGTAGTTGCTGAACTATAACGACGAACCGAAGAAAGCAAAAGTTACTTGGAGCACCAATATAACATGGCACTACTTAGTCCTCGGTATACGCATTTTAAAAATGGCACAGCTTATGTTAGGGAGCGGGAAGCGGGCGGAAGCGGGGTGCGGCAAGGGGGGTACTTTATGGACCGAACTGATACCGGGGACGAAGGAAAGTGTTCCCAGCTTACGCGATTATTTGTGTGCGAGCTCTACACGGGACGGGGGAAGAGCAAGCCCATTGTTTCAGCAAAAAATACGAACTTAAATTAGAACGCGAACTTTAATTACCCATCAGTTGTGGCGAACGAGCCACGTCACCGTGAACATCAATTTTAACCCCAAAGCCATTACTACCATCGTTACGAAACTCGTTTACATTCTCCCAAAGTGTCTTCGAGTTCCACTTTCGACTTTAACTGAATTATGTCAACGCAACGGCGTCATTTCGAAATCTGTTAGCAATAGCAACCCTTTTCGATCAATCAGATTGGTCATATTCCGCGACAGGAGACGAAGCAATCGGTGCGATGCCGATTCATTAGATCAATTTCGAGCAGTTGACCGTTAAATTGACTATTGATCATACTTAGCGAGCGATAATCTTCCGTATGGGGTGAGAAATGGTGCGGGATTTCACGGGGCGCGGGGGCGCGGGCCGGCGCGGGTCCTGCGGCAGACATGACTTATTACAACCACCAGGATACAACCCTGTTTCGGTCCTAATGACGACTCTCGGTATAGGGGCCTTAATTTCGACGCCCCACGATTTTTATTAACGGCTTCGAGTACCGCGCAATTTGGGACGTCTCTTTTATTGTTGTCTATATCGCAGACGATTAATTTGTTAGTTCTTGTTCTTCTTTTGTCTTTGAGTAATTTCTTTATACGAATGGTGTCATAATATCGCGGTTGGCAAAAGCGAGAGCCGCCTCGCATTTTACTTTTCCGTAAGCTGTTGCCAGTTGCGTGGTTTGACAGTTCAATCCCGCGAATACGGGTATAGATTGAGGTTACAAAATAAAAACGGGATTTTGAAGCACGTCAACTCCGACCTACATATCTACCTGACGTGGAAAAAAAACAATTTCGCCTGTTTTTATAGGTCGCAGAAATGTTATACGTAATACGAGCCATTCGGCTCCTGCTTTATACACTTCCCTTCATAAAGGGCAGACAATGAGGGAGGGCCTGATTCCATTCTTCGTAATTTGAGCTCCATAACCGTTTCTAAACCGTTTATGATGCGGCTCTCGGAAAGGTTAGAACCGGAACGGCCGACGCGTAAATCAGTTACAACAAGCCCAATGAAATGATAAAACGAAATGGCCGTTGAGTTGGTAGGTGTGTTTTTGAACGTTACGTGTCAAATAAATTTTGCACTTAATGTACTGCCAGATAAAGCTGCAATTGCTGCAACTGCCAAATAAACAAACTATAAAATAATGCTTAATAATATTAACCCCCTTATAATTGGAATAACTAGGTACTTACAACTACAATTTGTTTCAAAAACAAGAACGGAAATATCCACTATCGATAGACAAATATTCCATAAAAAATTACACAATACATTTTCAGTACGCGCTAGTCTCAAAGGTATTCTCAGAGAATACTTTTTAAGCTGAAGCCCTGAGCAATGAATCTTGTCCTTAAACCCTGAATGGGTACTTGTAAAGAGACCAGCTGAGGCCGCGAAACAAGTCCTCGTGAAGGGCCCTCGGTGGCAGATATTTCGAGGCCACGGCGACCGCCTACTCTTACTAAAACACTTCACTTCACACTCGAAAGTTGCCTAACAGATTTTGATACAAGTACAATCCTGGCATTTTCGGTTCCAATGTTGCTTAAAATAAATATACTTAAGTAAGTAGGTACATGAAATACGTATAAAAAATATGTCATCATCTCAATCGTATCACTCTTGTCAGAGTGGTCGTGGTCAACAAGAAGTGCTATGGGTAGCCGATGTAGCTTGCTTTACGATCTTCCGCCATCTCTCCCTATTGTTGGTCAATCTGGTGCACTCATGGAGAGGCTCACCCACCAGTGTCTTTAATTGGTCGGCCCATCGCATCGGCGAATAAAATAAGTAACTTATTAAAAAAAACTTAGGTAGTCTAGCTTGTAGTTTATCTATACTAATATTATAAAGAGGAAAGATTTGATTGTTTGTTTGTTTGTTTGCATCGAATAGGCTCCGAAACTACTGGATCGATTTAGAAAATTCTTTCACCGTTAGAAAGCTGCATTCTTCCCGAGTGACATTGGCTATATTTTATCCCGATATTCCCACTCTAGTAGTTAATAAATAAGTAATTATTATAGTGTTAAAATGAAAATGATCATGGAAACTACGATATTATAAGTTCCTAAGAGAAAAAACTCCATGGCCGCAGTTAATCGTTATTAATCCTAATTATCAGAATGTGTAATTCAAAATCATCATTCACCCAAACTCAACACTAAAACGTAAACAGCACAACAAAGTAAACAGCATTCAACTGGAATATTAAACAAAGCCCCCCTTTCCGATCCACAAAACATTGCATCCATTATTCACCAGGATATCCTACGTCCACATAATTACCACAAGTGCTTCGATGATGTACCATTAATCCGGTAACTAGAATAAATTTGCATTGTTAACCTCATTTTGTGAACGCACAAGTGCGTCTCGCTTAACCAAATTTACTAACGACCAATGTAAAGTCTGTGATGTACGGCCTATGACATGATGGCGGATGGCGGAAAGTGGAATTGTTGCATTATGCAGTAAAGATCAGTGAAGAAATATCTGGCAGATATTTTGCCGCATCATGGTTTTTACACAAGTGTGAGTGACCGCGAAAAGAAAAGTCAGGCAAAAAATTTATTGAAGAAGCTTTCGTGACACTGCTGCGTCATGGTCATAGTCAGGTCACCAGAGCTGTGTCACAAAACAGATACGTTATACCTAGAATTACTAATATGTACGGCGACAGAACTTTATCCAAAAAAGTACCTTATACTCTCAATACGTTACCTTCTGAAATCCTGAACAGTAGCAGTAGGAAGTTCATCATGTCAGCTGAACGACGCCCACTGCTGGGCATAGGCATCCCCCAAGGATCTCCACAACGATCGGTCCTGCGCTGCCCACATCCAGCGGCTTCCCGCGACCTTGACCAGATCGTCGTCTACCTTGTAGGGAGCCTGCCCACGGAAGTAGGAAGTTATTTTCTAGAAAATTGTAAAAAAAATCCTATCTTCCATTCCATTGTTTCTATTATATTTAGCCAATAATAAGTGCCGATAACTTTTATAATTGTAAAACTAACTAAGTACACTGAGCGTTACGATGTACTCGCAGTCAAACCTTTTAAAAGGTTTTGCGAGACCTATTTAGAACATTGCTGTAACAATATTTGTAAAAGAAATGAATAACAATAATAATTCTACACTCACACAAATGCAAGTCTTGCCGTTTCTTAAACGGACTGTACTTAAGACCAATGTAAAGTCTGTTGTGTTGTGTAAGGCCTATGATACGATGGCGGATTGCGGAAAGTGGATAAACTATGTTCGTTACATACGTACGTACGTTACGTTTGAACAGTTAAACTAGCTTTAAAAAAATTACTAACGGTCTGTGACGTACGGCCTATGGCATGATGGCGGATGGCGGAAAGTGGAAATACATATAACGAATACCTACATTAAAGAACAGTGAAATAAATCTGAATATGACATCAAACTAAAAATATTTAGCAAAATGTTTAAACTGGTTTAACCTATTCGATATTTATTAAAACTGTTAACATTATTAAAACTGTTAACATCAATCTGCAAAAATAAGATAAGCCTTAAATTGTTCCAACCATTGACTACTTAGGTACTGATGAATAAATAAGTCCATTTTACATTCCCGATATTCGAGGAAAACCAACATATCGAAAACATTCTTGTATTTCGTGGCAAATTCACAGAAGTGCTTCACATAGATTTTCCGATAAGAAAGTAAGATTATGATGCGAGACATTAATTGGTAAAACTTATAATTTATTTTTTTTATCCACGTAAACTTTATCTGTAAAAACAAAACTGGGAAAAAACAATGTTAATGTAACTACTTGTGTCGTGTATAAAACACAGCACATTACTGCGATTTTAATTGATAAAATATGTAATATGTATAAATATTTGTGTGATCGCTTCAATTAATTTCAGTTATATACAGATGGTGGAGGCCTTTGCTAAAAGACATACAAAAGTAAGAAATATTTTTTTAATATAAGTATCTTATACAGGGTGTTAGGGGCACCGTTGCAAAAACTTTAACCATGGCTTCAGGCCATCATGCTGAACAACGCACAGCAAGATTTTTTTGTAGGAAATGAAAAAAATATTTCTACTCTCCATACAAAATGTCCTGCCTGATTAGTTGCTAAATTTGTATGAAAAGTCGATTTTTTTTTTCATTTCCGACAAAAAATTCTTGCTGTACGTTGTTCAGCATGATATGGTCTGAAGCCATGGTTAAAGTTTTTGCAACGTTGCCCCTAACACCCTGTATACCTACTTGATTTGAATTGTAATCAGTTTTCTGTTAATAAATCCTGTTTTATTATATAATTTGTTTACCGGTATAGCTGAAAATACCCTTCAGATACCTATTTTTCAAACTCCATCGCCTATCTAGATGAAATATAATTATCTTATATATTTATATACCATAAAGAAAATCAATTCTGATATGCTACACACTTCGGCTCGAGTTCGGTATAATTTGGCTCTTGAAATCTCGAAATTTCTGTTAGGCGAAGGACTATTGACCAAACCATTGCTCAGCACTTACAAGTTCATACAATGGGCAATTTTCGAGAGTCCCTTCAGCTTTCGCGATTTGTAATAATTACACACTCACGTATTCTTAATAGGACAATTTTAGCTTTCCCTCAAACTGAAATGAGCGTCACTCATTTCGATTCGAAGCATTTTTGAAGGACGGTCAAAATGGCTCACTTTAGTCCTTTTTGAAAGCCTACATCGCAAATACGTAAGAGCTTTCTCGTATGAGTCGTATTAATGGTGAAATCCATTATTTTTTTTTAAGAAATAGAACAAGTACGTACTAAATAATTGTTGGTGTTTTCAGCAGTCAATCATTGCTTCTCCGCCAGCGATGACTGATTTAACAAGTAGTTACAAGTTTTATTGTAAGTAAAACTGAAAACTAATGCTTTAAATGTTACATTCTTTTACTGATTTCAGTTTTTATTGTAACTTATATTATTTACACACAACCACCACACAACGAATCCCCGTTCTGTCTTCATCTGTTTCTGCAACATACCAATTTGTGTACCGTAACTTAGCCACTACAAAAGGCATTCGCTAGATACATGTAGCGGCCTCTACCTATCGTACTTCATTAACCTTCCTTTAGACAAATAACCGAGGGTTTCGCAAAGACGGTTAACGTTTTTCGAGTGTTCCACGTGGAAAATAATTACATGGTACAGGGTGACGTATGAGCGCATTTAAGCGAGGCCCAAAGAGTAATGGCTACGATAAACACCGACAATTAAAGCATAGCTACGCGACGCACGATTTTCTTCTCCTCCTCCAGTAATTGAGATTTGTGGTGGTAGCACTTACTTGGAACTGTTGAATTATTAGTAATTAGAAGGAACTTGTTATTTCGTTGAACGCCTACACCCTTTTTAATAAACGCCATCATAGTTACACCTACTTCAAAACTCATGCTATCACTATTGTTCGAAGTAAAGAAGGCAGAGGCAACTTCAGACTTATAAAGGTTCGCGCACATCGCGCAAAGGGCGCAGCGGGTCGGATCGCAGCGCAAAAATCCACTCAAAACGCTCGTATGTATTTTATATGAACTATCGCACACTATGCCGGGGAGCAACGGGCCGCATATACCGCCGCAGATTTTGGTTGCGTGCGATGCGGCTTTTTCTCATAGAACAAATTGAATTTTCCCATATTTTACAATTTCTTAATAAAATTTACCAACTTTTTGTAGAAACTGTTCATTAACTTCTTCTTCTAACAGGCAAAAAAAAAAGTTCTTCGACACAGCCATCCTTAACGTATATTTGCAGGCGACGTCTGACAGTACACTATAGGAACTCAAAATCTGTCAATGCGCTGCGACCCGGCCCGTCACTGATGTGCTAAGTAAGCATTTTGCGCTGCGCTGCGGCCCGCTCCTCCTCGCTGCTACCCGACATAATGTGCGCGAACCTTAACTAGTGAAACTTTATTCTGCGTTTATTTGAAAGAAGGCATTTGATTTGTTTTACATCAGTAGCCATAACACTAAAAACTGTCGTTATTGTTACTGTTATCGTGATCGCATTATTTATTAAAACCAGAGCAGCGCCTCTTTGAAACTGATATTAAATTGACATAATTACAGCAGCACTTTGACAGCTTTTGAAGGACGGTATAGTTTATTATTCGTTTACCATTACGATGGTTTTTTTATGCTTGGGTAAAGTGAATTAACGAATCATAAAAGTGTCAAATTAATGTTATAGGAGTTCCAAGTTCTGAGAAACCTACGAGTACTAGTGCTGTACAAGTTGCCAGTACTTTATACTTTTTTACCCAACTGCGGTAACGCCCAAAAAGAGGGTTATGTGATTGACCTGAATGTATGTGTGTGTGTTTCCTGTGTTCCTTTGTGACTACTAAACGGATGAACCGATTTTGATAAATGATGCAGCTTTGCAGAACTCTATGCATTAATTTATTTTAGAAAAGAAAAGAACTTACTGAAAATAGAGAGTTCTTACTTAGGTATGAAAGGTGATATATTAATGTTGAACTAAAAAAACTAAAATAAAAACACAATTATTAAAAAAAATTTAAACTCTGAGTGCAAAAAATTTTAACCAATAAAAAGGGGACCTTTTAAATTATAAAATGTTTCATCGAACAGTGTCCCCTGACTGCAATAAGAAATTATAGAGCTTGTTTCTGCCTTTTTAGTGGTAAATGTTTTGCAGTCGGGTTTTTTTTAAATAATTGTGTTTTTATTTAAATCTTTTTAGTACCTACAACATATTATGTTTTCTATGCCGTCTTATTTATACTTATAAAATTAATAGTTTAAAAGTTATATTTTAAACTAGCTTTCCGCCCGCAGCTTCGCCCGTGTGGACTTCACGATGTTATCCTGCGGGAATGTGATATTTTTTCGGGATAAAAAGTATCCTATGTTCTTTTCCAGGCTACAAAGTATATGTGTCCCAAATTTCAGCAAAATCCGTTTAGCCGTTTTGGCGTGATTGAGTAATAAACATCCAAACATCTAACCATCCAAACATCTACATGGGTGGCCAAATTATTAGGGACAGTGCTCATATTTATGTCATTTATAGTTTGTAATATTAGTTTCTGTAAATTATGTTGTTTTTAAAAGTTTATATTGTTTGATATTGCTACTGGTATCTTTATTATTGTTTTTGGCAAGTGGCTACACAGGATATGCGATTCATCTGTCGATAATGTGTCATTTTTTCAAATATAGATATTTTTTCAAAAAAGCGCGGTTTTGTAGTGTTTTTGTTTGTTATATTTTTTATTAGTTTTAACCGACTTTCTTATCCTAAATAACCATATAAGGTAACTAATTGTTCATAAAACAACATTCTTGCTGTTTTGTCTATGAATTTACATTGTATTAATGTCTTCTCGACGCGATAACTTTAATTTTCTAGTTTTTTTGAAAAATTAAGGCTGGATTGTCTCCAAGAAAATGTAGAGAGATACAAACGTTGTCACAGCATTCTACACATTCCCAAAGAGACAAAGCAGCTATTGCTGGGGTTTCAAAGTCTGCCGTTAATATAATAATAACTAAAATTTACAACAGAAAACCTCTAGAAGCAAATCGCGACGGCAAATGTGTCAGGAAAAGGATCACCACTCTTCATACTGATAGAAAAATCAGAGACATCTGCCTCAAAAATCATAAAAAGAGCGTTGCTCGTTTGACCATGATGATGAACGACGATGGTGTAAATATTTCGGAAAGGACAATACGGAGGCGGTTGGTCGAACAGAATCTGATGGGTCGGGGCGACCTACCAAAAAACCACGCCTAAGTCCTAACCGATCCTATGAAAAAGAAAATACTGCACTGGGCTAGACAACATCAAAATATAACTGTTGCAGGTTGGAGTCGAATAATTAAAACTTTTTTAAATAGTTTAAATAGGTCTTTAACGATTTTCTTCTATAAATTCTGTAATTTTACAGGTGTGTTTTTCCGACGAGTCAGCATTTCAAGTTTTGGTTGACAAAAGTTCTTTTGTGAGACGACGACGCCCTGGGAAAAAATCCACGCAGATTGCCTAGTGGAGAGTGGAGAGAGTTAAACACCCGGTTAGTGTCATGGTGTAGTCTGGCATCTCAGCCAAAGGCATTTGGCGCCTATACATTGTTAAAAGGACCATGAACCAAGACCAGGGTGCTTACCATCAACTCTTATTACGGTTTTGTTTAGGAACCTAAACTGATCTGCTTCGCTTATTCGTACCACGACAGCTTAATATCAATGACAGCGATTCAGTGATCGATCAATGACATTTCACAGCCGCTAAGCTGTCAGAAACTCTTATTTGACTTATAACCCGGTCGATTTAACATGTCACCTGCAGGTTATACCCGTCCCTCTCACTCTCCGGGCATGACAGAATCGAGTGAAAGAGACGGGTAGAAGAAAAAGGACACAAATCGTTCGGTCATTAACATTTAGCAATTCATTTGCGATCCAGTTTTTAGAAGGTCAGAGTACGAAAGAAAGCGATTCATTTTAGGAACCTATTCTGAATCGCGCTATTTTTGAATCGCTGTCATAAAGTTGATGGTAGGCACCCTGTACAAGCAACTCAAAGAAACTCACCTACTGCCGTAGGTTTTTTAATGGCTACCTGATAACTACTACATCTTTATGCATGACTCTACATCTTGCCATAAAGCCAGAAGTGTGACTGCATTCTTGGATAATAGAAATTTCTCTGTTTTGCCACGGCCTGGGAAATCGAAAGAAATAAACCCCATAGTTCTCTATGTGGGAACTCACCAGACTGGTGATGGCGAAATAACTAATTTACACCAAGCGGCAGTTGATAGAAACTATCATCCGAGAATGAAAAAACAACCCCACACTACAGGAAAATGCAAAAGCGTGCATTAAGAGCATTGCAGCAAAAGGCGGCATTACAGAATACATATTAAAACTTACTTTAGTTACGTCTATCAGTATAATATATACTTATACAAAGAAACTATAACAGTTTTGTATATTTATTTTTAGTTTTTATGATCTCAATAGAATACAAAATCATTTAAAAAATACATAAGAGACCTACAACCAATCATTTGTTACAGAAATTCAACTGAACTGTAAAAATAAAAAATTTCAGTACTGTCCCTAATAATTTGGCCACCTATGGTAAACTTTCACATAGACAATTTTGTAACTATGTCATTTATTGTCACCAAAATTCTACGTTTATAACGTGTTATTGCACTTAAAAACTATCTTTTCCCTCGTCTTACGAGTCTCGATAAAAAGGAACTAAATCCCAATACAATTTTCTTCTAGAAACATCTCTCTCTTCATTCACCGGGAATTTTTCGCAAGTACACATTGCGGACGCGAGCTATAAGTCACTATACATAGCTACACATACACATAGTATACTCGAGAAGTCTTTACATCTTAACAGTCGATACTCTTTGGGTTTATTGCAAAAGTTTTGCAAGCATTCCTGTTTTATTACGCCAATTTTGCACGACTAAGCCTACGAGGGGCGCGCGCCATCTTTATTATTTAGATTTCTATCGTTTGTTACGACATGGATTTTCGGTGAGGTGCTCCCCACTACAAAGATAAAAAAATGCATAAGTAAGCGAATATTAGTATTAGAAAGTATTATAATCAAAAGTAATAAAATAAATAATAAATAACTTCTTACATTCACACCAATTATCTAAGCCCATTTTAATTTCATTAAGAAACTGTATCATGGAAAACTTGATAACGGATAAATATATACTTAAATACTTTTTGTTTGTAAATACATACTTATTATACATAGTAAACACCCAGACCAAGACAAATAGACATGTTCATGCACACAAATATTTGTCTAGTTCGGGAATCGAACCCGAGACCACTGGCGCAGAAGGTGGGTAGCCTACCCTTGCGCCAAATCGGTCGTCATCGGTCGTCAAGTGATTACATATTCAACGATGAAGTCGCTGGTTATAATCCTACGTAAACTATTCATAGAAATAAACTAAAAGCTTAAGCACAGTTTTAATGAGTATAAACAGACAAATCGCACATATTTATATCATATTTACTCTATACTCGCACTAACTATTACTACACACTTTAAGTAGTCTTTAGGTTGTATGTCATATCTAAATATTTATTCTATGACTGACTCGATAACAATACTTATACAAGATCAGAGGGCCTAGACAAGTGGCTTTCTATTATCGATATCAACAGTAGAATAGGAAGAAAATGTATGGGATTAACATTAGCGCTCAAGTGACAAATCGATCGCCCTCTGTGCTGTGAGGCATAACACAAAATAACTCAAAGAAGTTTAAGAAATTCTTAAAAAGATGAAATATGACGTACAACAACCTATATGCCAACAACAACCTAATCGAGCCCACTAACAAGCAGTTATAGTTAGTGGCACCAATTTCCAAGAAATTGGAACTTACTTGAAGTTATTTTTCAACTGAAATCCCTACCTTTATACTTACTACGCATCAACGTGGTTCAAAACTTCAAAAATATTCTTAAATAATATCTGCGATATATGTGTATTTTTATGAGCAATAAATCCGTTTATTCCAATAAAAGCTGTATGTAACCAATCTGTTTACATACGCTTTTTATTAGTATGACAGTTTTATTAGAATCTGTCACAAATACAGCGTTGACGTATTTTCTAATATTAATTAAGTAAGTAGTCCTTTAATTGATTAAACTATCAACAAAAATCATAAAAATATAGGTTTCTTTTCTTTTTGATGTTTTGTGTTATTAAGTAGAAGGCTAAGACACTGCATACATTACAGAGAGCACGGCACGCAGAACTCGGAACTCTGACCGCTAGACCGCCGCAGTGTGGCCGGCGCCAACCCAAAAGTGATGTTTTAAACAGTTCAACTAATTCGCGAAGATATGTCTCTGACTCTGAGTAAACAGAACATGTACTTATGTACTAATTTCATATAAATAAACAAGGTTACCTTGTTTGATCGCTTCGTTTGTTTGCTTCGTCCGAGGAGGCGTACGCTGACCAAACTCGTGACTGCGATTATTAGCGGGAAGTCACGTGGTACGGCGGTAGAGTAAAACTTGCGAGTTGAAATTGTATTCTGTTACATTCACTATTTGGGAAGGCCTTTGCCCAGCCGTGGGCGTCGTATCGCTGATGAGTGAATGAATGAAACACTCACACATCGAACGTTATGAGAAAATAAGTATCTTGTTGAAACTGATAAGTTTTAGGTGACGTTTTCTTAACAGCTGTGTAGGATGAAAGCACTTTCAAGTATGAATATATAAAAAAAAAAAATTTACTAAATGTTAATATTTTGGATGATGTTGTGGAAACATTAAAATATGAGTCAGTTTTATAATTTGGCGTATCTACTGATGCCAGCAACCACGGAGCTGAAAAAATGTTAAAAATATTTTGATTATCGTAAAGGCGGATTGAAGACTAAAGTTTTAGAATTACTTAAGAGCATTGACGCGGTCGAACGCCGTTTTGCCTCAAAATAGGCAGTTTTGAACGAGATATTTTCTATGAAAACGTAATCTTAGAAACATGCTAATTTCAAATTATTGTAAACAGTATCTTTGTCTAAAAAGTTAGTAAAAAAACATTTTTCTTTTTATAGAGTATTTGTGAATACTGACAATTTTCCCGAACAGTGTTTTATAAACTTCACTTTTAACATCAATTTTGAAGCTCTAATTTTTTAATACCATTGAAAAAAATAGGAAACAAAAATTTCTATGTATATCTACATATCATTACGCAAATAGTTAATAAGGAAATTAGTTTAATTTGTGATTATTTTCATACGAAATTAAAATCCAAACAAAGTGAAATTATAAAGAAATCACTGGTGGTAAACATGCAACATTTATCAATAAATTACTTTATTTTACAAAAAGTTATAGTCTAACGTAAAATAAGAACATATTATCTAAAGTTTTAATACAAAAAACCTATATAATGATGCATAATTTATTTCATATATATATTTTAAAGTGCTATAAAACACTCTGCGCAAAACATTTCAAATTAGTCCGCCGCTAGGCTCTTCAGAGGGAGGACGTATCGCTCGGTGCTCTGCCGTCTGCCGTTCGCTGACCTTTGCAGTGTGCTGCGTGGTGTGGTATAGTTTATAGTGCAACCGACACGTCTTAGTACTTTCGTCTTAGTACACTCATTAGATAGGTAATTGAAAATTGTTTACTTCTATGATCATTAGTTCACTCACACACACACCTAATTTCGTATTTGTAATAGAAACTGACCCTGAAAATGATCTAACAAAATAAAATAGTAATTTGTAAGGTCATTTTTTAATTTGACGACTCTGTATGAAGTAAATCAGGAGGAAAAAAATTAACCTTGACGAGTTTCTTGCCGGTACTTCTTCAAGGTCTCCTGTGCCCGTAGTGTAAGTTTTTATGTCAAAAAACGCAAACTATTTCGATTCCGTATTTATGTCAATTTGTATGAAAACTGTATTAGCGCCTCTAGCGGCGAGTAGCGCGCTTATATAGTTTTCATACAAATTGACATTAATACGCATTCGAAATAGTTTGCGTTTGCTTGACATAAAAACTTACACTAGGGGTACTGTTCTAGGGTTTGCGAACCCATGGCGTAAATGACTGAATTATCCAAATGGGATGTTGACCTTCAAAACGGTGTATAGGCACATGAGTACTATCTGAGTGTTGACTTCATAGAGCGTGCAAAATTTTGGTAGGGTTGTTACAAGAAGTTAAAATTGTTAGCTTTCTATTAGGTACCTATTATGAAATATTTATTTACAAATTACTTACTCTAATGTTTCTCTTTATATAATAGGTCTTTACATATGAAATTGCCGTTTTTTTCTTTTGTACATATAACTTAACAACTTTTATAATATTAGAAATATATAATTTCTTTAATATTGCGTTACATTAAGACCGTATCGAGCAACTTTTGATAATTTAATAACCACGATATTTGATTATTTACATAGAAAAAACTTATTCCGAAAGTTACGACTATTTTTGTTTCCAGAATTTCGTACTTTATTAGTTGTAACTTAGTGAAAAAAAAATTTTTTTCTCTTAACGAATGTGTCATTTAGTAGTTAAAATGTCCATAAATACGTGTGTAAAATTTTGTAAATTTACATAATATTAGTCGTTAAATAATAACAAAAACGTTAGTATGGAAAAAAAAATATTACAGAAATCTCCATACAAAACGGCAATTTCATAGGTAAAGACCTATTATTTTATTTTTATAATTATATTTTTTTGGTACTATTTTAATAGAAAACAGCGACGCAATATCAAAAATGTAAAAAAAATCCAAGATAGCGGCCAACTTTTTTGCCTGTTGGCCGAGGCCGAGTTTCGATGAAACTCGATTTTTAGTACTATTTTGATAAGAAAACAGTAACGCAATGTAAAAAATATAAAAAAATCCAAGATGGCGGCCAACTTTTTTGATTGTGGGCCGATTTCGATGAAACTCGGTTTTTGGTACTATTTTGCCAAGAAAATAGCAACGTAATGTCAAAAATGTAAAAAATCTAAAATGACGCCCAATTTTTTGTTTGTTGGCCGATTTCGATGAAACTCGATTTCTAGTACTATTTTGACAAGAAAACAGCAAAGCAATGTTAAAAATACTAATAAATTCAAGATGGCGGCCAACCTTTTTTGTTTATTGGCCGATTTCGATGTAACTTAGTTTTTGGTACTATTTTGACAAGAAAATAGCAATGCAATATCAAAAATGTAAAAAAATTCAAGATGGCGCCCAAATTTTTTGTTTGTTGGCTGATTTCGATGAAACTCGATTTCTAGTACTATTTTGACAAGAAAACAGCAACGCAATGTAAGAAATATTAAAAAATCCAAGATGGCGGCTAACTTTTTTGATTGTGGGCCGATTTCGATAAAACTCGGTTTTTGGTACTATTTTGGCAAGAAAATAGCAACACAATGTCAAAAACTTAAAAAAATCCAAGATGGCGCCCAAATTTTTGGTTTGTTAGCCGATTTCGATGAAACTCGATTTCTAGTACTATTTTGACAAGAAAATAGCAACGCAATGTCAAAAACTTGAAAAAATCCAAGATGGCGCCCAAATTTTTGGTTTGTTGGCCGATTTCGATGAAACTCGATTTCTAGAACTATTTTGACAAGAAAACAGAACTGCAATGTAAAAAATATTCAAAAAACCAAGATGGCGCCGAAATTTTTTGTTTGTTGGCCAATTTTGATGAAACTCGATTTCTAGTACTATTTTGACATGAAAATAGCAACGCAATGTCAAAAATGTAAAAAAATCCAAGATGGCGCCGAAATTTTTTGTTTGTTGGCCGATTTCGATGAAACTCGATTTCTAGAACTATTTCGACAAGAAAACAGAACTGCAATGTAAAAAATATTCAAAAAACCAAGATGGCGCCGAAATTTTTTGTTTGTTGGCCGATTTTGATGAAACTCGATTTCTAGTACTATTTTGACATGAAAATAGCAACGCAATGTCAAAAATGTAAAAAAATCCAAGATGGCGCCGAAATTTTTTGTTTGTTGGCCGATTTCGATGAAACTCGATTTCTAGTACTATTTTGACAAGAAAACAGCAACGCTATGTAAAAAATATAAAAAAATCCAAGATGGCGGCCAACTTTTTAGTCTGTGGGCTGATTTTGATGAAGCTTGGTTTTTGGTACTATTCTGACAAGGAAATAGCAACGCAATGTTAAAAACATTAAATAATCCAAGATTAAAAACCAAGTTTTATCGAAATCGCCCCACAAACAAAAAAGTAGGCCGCCATTTAGGATTTTTGAATATTTTTAACATTGCGTTGCTGTTTTCTTGTCAAAATAGTACTAGAAATCGAGTTTCATCGAAATCGACCAACAAACAAAAAATTGGGCGCCATCTTAGATTTTTTTCCATTTTTGACATTGCGTTGCTATCATCTTGTTAAAATAGTACTAGAAATCGAGTTTCATCAAAATCGGCCAACAAAAAAAAAATCGGCGCCATCTTGGTTCTTTAATATTTCTTACATTGCAGTTCTATTTTCTTGTCAAAATAGTACTAGAAATCGAGTTTCATCGAAATCGGCCAACAAACCAAAAATTTGGGCGCCATCTTGGATTTTTTTACATTTTTGACATGGCGTTGCTATTTTCTTGTCAAAATAGTACTAGAAATCGAGTTTCATCGAAATCGGCCAACAAACCAAAAATTTGGGCGCCATCTTGGATTTTTTTAAGTTTTTGACATTGCGTTGCTATTTTCTTGCCAAAATATTACCACAAACCGAGTTTCATCATTTCATCAAAATCGGCCTACAATCAAAAAAGTTGGCCGCCATCTTGGATTTTTAATAAAGATTGGTTAAATTCAAAATATATTTCTCTTTCGAGAGTTATTGAAAAGGCGTAGCCTGAAAACTGCTCATACGTGCTTCGCGTTGACCCTGAGCTTGTCCACTGGCTGAGCTGTCGTAAACCGGTTTTTCCAGACACGCCGTGTACGGACACGCCAGTGACAAGCAGCCAGTGGACACGCACACATGCCCAGCATGCTTGTAGTAGTGTAATCATTTCCCACCGTTCTATGAAGTCGTTTCTCTGTAATACGTAGTAGTATTTTTTTTCCTGTGGTATAGGTCTACATCAGATTGTGATAAAAATGGTATTCTGAAATCGGTATTTTATTTCTAAACTAGCTTTCCGCCCGCGGCTTCGCCCGCGTGGACTACACGACGTTATCCCGCGGGAATGTGATATTTTTCCTGGATAAAAGTAGCTTATGTTCCTCTCCAGGCTACAAAGTATCTGTGTCCTTAATTTCAGCCAAATCCGTTCAGCCGTTTTGGCGTGATTGAGTAACAAACATACAAACATACAAACATCTAAACATCCAAACATCTAAACTTTCACATTTATAATATTAGTAGGAAGTAGGTAGGACGAATGGTCGGTCATACATGAATAACATAAGATGAGTAAGCAAGTACTTACATACACATTTGGGAAGGATTACTTTATTAGTATTAGTTGGTAAACTTTTAAAAAATCTACTTCATGTAAACAATAAAATGTTGTCTATGTAGTAAACCCATTAGATTACAGCATACACTTATTATGATTATGTAAGGGTAAGTAAGGATATAATATAAAAACTATCACTAAATAATATTTAAACTTGAGTTAAAAGGATCAATGTGATTAGTTTGACTATAGCAGGACACCGCACGTTTGACCTTGAGCGCACGTCTGATGCGAGTGAAAGTTATTCATTTACCTAAACTCGACGCGACGCATTTAGGTTTAACGCTCTTAAATGTTTTATTGAATGAAACTGCCGCTATGATCACTCACTGAATATATTGTCAACATTGTTGGTTTCATCTACTGCAGATAATGCGAACGTAAATTTCGATGGAATTAACAGGCCAACCAGTGGAAAATATATTTTTATAGCACAGTGTGACCTAAGCCCGCACTTAGGTAACGCTTAGCCGTGACCTAAGTAGCCCTTTATAACTGTATTTATGAATCTTTATTACACTGTATTTATGAATTCACTTAGATCACAGATCCGGAATATCCTATAATAAAGACTAAAATAACACTCAAAATAATAGGATACGATAGGATAGGGTAGGATAGGATAATTTTTTTTATCTATTTGCTTTTTTTATCTTTTTTTTATTTGTTTTTCTTTTTGGTTTTTTTTCTATTTTTTTGATTTTTTAAATCTTTTTCTTTATTTTTTTGGTCTTTGTTTTTGATATTTTTTATTCTTTATTTTTCTTTTTTTTTTGAGCATTTTTTTTTTTTTCATTTTTTTACCTTTTTTGTCTTTTTTTCTTTTTTAGCAGGCAATTCTCCGTGTCGGTCGGTAGCGGGTTTATGTCACTCGTGCTACAAAATAGTATACGATACGCGAGACCTAAGTGGAACATAATTGCACGGCTCGACATTATTACCCTCGCTACGCTCGGGCGCTAACTACGCGTCCCGTGCAATTATGTGCCACTTAGGTCACTTGTATCGTAATGTACTATTGTATTGTTGCAACGAGAACTGCAAAAGCCAATCATAAGAGCAGGATGTCCTGCTCATACATTGCATAATTGAATTAGGCACGGTGTAGACAAATTAAACACTGAAATCGAATCAAGTGTAATGAAAATTTACATTTTTTTTCTCGGTTTTCACAGTTCGGACAGAAAAGCTTAAATCTTTTTGTAATGATATTGAAATAGAATATCAGCAACTGCTTTCCCACAGCAAAACACGATGGCTGAGTTTCACGCATTAAGAGATTATTTTCTATCAAAGGAAGGAGTTCCCACAGTAATCAAAAGATTCTTCGACAACCAGTTTTCAGCGGATTACTTGTGGCATATCCATTCTTGCCTCTATTTCAGAAAAAAAATCAGTCTATTGAGAAAGAAGATGTAATGTGTCAATATTGTGTAAATAAACTGTTTATTAAAAGGAAACTCTGAATGCGCTTAAATCTCGAAGGGAGGAGAATTTCAGAACATTGACAGTTAATCGACTTCATAATAGTTTAGAAAGCAACGGAGGTAGTCCAGAAAATTTTAATGAAGAGTTTTTGAGCCTTTTTGGAAACTTGACAGCTTACTTCTTGAAGAGTTTACTTCCTTCGAGTAGATGATTAAAAAAAAGAAATGACAAGCGAGTTCCACATTGTCAGCAAGTTTAGATTTTTTTCTACTTATTTAAATATCATTATTGATGACTACGAAGTCCTGAAAGCATATTGTACAAACTTAGACGATACACCCCCTTATTCCAAAAGGTGGACTAAAGTAAGAATTGGTTTAAAAGTGATGCTGATTCTGTCTTTCATTTGGAAAATGAAAGTAACAGCACCAGTTTAGTACCAGTTTTAAATCAGGGCTATTTTACTACACGTTTTGGATAAGGTGGGAATTTAGCGAAAGTCGTGCATCTTATTGAAGAGTAGAGAGGTGAAAGGTGACAATACACTCTGTCACTGCAAATGTGGAGCGAATGTTTTCCCTTATCAATGCACAGTAGAGTAGAGAGAGCAATCGCCGGACTATAGAGTCGGTAAAGGCGCTATCCTATCAAAAACAGATCAAATGAGACCCAAGTTCAATATCATGATATATTGCCTCGGTTGTTGACTTCAAGAACAAGAGAAGTGTGATCTAAATGGGTGCCAAGTTAAATGGTCAGTCCTAAAATTGTTTAAAAAAAAGTTTTTTTGTAACCACTCAAAATATCATTTCTTGTTATAACTTAGGATAATATATTGAAGCCTAATTTAATTAAGTAAATTACCAAGCATTTCAGACAAAGTACCTACTTAGTACTTTGTTAGTTATCAATAGCTAAACAAATTACTAATAAAGGTAAGTTTAATACTTAGAAATATTATTTTACAAGTAGATCTTCTATTTAGAAAAACAAGTAAACAACGGAACAAAGTTCGTATTCTTGAAATTTAAAAAGAGAACTTAATTTAAAGAAATGTTTTCCATGTTTTTTTTTAACTTTAAATGTACCTATTTCACATTGACTTTCTATGCATATAACTATGAAATAGAAATAATGCTCCTATCAATATGTTTGTTTACTGTATTCTTAGAACATTCGGTGATAATATCGTTATTTTAGAAATTTTTAGGGTTGCCATTTTTCAATCTAATTTTCTATGGTAATTTCATTGCACTACAAAGTACCAGTATTCCAATGACCTCACAAACCGAACTAGCATTTACGACGGCATCAATTCCAATCTGACAAACACGTATTAGATCGAAATAGGCAAAGCGAATATTTTATTGATATATTGACTAAGTCTTGCGAAGTTCCAGGAATTGAATTACAATGTGGCTCATACGACCGCCCTCCGGAAGTTACCGTGTTAAATATGCATGCTTTCATGACATTTGTATGGCGAGGCCTTTGAGTAATAAAATGGACGTTAAAACCAATAAGGCTTGCTTGAATGTTTTCTTTTATTACCGTACATACGTGGTTTTTAATTAGAGGTAAAAGTAGAAATAGATTTAGAGAAAGGTCATATGTGTGACTGAAAAGTAACCTGGATGATTTTTTTTTATTCAATTATCAGAAAAAATCGGAGCTAGTTGTGGTACGGGTCTGTTTTTTCTAAAGTGCCCCGGTAACGATCAATCGCAATTGACAATGTTTACGTCATTGACGGACCAAATGATCGTCTACAGAGGCAATTGAAGCGATTGTCATTCGAAACTACGTGATTGATGCGAATGATGGAAAGCCCATTGCATTGACAATCGCGATTGACGCTACCAATTGATCGTCTCGCTGTGCGATTGACAGGTTTTTCGATGAGAAACATGGCGCGAGCAATAGACGCATCGATTGAAGCTCCATCATTCGCACCTTCAATTGAAACGGTCAATCACGTAACAATTGACGAATGACGATTGATCGTTACCGGGGCACTTAATACTTCATTTTCAATAATAAAAATTGTATTGTGAATGCAAAAAGAGTAAAATTAATTTGGGTGCGTTTAATTGACTAGGTTAAAATAGTAGTTGAAATACGAAGAAAATAACCGTAAACGTAAAAGCAAGGATGTTAATGGACTAGTACTGCCATTTCTCTTATAAAGAATTACGGAATAATAGGAAACTAATTCCTTCTTTTCTTTCCAATTGGAGCTAAGTTAAAAACTCCAAACAGAATTAGTACCTATTATTCTTAAGCTCCCAATAACCATCTAGAGCTGTTTGGAATAGACAGTCGATTCAACGTTTAAGTTTATATGGAGTTCAACATCTGCAATCCAGTCTCCAGATGTTCAACTTGGGTAATAAGGACGCAGACTGCGACAAACTCGGATAAGGGACGTACATAAATTCGGACACGATTCCAATTCGTATGGAGGCCATCACTATTGTCCGAACAGGTATGTATGGTAGACAGTGACGGGGGTACAAAACGGTACAACACAGTGATTATGATAAATGACTTATGAAATTAAAACGGTTGTGGGGCCCATTGAAACGCGCGCGCTTTGTTGAGATTCATTTCGTTGACAAATCGTTTCTACATTGTCTGAAACCCTACAGAAATTCTCAGAAGGCCTTTAAAGATAATACGTCGATCGGCTTGCGTGCTGCCCGCAACCGAAATAGAATAAGGGCTGTATTCCATTAGGTAGCCCTATGGTGGCGACGCGTCGCCAGCAAACGACGCCAGTCAAATGTATATGGACATTCGCAAGCAAAGGATCGAAGAGGTGGGGCTAGGAATGTTTAAATACTTTTTGAGATGCTCTGACTGGCGTTCGCCGCTGGGATCGCCACTAGCGTCCCTATGAAATAGAGCCCTAAACCGCTGAATATACAATGACCACGTAATGTGGGACGGTGTCTTGTTTGTGCTATAAGTTTATTGTTTTTGTAAAAACCACAGCCTACGGGCGGGTCGCCCTTATTCTTTATATGATAAACACTACAATCTATTTATATAGGTATTAACTCCGAAAAAATTTACCAGCTCCGAAATATTATAACGCGTTTTAGGGTTAATCTACGAAAGCGCTCGTAAAGCCTTTTCCTTAAATACGTATAGTATAAAATATAAAAATAATTTAATCTCACGCTCGGTAGTTCCCATTTGTTCTATGGAACATAACGAATTTGTATAAAATAACACATTTTTTCTTTTTTTTTCCATAGAACTACATACTAGCTCTTCACCCGAGTTTACGACCATAGAACAAAATGGGAATCATATATTTTCCTAAAATCTTCATGACATATATTATGTGAAGGGTACAAGAAAAGTAGGGGCTCATTCAGCTATAAGCATAAATTAGAGAAAACGGCTAATTAAAGATTTGAGATTGCAATACCCTGCTCTTCGCCGTTTATTTAATTATTTGACTATTTTATATGTTCAAAAATAAAACGCATGTATTTTCTGCATAAAAAAATATGTACTTACATAATTATTTCCTTCAAGTACGTAAAAGTTTATTTCATTTAAACTCACAACACAGACACATTCAGTAAAATAAGTATTTTTTTCCGTATTGCATCATTAAAAAAAATATAATAATGTAAGTACCTACGTTAAAGCTGAATACTTTATAACTCTGTCAAAGTAACTTAATTAAACAACCTCTATACAGTTTATGATAACGAGGATTAAGTTAACGTGACATAATACTAATGGCATTTACTTACATAATTTATTTCCATTTTGATACAAAATCATTTTATAACTCGACTCGACTTAGTAAATTGGCTGTAATCTACAAAATCTAATTGTAACTGCTCAACTGATAATTACTTTAATAAGGCAATTCAGAGAAGAAATGTTGTATTTGTATTTTAATTAAATTAAATAATGTATTAACCAAGTTCACGATCAAAAAGCTTTTAAGACATTGAGAATCGAACCAACCATTTATATGCCACGTACGCTCACGTTCCGAAAACCTGCTTCAGTTGTCAAATTCATTCCTTTATTAAGTCATATGCTCTTATTAACTTTAGAAACTAAATAACAAAGCAAACAACTGCATATAAAATTTTACTTCATCGTTTTTTAAACAAAGTTTAAAATTTTATACACCTTTGACCTAAGTACGTCTAATAATTTCATACCAACATCAAAACTTTTTAATATTAGCTTCTATTCATTAAAAACGAAGTTTGTGTTAGTTATTTTAATTTTTTTGTCAGTGTATTTGTATTTGTATAATATCTTGTAATAAATAGTTCCCATAACAATCGATGTTTTATGTTATTGGTTGACCATTGCGACCCTTTATTATGCGATACGCAATCGGTAAAGCAGACTTATTGCTTAGACCACGTGCTTAGACTGAGCATAGGAAAACAGAACTTATGGTGACGAACCTTTTAATACTACATTGATCTGACTCCAAGATATTTAATTTAAGGCGATACTCGGAAAACATATGCTAAAGCGAGATAGCAATGAGAAAACGACGCGTGCGTGAGCGAGACCGATTTTGCCGATTACGCAAAAAAAACACAAAATCACTTCGTATTCAAAAACTATAGCGATTTAAAAAAAAATGCTTCTATACGTTCCTAAATATTATTGGTGTCCACTAATTAAACCAATTTTCAATAGTATATGTATCCCCATTTAAGAATAATCTTGATATTTCTTATTTTTTAGAGGTATTTTCGAAAATAAAAAGTGTCGAGCCAAAATCATAAAATTGTGTTTCTGAAACTATACGATTCTAGTTAAAGGTATGAAGAAATATATATCTTATTACCAGATTTATTACAACTCTAACCATCCTATAGTTTTATTTCAAAGAGTCCATACTTTTTCCGAGTAGCGCCTTAACTAGGTATTACAAATATAACGCACATAAATAATAACAACAAGACAAATGTATCCATCAGATTAATTGTTCAGTAATGATTTTACGTTTCCTGACATTACGAATTTTTGAAATCGATACACGAACAATAATAATTACCTTAATTTAACATTAATATGCAAAATTCATACCAAACCAAACAAGCAGTTAATAAAAACAATTCAAAATAAAATTTTCATCACCGCCGTCAAACTTTCCAATACTGATAGCGGGGTTGTCACATTGTTTATATTTATGTTTCGCAGGACAGGCAAAGAGTAGGGTGCAAAGATATCCGTTCCCCGCGATCTCTGACACCGTTCCAATAACTTTGACAAGTCCGCTATCGCGTGCGCGACCGCCACCGCCTCCGCCTCAGCTCCGCTACGTCCCTCACTTTTCGGCCGGGCGGGGCGGACGGTAGTTTGTTTTCTTTGTGTCATTTCCTTATCGGTCTGCCAAAATACGTTTCATGACTGTTACGTCAGCCGAAACATACTTCAGGTGAAAAATGTGAGATGGAATTATAATTTTGATAGTTTATTTTTATTTAAATCATCAACTTTTTGCCAATCAAGTTTCTCAGGTTCAATCTCTATAACTTATACAACACTTGCTGTCCTATTAATCAACCCTACTTTACAACTAAGTTAATTTTAAAATCGGTTTCCAACCCGGATTAGGTTACATTTACGAATGTCATAATGCGAAAATAAATTAATGCGTTTAGTTGAATGTTGTGAACAAACCCATAGTTTTCAAGGAAAATTCAATTAAAATAATAATGGCTCAGAGTAATCATTAACAGTCGCAACAGAAGGTAATAAATGAGCTTTTAGGCTACGAGAAACAATTACGTATTGTCCTCTTTGCTGTAGCTGTCTCCATGTTAAGTTCCACATTGCAAAAGCAATTATTTATTGCAAAAATCTCGAGGCAACACTAGGAAAGTTGGACACAACTATCAATATAACTGGATACCTACATGTAAATTGAAAATGAAGTATAAAAAAACGACCCGTAGTTTCGATGGATAGTTGCTTGTGAGATGAGTCGTTTTTTCTAATACATCATTTTCAATAATAAAAATGTGTAAAAAAGTAAAAGTTATTTACCTACAGGTGTATTTATGATATGCAATGTGTATATTGTGAATCAAAGCTTTTTATTTGCCGTTAAATTTAATGATTAAAATATTTTTTTCGTAACCTTTTTTTAATACCTATCTCACATTCAAGCAATAATTGACAATCAGGTTAGGGATAAAGAATTTTTTACTTTACATACTTTGTTGTGATTTATGTATCAGAGCGCTAATTGTAAATCGCTATAGGACTCCTTACAAAGACAAAAGACAAATAAAAATATTTTTCTTTAGCATGAGAAACTTATCTGTTTTGATTGTAATTTTTATTTTTTTAATAAGTACTCAACTTTGATGAATGTTGAGTATGAGGGCACGAGACGAATGATACACATACAGACGGATGTCAACGCACTGACCTAACTTGAAAGTTCATCAAGTCAAGTTCTGAGCTCAACTCCGAATCTAAACAAAAGACCCAGCACTTTTACATCAAAACCTACATTATCCTTTCAGTAATTATCAGTCACAGATTGGCATTTGATTTCGGCTCAGTTAACCAATCAGACCGTTGTCCGAACAAGTTGCTCTATGTTTATGTTTCCCAGTGGATTTTGCTGGGAGGCTCGCTGTCTATTAACGTAGTTCTATGGTCGATTCTGCTCCGCTTGCGACCCACAAATTGCGTTCTGCTTTAATAGGTGTTTACGTTGATTTGTAAAATAATTAAGAGGGATTGATATGGTAATTTTACGATATGCAATATGTTAGTTAATAGCTAAGAAAAAACAAATATTTAGTCAAAAATATTCTTCACGAAAACTTAAAAATATCGTTTCACAAATATCAGTTTTACCTAACCTTAAAAGAGTTATCTTTTTCTGAGAACGTATAAAAAGAGTGGAGACAAAGAGAAGATAAGTACTTAATAATAAAAAAATGCTATTTTCATGTTTATTTTCGTGACTTTTCAGCAAGTGTCAAGAAAATCCGTCGCGCTGTCATCACGTGCATACGCCGAGAGTTCCATGCACCAAAACAACATCCATTTGATTCTTATCTCCAACTCCCCCCACCCACGTCCAAAATATAAACAGGTAAAATGTTTTCTTTGTGATGAAAAAGTCCATTTCAGTGACAAGATAGTGTGTTCGGATGCGCGAATGTAATGCTAATTTACAACGAATCAAATACTGTCATGCATGATGTTTGTGGCGATATATTTTTACGGCGACAGATACCTTATAGGTACATACTCGTACTTGATTTTGACGTAGTCGCAATATATTTAAGTAAATAAGTCGCAATATAAACTTCTCGGACATTGGCAGAATCGTCACGAAAAACGAGACGCAGCCATTCACCATAAAAGTTGAAGTTGATAAATATGGCCTCAAATCAGTAGTTACAGGTTTTCAAGTTTTTTTAACCAACGTTATGTCTTCAGGATGAGCCTGCAAGGTGAATCAATAATCTGGTAAATATGATGAAGGATGCTTAAATGAGTATGCATAGTACGTGTTATGAGTTCACACATTCTTAGTATAAAATCAGTGCTTAATGCCAACTTCTGATTTCATTTTAACACGACTGCGAGAAGTGTTATTATTATGGACCTTGAAGATATCATCATCGGCCATTTGAAAGTTATTCCCCCCCCCCCCCCCTCCCTCTCACTGATGGACTGCCAAGGATATAATACAAAATATCATCTGTTTTATAGCGACTTATTTTATATGTTATACATACGCTACATAGCGTTTCAAAACAAAATATTCTTACCTTAAAAGACACGACAAATCAGAGAACATACGACAAGTTGTCAAGTAAATCCAACGGAACAATCTCTTCAAGCGCAAACTGAAGAATAAACAAATGAAAAGACATACCTACCATTCAATAACAGTGATTCTAGAACTGGCAAGACAAACACCAGTCACATTTAATTTCGCTTCATCGAATAAAAAAACTTGCCAAATACGTAAGTCAACTCTGTTGGACAACGAGAAAAATTCTTTCGCGTTCAAGTTGTAAAGCTTAGTTTGCAAACGGTAATAAACGGTGCAAATCCGTCGAGAGTGACTCGGATAAATTGCGAATTTTATAGAACTCATCTTGGTGAATGTTTCCAAAATCATAGCGGCCAATAAAAGTTTTATTGGCTCGCTATTGTCTCGAGAGGGCATAGGTGGGCGGGCGTCGCGGCGACCGGTGCGCGGTGCACTTCGACGAATTTCACCAATATAAAAGTATGATCAGTAGACTGCGTTTGTTTACTATTTGTAAGCTCTATAAAACGAGGTGTCCATTGGGAGTAAAGCTGTTTTTCGTACTTTCACATCGTGAACAAGTGGTTATGCTCTGAACAGACAGACTAGATGCGACCATGCATCTGTGAAGCAGAAACGATGCGAAAAAGTTGACCAGTAGGGCTAACATGACAGCAACGAGATAGCACGAGATAGTTTGTCGCATTACTTTCGACCTATCAGATCGCTCGTACATCGTCGTCATAGTTCACTACATATTTTATGTATGCAAAGCAAGGAGAGACTTCGTTTCGCTTCGCTTTGATAGGCTGGTAAGTTAACTCCCCATTATAGTCTCGCTCTTTAGATTTCGATTGGGAGCGAAGCGAAACAGCTAACCTATTTTTATTTCGATCCACTCCGCTTTTGGTTTCAGTGGCATGGGCATTGAAAATTGGAAAATGAAGTACCTATTTAAAAAAATCGACCCGTCTCACTACTAGCTCCGATGGGTCACGAACATGGGTTTTGTTACAATAGACTTTGCAAAACTATCGTAAATTCTTACAGTTTCAATTTCATGACAAAAAAATCTATCGGTGAGTCGGTACACAAAAATTGACAATATGGATTCGGCTATTTAGTCGAAATATTTAAGAACTCAGCTTATTTAATGATATAAAACACGTAAAATTCCTACACAATTTGAAAGTTTTCTTCAATTTCCTTTGGAGTCCATCATTAGATCCTTACTTGGTGACAATAAGACCACCTCAGGAGTATACTCTTTTTAAATCGTACTTAATCCTACTAATATTATAAATGTGAAAGTTTAGATGTTTGGATGTTTGTATGTATGCTACTCAATCACACCAAAACGGCTGAACGGATTTGGTTGAAATTTGGGACACAGATACTTTGTAGCTTGGAGAGGAACATAGGCTACTTTTAATCCCGGAAAAATATCACATTCTCGCGGGATAACGTCGTGTAGTCCACGCGGGCAAAGCCGCGGGCGGAAAGCTAATAAACAATAAATAACAAAATTGGTTGATAACTCGTAAAGATTGGCTGGAAAAACTGGTACAATCTTAAACGAGACGTTCCTTTTTTAGTATTTTTTCAGAAAACTTGAGATTTTCCCACATCTTTTCAGGTGTCTTCAAGCAATCGGGCAACGTACATTAAAAAAAAGAAAAGATTCCGGTGAATTGGAAACCTGCTCTTTTTTTGAAGCCGGCTAAATATCATCAGAAACAAGTGAAAGTCAAGTCATAAAGAACGTCGAATTCGTCTGCGAATTGGTGATTGAATTTCAGAGAATCGACCTGCAGATAAAGATGCATTACCGAATGTATCAGTTGACTACGAATCCTCGCTCCTGGCTGGACTGGACGCAGGAAAGTTTGGTAATTCTTGAGACATACGTTGCGATCGGACTGTGTTGTTGCACAACTTTCAAGAAACGCTACCGAAACTTCCGTTACGCAGATACGTGAAACAGAATTCATTATTTTGAGAATTTTTCACGACGTTAAACTTATTGTTTTATTCAAACTGAGACTTGGAAAGGAAAACAAGTTTTCAATTTTGAGTAATGTTTGAGCTTGTTTAATAACTGTTGTTGTTTTACCTTAATATAAGTTACTAGCGGATCCTCGCGGTTTCACCCGCGTGGTACCCGTTCCCGTGGGAATATCGGGACAAAATATAGTCAAAGAATTTTCTAAATCGGTCCAGTAGTTTCGGCGCCTTTTCGATGCAAACAAACAAATAAACAAACAATCAAATCTTTCCTTTTTATAATATTAGTATAGATAACAAAGATCTTGAGCACAGATATAGATTTACATAGATAACGCAAGTATCACGATTGGTATTGAAACCAAGCGTGCCGACTTTTTAACACCTGCTGTTATGTCATTGTGTGTGTAGTGCCGGGAAATCCAAACCGAAAATTTTGGGCTATTGCAGTTAATTATCACGCAACAAGGCATTTTGTTAGGGTTCGGAACAAGTTAAGTTAGCGGCGACCAACCTTGGCGTTCTGTCGGGGTTCGGACTCGCGAAGTACATGCATATGAAGTATTTGCGTTATCTAGTAAATTCTATATCTGTGACCTTGAGTAATGTATGTTGGAGACTGAGAGCCACCAACACACGTTAAATCATGAGTAGGTCATTTCAATTCGACTTTTACATTAGCTGCTGGTTACTCTAATGGATTTAATATGAAAAATTATTTACTTTGTCTTGGGAGTGGTATCAGGCACCATAGCGTTAAAAGGGAAATAAGCGATTTTTTTGTCACGATATCAACAATGATATTATAAACTTAAGCTATAAGTCAGAATATTTCTACTCCATCTTTGAGGTAACCACGACGCCATTTAAAGATGACGATGAGCCCCAGTTATGATACTATAGATACTCTATGAAGTAAATAAACCATTTTAAACTCTTGAATTAATGAATAGCGTTGGCGAACAAATCGAACAGCCGTTTTAAATACATGCAATATAAGTGAACCAATAGGGGTGTGCCGTCGGTATTGCCGCGCGCAATTAAACCGCACTTTACTGCAACAATCACTTGAAATAAAGAACTTTGAAAGGGTGTCCTTTTTGTTCGTTCGCTTTATTTCTTGCCGTGTGCCGGCTGCTCTAGAAATAGTGTGGCTAGGTGCTGAACAATTGAACACTGCAAAGTAATTCGTACGTTACCGAGAGTTACGTTGGTACAATTCTTTTGGAAAATGTGTGGATGAATCCGAGATTCGTATACTGCATCTGTAACTGAAAAGGAATTCTTAGGCTTTAAATAATTCAACTAAACTGTTGCTATCGTCATAGAGCTTTTTACTTTAAGCTTATTCCATATTGGACTTGGGTTATGAGCCAAGAAGAAAGATAAAGTTGAATCAATAAATCGTTATTTTATAACGAATAATATTTAAATAACCGCTCTCAGACTTCGGTCTGGAGACGTTCCAATAAACAAGTTTGAACATCTAATGAAGAAAGTTGCCTCGCCTAATTGCTCTTTAGGAGGAAAAATTTAAGATGCACTTGTTGGTGGTGTGTGTCAGAAATCGAACTCTCAGAGAGGACTTAGCGGCGAAATTGAAAATTAACCAGCTTTATACCGGAGTATTTTTAAGTTTATTTTCAGACCCCACATCGCAATCAGCTTTATGGACCTTCAAATTCGCAGCACATAGTATTAAGTTTAGGAGAGATACTTAACCACATTTATTATTCATAGTTATGAAGGGGCTGACATGTACAGTTGTATATAGGTCCCTTAAGTTAAATAATAAAGGGAAAAAATGTATAAATAATGTACCTAGGTACAAGGAAGGTAAGTAATGTCTGCCTCCTAGCACAGACATACGCCCGAATTCTCGAACGAAATTTGGGAGCGTCTCAAACATCATGGCATCTCTTTCATACGTTTGACATTTAAAGCGACAGGGCCATGCTTGAGACGCCAAAAATTAAGTAGCGTTCGAGTATTCGGGCAATAGTGAGTTGCATAGAGAATAAGAAATATTTATGGGCGGCCGCTGCTTTTATATTAACATTTCAGTGATGCCATAATAATTATTGGCAGTGCAAAAAATACAAATAAATTTTTGAATTAACCGTGTAAAATGCCAACATTCCACAACACAGAATTTAATCTCGCTGCATACCCACACCAAATAAATAGATCAATAGCTGTTTGATGTGTTCTGTAATATGCAAAAACTAAAAAAGAAAGAACTTAGCGTTCTACCAACGAGTGCGACAGAGATGAAGGATAATATAAAATTTTGCTGCAGGCTACAAAGCAAAGGGCGTCGGTTATTCCGGCGTTTAGCCGGACTTTGTCCCGGTGTACGCTCTACTTACACTCATTTTGTTTCTGCCGGTACTTGTGGTACGATTGAGGAACCCGGTTGATCTCTTTTGGGCGAGATTCCATTGTACACAATCTACGCGAACGCTACTGGATGTACGCGCAGTCGGAATGGAGCTCAATCAAATATCGCCTTATCGTGGTTTGCCGGGAAGTTTCCTGATTCGACGTCGTAAATTATACCCGACTCAATCATTCAGTTTCGAAGGGCTAGTCTTTAGTTTCTCATAAAATACAGTATGGTATACTGTATTTTATGAGAAACTAAAGACTATTGGTAAGATAAGATTGGGTACAATCTAACAATATTCAGTATCATAACAGTACACGGCATTTGATCATGTGGAAAAAGTACTGTACACTATAAAAACACAATTATAATTTATATACCTACTTGTGGAAAAAGCAGTATAGTTTAATCATAAATGTTTCGATGGACTGTGTTAGGGACATTTTAAATAACGCCATCGAGTCTGCAGTTTCTGGCTCTTAATTTTTTATCTATGGAAATCATTGGTAGATCAGCCGTTGTGCGAATGTTAAACTTTGCCATGGATAGTCGCAACTATTTGGAAGTATGTGAACATAACTATTATGCTTCGATGTAACTTTAATTTGTAAATAAAACTACAACATAAAAACACCGCTGCTTCTCACAAACATATTTCATTATTGCTCTTTTATTTAATCTCTGAATATCATAATACAGTATCTAAAACAATTGATACAACATTGTAACAATGATGAAATGCAGAATTCCTGAAAGTTACTGAATTAGTGTCACATGAACAATGTAACAAAAAATATGAACCCAATTACCGCACAGCATAGTGGAAAATACAAAACAAATTATGTTTCATACATATTCGGAATGATATTCGGAAATTTTTGGAATTTAGAACCCTTGCTAAATTGCAATAAAAAGCACATTAAAAAGTTTCCGGCCCCGCATTTATATCACATGATCTTAGAAACCAGCAACCTAGTCACTCCACAGCTCAATAGGGTATTTGACTGTTTTTTTTTATTGGCTTAAAATGTTTATTGAAATGGTAGCAACACAACATAGGTACCTATTTATTTTCAAATATCTTGCATATTTCCAGCGTTAAAGAGCATCAAACTTTCAAATTAGACTAGGAGAGCGCTACCAGCCAGTGACGTCACATGCTGGTAGCGCCATACTCTCGTCATAGAAAATTTAGTTTTAGAAAGAGACAGCTACAGTCACAATTAAATAGCTCGTAATTTGCTTGTTATAATACAAATTGAATTTCTTTTTTCACATTTGTAATTCAACAATGTTATATTTCTGAATACCATAATTAAATATCTACATTTCAACAACAGTCAATACCCTATTCAAGGATACTAAACAATTTTTTATTCATACAAGCAAAATTGTAGGCGCAAAAAATGTGGGAACCTTGAGATCAGGAACTGCGTAAACGCCTATTGTTCAGTTTTCAAGTGGATACCTCGCAAAGACTGTCACGCAGTTGTGGTGTCCTAAAAACGTGCTTCGACAAAGAGTATCGCCTGCGAGAGCGAGGCCGCGCCACTGAGGGCCCTCCGCTTTGTTCCGCCAACAATGCCACGGAGGGTACTCCAGCACACTTGTATCCGATGCAAGCGATGCCCGGATTAGGGTTCCGTGGAAGTAATTAGGAATTGTTTTAAAGTGTATTTTTCTTTATTATAAGAAATTAGTAAAATCTTATGCCCTATTTTTGGGTGTTATTTTCATTTTAGGATTTTAGTTTGGCATTTTATACCCAGAAACTATCTTCAAATGTATTTTTATATCAACTTTAATATGACACTTCATTTTAAATCCAGATTTTCATTTAATTATACTTCATGCTTCGTCCTCAAGATTAGCTTGAATTATCACTTGTAGTACGCCCTAGTATTCGCCAATTTCACACTATATTGAGAATATACCTACTTATAAATTAAAAAAGTTAAATTATTATATTTTAATTTTCAAATGTGGGTAGTAGAGCGACCTGGCTCAAGCGCCCATCATAGCTGCTATCCGCTTTCTAGTGCGTCGCCGTTTCACATCTAGTTTTTAAATTGTGTTAAAAAAACTTGTTAGTTGTTGTTAAAAGTGATTATTTAGGATGCCCAAACGCAAAAAAGATAATTGTGAACACATTATACGAAAAATTATAAGATTGGAGAGGAAGTTGGAGCGAAAAAAGAAGCACCACCACCGCTAAGATTCATCTTGTTCTGAGTTATCGGAACAATTCTATCGCTCGTCGTCCTTATCTAAAGGTACGTTATGTATTTTTATACATTCATAAGTCACTGGCCTGGACATATTATATTGCATATTGAAGTTCAGTGACTTGGTTTTCTAACGTTTCGCAAAAAATGCAAACGATAATTACGTTCAACGATAAAACGTTTCGACTATTTAACTACTTATTACTAAGTTTGTAAAATAAATACTTTTTAATAAAGTATAACAAAATTATTAATTAATTTTAAAGTTATAATTGAACATAAATGCATTAGTTCGTCACAGGCTTTTACAAATTCTCGTATAAGTAGATTTCAAACAGTTTGCGGGCAGTACTTTCTATGAACTGGGACTGCTTCTTACTGAAAATAATTCACATAAGTGACTAAGCTAAAAAACAGCTTTGTACTCTAAAGTATTATGCTTAATAAGATGTGTCGATTTTCAATAGTTTGCGGACATTACTTTTCTTTCGAACTGGTACTGTTAAACAGTTTGCGGGCAGTACGTTCTTTGAACTGGTACTGCTTCTTACTGAAAATAATTCACATAAGTGACTAAGCTAAAAAACAGCTATGTACTCTAAAGTGTTATGCTTATTATGATGTGTCGATTTTCAATAGTTTGCGGACAGTACTTTTTTTTCCGAACTGGGACTGTCTCTTACGAAATTTAATTGCATACCTAAGGTTAAGCAAATACATAATCTCAAATAATGATAACATAATCATCATTATATACACTGCAGTCACTGGGTCCTACAAACAGTACAACGGGACTGTTATAAGGTACTACCAGGGGGGGCTCACTCCGCAATTCAATCGTCTACGCGCTCTCTACCGCGAGGTAGAGAAATCACGGGTGTCACGCGAGCTCACTCAGTTGTGCACGCGACGCCACGCGAGAAAGAAGTCACCTAAGTAGTTTACTTTCGGCTCACTTTCGCGCCAAAACACAAGTGTGTTACCTTGTGGTTTTACCCATAGCAAAATGCGTAATATTAAACATTATTATTCTGCGGCCTTCGGTTGTCTTAACAACGACAGAAAGAGACCTAATTTAAAACTTCATAATCTTCTTAGAAAACCTGAAAGAAGTTTTTTTGTGTGACTATACTGTCTTATTCTATAAGTATCTATAATACTTAATGATCCGAATATTTGATTTAAGGACCCCGCCCTACCTTAGCATAGGTAATTACGACGAAAATAAAAATCGACAAAGTGATTCTCGCTTTGCAGCGTGACACTAGCGCTCATCGCCGTAGCAACCGTGCCGTGGTGCACATAGGAACTACGCGGACGCGCGCTGCGCCCGCGCCCGCGCCGCTGTTACTACCTACTTACTTACCTTAGCTTGTTTTCACTTCACGATAGACGTTATCGAATAACTACGCTAACATCAACAAAATGTACACTAAACTAAGGTAGGTACCTACCTACTTAATATACGTAAGTATTTCGTTCGAGTAGCTGTAGCACTTTTAAAATAGGTACCTACCAAATTACAAAATATAGCTACTTTCTGTTTTAGAATAATATAATAGTTGTGAATTGTGAATGCTCTAATAACCACTCAATCAATCAATCAAATATTTATTTATTCACATAGACATAATAAGCATGTACTTATATTCATAAGTCTATATTTTTTTACTTCACTGAGCTACGGAGTCGTTACGGCCTGGCCTGGCCACGAAAATGCGCGGCGGCGACACGGCGACGCGAGCGAATTGCGCAATCATTGCGCGCTTGCAACAGACGCCTAATGAAATAAGTCAATGAGACGCACCGATGGATGCGCAATTCGTTCGTTGCCAGGCAGTTAGAGTATTCGCCCGGACAGTGAAAGGTCGTGGGTTCGAGTCCCATCGGGGCTAGTTGTGAGACGGGTCGACTTTTTAGCGACTCCGTAGCTCAGTGGCTAGAGCATTTGCCCGGACAGTGAAAGGTCGTGGGTTCGAGTCCCATCGGAGCTAGTTGTGAGACGGTCGACTTTTTCTAATACTTACCTACCTACTTCATTTTCAATTTTTTCAGTAAGTAAGTAACATAAATTGAACTGTGAATGCAAAGAAGTAAAAATAAAAATTCTAAGCTTTCTGTATTTAAAAATCATTTGCGCTATTTGTTATTCCTTTTACTTACTTCGTCGTAACATTGCAGTCGAGTCGACCCTAGTGCGGCAACCAAGACCATCCAGAACCAATTTGGCTTAAGCGTTTCCGAGTAATCGAACCGTATTACGTACAGCTACGGTTCAATTTCGCTTGTAATGAACGGTAAAATAGTTAGGCAGGCGTGCGGGTGCAAATTATTTTAGACCTAATTATCGCGTAGAAAAGATTGATAATTCATTGTAACTGTTTCGGAAGTGAGCCTTCTGCTTCAAATATTATTCTGTGGTACTACTAAGTGTTGTTTGCGGACAGCACGTGTTGTTATAACTGGGGACTGTCTCTTACAATATTATACTGACATGCTAAAGTTGTATGAACATGAGGCTTACTCTGTCCCTTACATACGACCAAGAGGTCATAGTTGACCTCGACGCACCATGTTCTAAGGGTTAACCTGAAGGACAATTAGAACAAGTGCTGGAGCCACTTTTGGAACCAATCCCCAGTACATCCCAGTCTGAAAACATTACAAATATACAGGATGGTCATTCGTCGACTGAGGCTCTGAAGCGTGATCTACCTTCAGATCAAACGTCTGCTCTTGAAATAGAAAACATACAGTTAGATAGTGAAGTATTAGAAATATTAGGTATTGACCCAACTTCAGTCAGGAGTGCTGGAGTTTTCCAGTACTGGGTCACAACAGGTATTAACAAAGAATTGCGTAAAGAACTCATAAGTACATGACCCCAGAAAATTGCAAATTGATTGACCCACCTGAGCTTGATCGTAAGATTGAAGCAGCTGTTTCAGATATTATTGCTAAACGCAATAAGGCCATTCAACTGAAACAGAAGGAATCGACTGCTGGAAACACTTTGTCTGGTAAAATCTATACTATTATATTGTCTGCAAATGAGAAAAATACAGCCTTGCTAAAAACACTTATGAATTTGGCAAAAAATATGTGTGATTGTCAACATTCTAATTCAATTTACAATTTTTTTTCTGAATGCCGTGAAGATGGATCTAAGGGATTCTCTTCAAAATATTAAAATTGATAAACAATTATTCGGCGAAAACTTAAGGGAAACCATAAAATCAGCTAAAGCTATTAACAAGTCTGGCACAGACCCAAAGCAATCAACGACACAAAAGTTTCCTAATAAGAAGCCAAGCTCTAATCCATACAGTTCTCCGCGAAATTTAAACTGGAAGGGTCCGGGTCCTAGTCGCAGGCCGACGGGCCCTCCCAGGACGAAGGAGCCTGCAACGACTTCGACGCGTAGACGGCTCATCAACTTATCGAAGCAGTCGCAGTATCCGTGGCAGAGACAGAACAACAGCCGACGTTAAATACGTTAACGCATGCAGGTCGTTAATCATTATTCTATAAAGAATTTTTAATGATTACCAAGAACCCACTGGTTCTTTTTCATATAAAAGGATATAAGATTCCCTTCAATCGAAAACCGATGCAACCTGTATCACCGTCAACCCGAAAATGTAGTGAGAAGGAAAAGGCTCTTTTCATACACAAAATTAAAAATTTGCTGTCTCTGCAATTTCAGAGATAACAGATCTTATCAATATCTATCAACTATTTTGTAGTACCCAAGCCAAATGGGAAGATGCGTTTCATCTTAAACTTATCACTAAATAAATTTATTGACACAAGTCATTTTAAACTAGAGGATTTAAGAACAGTTATAAAATTGATATCTAGAGATTGTAACCGTGCACAGTAGACCTGAAAGACGCATACTTTTGTTAAAAATTCACAAGGAAGACCGAAAATATCTAAGATACCAATTTGATCAAAAAACATATAAATTTAATGTCTTATTATTTTTGGCTTAAACACAGCTCCTTTGGTTTTCACTAAAGTCATCATGAAACCGGTCATGAAATTCTTAAGATTATGTGGTTACCTGTTAACAATATATTTGGATGACCTCTGTCTAGTATAAGGGTCTTAAAACTTACAAGATACCGTAAAGTTGCTTACAAGCTTAGGTTTCATTATAACTACCGATAAAAGTAATTTTATACCTTCTCAGTCTTGTAACTTCTTAGGATACAGTTAAGACTAAAAGTAATTCTAGGTCACTTTGCCAAAAGTGTCCCGCAAGGCAGTGTGTTAGGGCCATTATTGTTCATACTTTACATTAATGATCTTCCTAATATCACAGATCAAAGGTGTATTTTGTTTGCTGATGATACGACAGTTGTCATAAAGTCCCAAAACAAACAAAATTTGGAAGATTTAGCTAACAGAAACCTAAATAATATCATTAAATGGCTCAAGTATAATAATTTGCACATTAATTTAGACAAAACTAATTACATTCATTTTAAGACACGAAACAATTTAGACGTAAACCATGACATCAATTATAACGGACATCAAATAGACGCTGTTAATAGTACAAAGTTTTTAGGCATTCATATTGATATTAATTGCAATTGGAAAGCTCACATTGACAATTTAGTTACCAAACTTGACAGGTATGTATATGTTTTAAACCGACTTAGACAAGTTGCATCTAAAGAAACGGCTCTCCTAGCATACCACGGATATGTATCAAGTATGCTACGATATGGTCTTATTCTTTGGGGTAACTCAGTAGACATGCATAGAGCATTTAAAGTGCAAAAAAAGTGTGTCAGATGTATCTGCGCAGCTGATTATTTGGATAGTTGTAAACCTTTGTTTAAAACATTAGAAATATTATCTTTGCCCTGTCTTTACATTTTTGAAATCTGTCTTTTTGTAAAAACATATGAAAGTTTATTTAAAACCAATTGGCATAGTGAGTATAGAGGTAGAAAAAGAAATAAATTACAAATACAGAATCAAAGACTTGCATTATTTTCTAAAAATGCATATTGTATGGCAATTACTTTGTACAACAAATTACCAAATGTTTTAACACAAATGTCTTTCTTTAAATTTAAAACAAAGCTGTTTAACTTTTTATTAGATAAGACTTATTACACTGTAAATGAATTTTTGAATGATAATTTGGACATTTACTTTGATTTATCTTTATAGTTGATTATTATTTAATGTTATTGTAATTTTTTTTTCTTTTTATGACATACTTAATTATTAATATTTTTTAAGGTTTGACATTGTCAAAATGAAATATTTGCACGTCGACAACGTCGACAGGTCATGTCGGACTATTAATATAAGGCACCATATAAATTTACCATGGTCTAGCAAATAAATGATTTGATTGATTGATTGATTGATTGATTGAAATTAAATTTGCAATACAAAAGTTTTCTAACTTAAAAAGGTGTAAAATTAGAGAATTTGTTAGTTTTATTGGACTGTTAATATCCGCCTGTCCCGCCGTGAAATGCAGCTGGTTGTATACTAAATGATTTGAAATATATATAATAAGTAGGTACATGGATATACCTTGTTACTTGGAACAGGATTTCTATTGGTGGAGCCACACCAAAATTAAAATAGACAAGTATGACCTGGAAGTTTTTCAGGTGCCTCAACTACGGGGTGGGGAATTGTACGTGGAGACGACAGAGCTAGTGGTTTATGGAGTGTAAAAGAAAGTAGCAGGCAATAAATTATTTAGGAATTCTTGCTGCGTTTATTGGTTTAAGATATTAACTGGCAAGTACTTCTACAAATTGACAATACCACGGTAATTTCCTACGTAAACCGTATGGGTGATATACACTCCCCACACCTGACGGAGATCGCAAAAGACCTCTGGCAATGGCGTAAACGTAAAAATCTTTACGTTTTTGCATCTCATATTCGATCTCCAGATAATACTATGCAGGCAGACCAAGAATGGCAGCTAGCTGATTATGCCTTTCAACAAATTGTTGAAAACTTTCATAGGCCTGACATTGATACGCTAGTCGTTGAAATAATAAATGTCTATTATGTCTATTTATGTTTTTCGTCCTTTCACAATGATTCTTAAATGTTTAAGTAAGATTATCTCTGACAATGCCACAGATATACTCAATAGTTGTTCCATTTTGGTCCACATAACCGTGGTATCCACTATTTAAGAGTCTTTTAATAAGTAAACAATTCGTTTTCAAAGCAGATTCAAACCTAATTTTATCTACAAATTCCAGCCACAAACAAATGCGCAACTCCATTACCCTGGTGATGGTGATGATACGAAGAGGCGTCAAACAATTTTCTCTGGACGTCATGCTTAACTCCCTTTTGGATAACTCGTATAAACAATACGAAGTTTGCTATTAAAAGTGGTTTATTTATTGTCAACAAAATAAACTAAACTTATACGAAAGTATCAATTCCCGATATACACCATTTTTTGCAACTGCTTTTAACAGTCGCGCTCAGTATGGCACAATTAACTGTTATCATTCTGCTTTGGCTTTAATAACTAAAATTAATATCCCACAAAATCAAGAAATAAAAAGATTTATTAAAGAAGTTTTTCGTACCAGACCTCCACCCCCTAAATTTAATGAAGTCTGGAATATAGCACAGGTTTTAAATTGTCTTGAAAAGTGGTTTGCTAACAAAAGTTAGAATCTGGAAAAAATATATATAAAAAAAAAGGGTACGACGAACCCTTTCAAGAATTAATATTTGTAATATTGAAAAGTCTTCTTTAGCAATTAAAATCAAAATTCCCCATTCTCATAAAGACATCTAGTGTTGGCGCAGCTCAACCATTGCTCGTTATACCATTCTATAACGAAAAGCCAAGTATTTGTCCTGCAAGAGTTTTGATTACTTACCTTGAAATGACAATGTCTCTCTGTCCTGATTCCGACAATTTATTTATTAGTTACCGAAAGCCATATAAGCCTGTTACGTCACAAGCCTTATTCAAATGGATAAAAAATACGTTACATTTAAGTGGAATTGATATTTTTACGTTCACTGCGCATAATACCCGGTATGCTGCTACGTCAGCTGCGCAAAATTTAGGTTGTAGCATAGACCAGATTATAAAACTGCAGGTTGGTTTTCAGAATCACATACGTTTGCCAAATTTTATAACAGGCTAGTAAACAGCAATTGTGATAAAAAATTTGGCACCACTGTTTTGAGTGCTTACATCAAAATATTTTTCGTTTATTTCATAAGCGATGTTGATTTTTTATGTAACAAATAATACTTTTTTATTGCTTTTTGGCTCTATGTTGAAAAAATAAAGAAGCAAGCTTTGTCATAATTTCAATCTACATTATTCAGTAGCCTCTTACAAGTTTTGCATATTTTTCGAACACTAGTCTCTAAACGTCTACAAGTGTTAAGTCAAGCTAATCTTGAGGACGAAGCATGAAGTATAATTAGAGATTAAACGAACTTACCCGAATTGAAGTTCTATCTTAATTATACGAAGGCTTCGTCCGAAGAGATTAGCTTCCCTCCCTCCCAAAAGTTATTACCTACTCCCCTATATTATTCGAAAAATATAATACTCCAAACTAAATGACAGCTATGATGGGCGCTTGAGCCAGGTCGCTCTACTACCCACATTTGAAAATTAAAATATAATAATTTTCTTTTATTACTTTTTTAATTTATAAGTAGGTATATTCTCAATATAGTGTGAAATTGGCGAATACTAGGGCGTACTACAAGTGTTAAATCAAGCTAATCTCTTCGGACGAAGCCTTCGTATAATTAAGATAGAACTTCACTTCAGGTAAGTTCCTTTAATCTCTAAATACTACTGCTACTCGTTTTAGGACAAAACACAGGCATATTAACTTATATTATACCCATTCGGAGATCATGGATATTATATCCATGGTATACCACAAGGATCAATACTAAGCCATTTACGTTTTTACACTTATGTAATTTGTTTGTAAAAAATACTTGCAGTGCATCAAAAATACAATAAAAAAACAATCGATATTAAGTGAACAATCAAACGCATACGGTGGCCTATATATATATAAACTCATGCCGCCATAATTAACCAATCTACGCGGCATAATGGAATAAAACCAGAACACAATTATGTTGCAATGTTATTTTTGGCTTGGTATTCGTTAAATAATGAGAAAGTCAATAAATTTACATTACACCGACTATTTATTTTACATAGACTATATAATCTTTAATTGAAATTGCGTATGCTTTAAATATCACTGGATTGTTTAGTTATACAGAGTTCGTTCCGCCACCACAAACTTATTAAAATGCTACGCAAGACCCGTGTCAAGGGTGTAAAATGCCTTGAGCTTTTTGTCATGACATAATTTGACCTGAATCATTATTTTGAGGTTGAATTTGACTAAAACTGTGCTGGCACTATGTAGGCTATTAAAAATTACATGTCATGGAACTCCTGTAATAACAGAAGTGTTATAATAAATGAAGACCGCAAGATCGAAGCGAAACGTGCGTTCGAAAAAGTAGAATATAGAATTCTATAATCATAGATAAATTGACATCTAAAAATAAGACAGTCTTTTAATCTGATTCTCTTAGTTTGTAAGTTGAGTTTTTTAAAGTCATTTTGGTAATTTAACCAAGTTATAACTAAGTTAGTCCAAGCTATAATCTAAACGTAGGCAGATAATGTCTACCATAATAACATTGCAAACGATTTATAACTTTCCTAATAACTTTACTGTTAAACCTTATACTCCGGTTTGGTCACTGATTCTGTTAGTCCATTTTAATTGAAATCTAGCTCAATCCTTTACGTAATTAAGTTAATTTCTATGAAACCTTTGGCCTAGTGATCGTAGACGTTGAAGAACTAATTTTGGAAGTAACAAGGGTCAACCAGTTCCATATATAGTAATAGAATGTACCTAAGTAAATGGTAGTACTTTGGCTCCAAAATTTTCGTAAAATAGCGACGAAGTTTAGTAACTAGAACGTACTTTCGAGCCACGAAAGGGAATACTAGCACCACTTTACATTAAACCAGAAATGTCTCTTTAAGAAAGATATTTCTAGAGCTTTTGAAGACTTGGTTTCCGGCAGGATTGTTCAGTATTATGTTGCCCGTGTAAGAACGTATATTTCTATTCTCCACTAGTGGACCTGGCGAACTTCGTATCACCTAAATGTCACATATCCATACTAATATTATAATTGTGAAAGTGTGTTTGTTTGTTTGTTTATTTGTTTGTTTGTTTGTTTGTTTGTCCTTCTTTCACGCCAAAACGGAGCGACGGATCGAAGTGATATTTGGTATGGGGATAGTTTGGGAGCTGGAGACTAACATAGGCTACTTATTATTCCGGAAAATTGAGTAAAAATTGTAATTTTCTATGAAAAATCGTTTAACTGTCGTACCTTCGATACAAAACTGTCATTTCTTCCATTTCCGTTTCCAAAGAGTATGTAATCACTGACGTCTGCGCGGTCAAAATCGAATACTAATCTTTTCTATAAGCTTAGAATAAAAAAATGTACTGTAACTAGCGCCAAAAATGCCCCAGTCGCGCAGAGTTATCTGACACTCACTCTACTTCACAGAGTAATTTTTTATATGTAGGTAATAGAGACCAAGCTTGGGCCCCTTTATTGGTAGTGTGTAACTAGCGCTATCTGTTGTCTGGTGTAGGCAACTTTTGGTGTATAAACACACACACAAGATGTTGGTGACCGGGTCCACTATTATATGGCAAAACAACGTTTGCCGGGTCAGCTTGTTAAAGCATAAAGTTAATATACCTATCGGAAAAGGTATATTAACTTTATGTATTAAAGTAATCCATAGAGGCTAAGTCTAAACGTCAGTGATGACATACTTTTTGGAAGCGGCCATTTAGAGAGAGTTAATATCAGTTTTTATAGCACTTCAATTACGGTTTTCCATACAATCTTCCGGGATTGTATATAGTGATAGCAGAATAGTGATATTTTCCGGGATGAAAAGTAGCCTGTGTCACTCTCCACTCCCCAAAACTATCCCCCTGTAAGTACGGATAACACTTTAAATCAAAATATCGATTTAACTAAATACCTACTTACCCTTAACTACCCTATGTAAACGCACAACAAAATCTTCTTTACGAAATATTTATCGAAAAAATAGCTCAGCTCCTCAAATATCGCTATTAAAATATTTAAATTGCATCAAACTAACAAAAGCACCAAGAAACTTGTCAAGCAGATAGAACTTTAATACTGACGCAGAGAACACTCAAAAAGAATGGGACTTAAAAGGCAAGCGATCTTCCTTCCCTGCGATGTGCAGACGCCGTGAAAATCTGTGAAATAATACTCGTGCCGGCTTAGCCAGCAGCTGACGATACAATAAAATAACTAGTCAGTCTAAACTACGAGAGGACTCGCTCAGCTTAAAATAATTAAGAGTCTTTGTCCTACCCGGAACAACTGCGGGCAAAGCGAGTCATGCGAATCAGCACAAGATTGTCAGCCTCTTGTTTTAAGATTCCCGGCTTATAATGAATGTCATAATTAGTTTTATTACTTTTTCGGCTTCCGCTGTTAAACAAAAAGCCGTTTAATGGCGCCATGTCCGACTGTTCTCTCTCCACAACTTCAGTGCCAGTATTCAACTTTATATTCTGTTTAATGTTTGAAGTTTTGAAACATTTTTCGAATTGAAATCTAATAGTAAGTAGTATTTTTCTTGGATCTAGTGTCAGGATTCAGGATACTCGTTCTCTACAGATATTTACGAAAATTGAAAATGTATGTTGTGATATGAACACAGACATACCTCGATGTATGCCTGTGGATATGAATAAAAATTCAGTTAATTAGACTTAAGATTATTTTATTTCATGGTGGTTTTGGTGGAGGGTCATGCAAAAAACTAAATTAATTTTTAACGGAATCGTATGTATACCTATGTAAAGATAGGAGACCACAAAAATCTTTCTGTAATCTGTTAAGGAGACGATCGCTCCAAAAACTATACTTAATGAATAAATTTATCACGGGTGTTATCGTGAATTTAATCAAAGTCTTGATTAAAGGTCCACTTAGTGATCTCGACATCGGAATTCACTTTGAGGTGAAAAGTAGTGAAACCGTGTGAAACATTTAGAGTGCTTAGCGGCCGTTCAACTCTGTTACATCAACATACTAAAACAATTTATTAATTTATTTATTGATATATTTGGACTGCCATGATAAGTTCAATAAGAATAACATTAAACCTTTACAATTAACATTAAAACTTTACAATAGTAACAAATGTCATCAAAACATGCTTAAACAAATCGGAAGAATTGAGAGAAAATATTTAATACTAGCGGATACTCGTTTTACCCGGGTGGTACCCGTTTCCGTGGGAATATCGGGATAAAATATAGCCTATGTCACTCGGGAAGAATGTAGCTTTCTAATGGTCAAAGAATTTTCGAAATTGGTCCAGTAGTTTCGGAGTCTATTCGATGCAAACAAACAAACAAAAAAAAATCAAATCTTTCCTCTTTATAAGATAGAAGATATAGATAGATGATAGATATAGATGTAAATACATAAAATTACTTAGGCTTGAGTAAACGAACAGTCGAAAACGCTAACCGTTGTTTAACCGTGGGTTAACCCATACGACCACCAATATCACGTGCTTTAACCAACCAACCAAACCAAAATCCGTCAAGATGATGAGTCGCGTCGCGTATCATGGCTCGGGTTCAAAGTTGGAACAGACAAACATAAGTATTGCCTTCTTAAGAAGGTAAGAATGGTATCTAGCACTAGTGTACTATCTAAGATAAATGTGTATAGATGTTTAACCACTATGGCTACGGTAATACAAACAACTGTAAATGCCTTACATAGATTGTCATATTGAAAGAGATCAGTGAAGATATGAGTCGTATATTATGGCTCGGGTTCAATGTTGGAACAGGCAAACATAAGTATTGCCTTCAAATAGAAGGTATCTAACTATTAGTAGACTATCATAGTTTAACATCTATCCGTTTATTTAAATTAATATACCGATAGTTGTTATATTATATTCGACAATACAAAAGACTGTAAATGACATTATTAGTCCATAATGCACTGGTTTTCATATTGAAAGAGATCAGCAAAGATGATGAGTACAAGATTATGGCTCGCGTTCGAAGTTAGAACAGACAAACATAAGTATTGCCTTCCATAGAAGGATAGGGTGCGACCCCTGAGGGTTTATTGAGTTACTTGATTGCACTTTTTGTTTTATTGGACTTTAGATTGGGTTCCCCATAAATTGAACTCCTTATATGAATGAAATTATGGATGTTTTCCTTTCCTTTTTGTATCGGTGGTATTTTGGATGACATCGAAAAACATTGTCTTTTGTACATCTATGTGAATTAGTTTGATTTAAGCTATTCATATAAAAAATATACCTGCGTATTGAAAGTTTGTATAAACAATAAAGGCTAGTAAAAAGGGGCAATATTAAATTGGAGCAAAAAAAAAAGATTAGTTTCACACCTAAAATACTGAGATACACACAATATTAATAAGCTTATTTAAGTATTGTAGGTGTGCATTTCAGTTAATTTTGTAGGTAGCGTTTGGTTAGATTGCTGATCAAATTAAATACAACCCGCTATAAATTAGATTAGAACTATAGACGTAACTTTAAATCTAAAGTTATACTCATAAAAATTATTTCATTTGTTTACGAATGTGTTCACCAAGTTGGAACTAACAGTACCCCTAGCTAGCATGAAAAACTATCGTTACGGTAATCAAATAGTATACCGTTGCTGACCTCTATAACACAAGTACGCTGGACTTCATACTATCAATTTCAAAATGAAGCCATTTGATTTTCGCCAATTTGGCGCTGATAGTAGCGTGAGCGTCCATGGAACTAATAATATAGATGAAAACATAGGTCAAATTACACTTAAATATAATAAGGTATGAATAAAAACGTTTATTATAAATATAAAATAGTATTTATAAGCTTCAGAAAAGCTTTTGAAACATTTTCAACCATGAAATTCACTTATACTTGTGGAAGTTTATCCCGCTGCCGTTTTGATAGCCGTTCTACAAAATACGCATACCTACTCTCATGAAAATATGTTCAGATCACGTAGTATACCTACATAAAATACAAAAGTAAAGTCTTATTCCACCGTTTTCACGTAAATCATCAGAAAATTACTCAAAAAAACGATCAGCCATTTCCAATTTTAATGCCCGAGACGCTCGAGCGGGGCGCTTTGAATCGGCACAAAAAACAACTGCCATTTCGTATCAGCGTACTTGTATTATAGAGGTCAGTGTATACCGCCCTTCAAAACCTGTCAAAGTTCTGCAGTCAAATATGTATCGCATTTCATTTCCATAAACGACCGAAAGAGATCTCTGGTTTTCATAAAAAATAACACGATTACGATAGCGGTTTGATTACGATACGGCTACCTTAACGATAGTTTTTCGTGTTAGGGCTACTGGAAGAGTTATTTCACTCTTCTTACTATTACTGCTTTCTGATTCATAACTGTTCCGAAAGGGAATAGGATTCTAATTCTGTGTTTTGTCTTTGTCTTTTCTGAAATGAGTGACATTGACAAAGCATACATTGCGCTGTCGGGAACGTTTCCGACGGATTGTGAATAAGGGACCAGGTGGCCTACCACAAGCTCATAGAGCAGTTTTTTTTAAGTTGAGAGAGTGAGACGCCGCTCTACACGCCGTATAGCGGCGTTTCACTCTCTCAACTTAAAAATAACTGCTATAAGAGCTTGTGGTAGGCCACCAGATGTGCTACTCGCTTAAAGAACCTATGAATCTTGTACCTACATACATTTTTACTTTAACAACAACTGAAGATACTAATGGTCGTCAGCCAAACGACAAATATGTAGAATCAATATCGTGGACTTAGACACTGACCTTTATCTAAAGAAAGAGATCTTTCTTGAAATCCAAAAACCAAACATATCGAATGGCCTTAACTTAGATGTTTCGAGAAACTTTCCCGACATTTATTGCAGTACAGACGGCTACACCCGAACAGAGTAACGTGTACAATCCCTCTGTAACTTAGTGAATAACACATTTTATTCCTTTTTGTTTGCTACAAAAAATATCGCCTTCGGTGATGCATGAAATCCCAAATGTAGCAGAGTTAATACGTATGTACAGTCAGCACAGGAAGTTTTACTTTTAGACCTTCATTTCATTTGTATCGTATTTAATACACTGTTTGTTCACCTTGATGTTGACTGTATTAAAATTATATGCATTTTACCTTTTTCGCAAAAATATCATTCTACTACAAAATTTGAATATGTTTATGGACAAATTATACAAAACGAACGTATAGGGTCTTTCGCACTCAGTATTATAATGCAGTCAGGAGGCTGATGCTGTTGCCTCGACGCTGCAGTGCCTCAGGGATGCTAGCGGCAGCTAGAGTCGATAGCCTCTCGGCCGTCATTAGAAAGCGCATCGCGTCCCTGTTACAGCGGGTTAGGAGCAGCACCAACAGCCTCCTGAAGCTGGACCAGGCGAGGTTGGACGTAGACAGTGTCATTATGCAACACTGGACATGACTGGACTCGCGTCCAACTCGTCAATAACACGTTTATTGCTTATAATTATTTTTACTGTACCTAATTTAAATACTAACATATTAAGTAAGTTTTATCGTTACTCTAGTATTATTGCCCTCTGGACTCTGCTTCCGAAATATGTATATGTCGCAGGGATATGAGGAAATCAGAGATTTCACGAAATCCCTAGGGATACCACGAAATCACGGAAGATGTGGAATATTCTTTTTTACGACGTCTTCTTCCTAAACAAGTTCAGTGATATGTCATTTCACTAAACTAAATCTAGTGAAATGTCAGAAAAGTGGATTTCAGAGGTTAGAGTTTGCTCATACCTCTCACCTGCTGCCGTGAGCTTACTGTTATTACTTCAGTCATTCTTCATTTCACTAGATTTAGTTTAGTGAGATGACATATCACTGAACTTGTTTAGGAAGAAGACGTCGTAAATAAGACTATTCTACATGTTCCGTGATTTCGTGATATCCCTAGGGATTTCGTGAAATCTCTGATTTCCTCATATCCCTGCGACATATACACATTTAATTTAATTTAATATATAAATGAATACACAACTTTTTTGTTCTGATAACCTTTATCAGATTTTTAATTACTGGTGTGGCTTCCCGCGGTATAACCCGCGTGGTACCCGTTCCCGTGGGAATATCTGGATAAAATACTACTAGCAATAGCAGCTAGTAATATAATATTCATGAAGAATCCAAAAGAAAATGCTGTATTTTTTCTATGTATTTAACTTTTGGTTGTTGACGAATTAAAGCATTTTGAAATAAGCTCAGTTGTCGTCGACTGTACTGAATCAAGCCTCTTCAACTTAACTGAAGTACTGCGGTAGTTCGGAGCTTCACGAAAGTTATGCAACATCGGAGTAAAAACTAATTGCACTACTAACGTGTTAAGGTGTTTGTTTCTCGGAAATGAAGCTCTTCGATTTCATATTAATTTACTTGAGTTTAATAAATAAAGCTAAGTCAATTTTAAGTTAATTATAATAGACTTTCGCTGGCGGTTCCCGGAAATCAATTGTAGTCGTGCACAAATGTGTGCGTCCCGAGCTAAGGCGCGCATACACAGGCAATTGTTTTTGGCATTAATTGGCAATTGTAATGGATCAATCTGATGAAATTAAGTGGAGCGATGTTGCTTCATATGTCTTTGTTATCGTGTGGCCGTATCGCAGCAACAGGTTGCTACATTTTGAAATCGCTCTTAAGGTATACCTTATATACTGATATAGTGATATATATGTATGCCTATACTATAGTATAGGCATACATATATATCAACTCGTAAACGGAACGTAAACGTATCAACTCGAGCGGTTCAGTATTCTTTGTATGAAACTCCCTACTGCAAAGCACACTAATCGGAATCGTAACGTAATCGCCTCGCCTCGGGACCAGCGAGCGGTAAGCGTGGCGTCGCCTAGCCGTAGCCGAGTCGACGTACCGACGCTGATCAGTGCCCCGAGTATGAGTTGATTTTAACTTGTCAATATTTACGAAAACTATCGGATGAACTGCTCATGTGACGAAAAACAGACAAAGGACATGAAAGAGAAAGAGCGATAGTTTTCGATTACGAATACAGTTTGCCAAACTCATACTAGGGGTACCGGTTTGGTTACGTGCTAGTGCTTACGTCTAGTTGACGCCTGGTTGACGGCGAGGCGAAAGGCGATACGGTGTCGATCCCTTTCCGAGTTGATAAGTCTGCTGTGACCTTTAATCGTTTGACCGTAACTTCATAATTGGCGGTATTGACAGGAACGCCCGTGTAAGCGTGCCTGGGTCAAGAAAGATATGTTTACTAGCTGTTGCCCGCGACATCATACGCATTATGGCAATATCTATTGATAAAAACCGCAATAAAATCCGTTGCGTAGTTTGACAAATTTAAGCGCACAAACGGCGGTAAGCAACCTCGTTTTATACTATGAAGAGATATTGCAATGTTTTTGAAATACATTTGAGGGACATTGAAAGTTTTTGGCCCACACGTGAAATAATTCAACCCAGAGGCCGCGGTCGCCGGCCACCGCTGCACTCACAAACTACCTATGCTGCAGGCACACCCGATGCTCCAAATTAACACATTTTACATGAATTATTGTTTTGTTCCAAAATCGTTGCACCTGTGAAACAAAACTGTGTACCTACTCATTTTTTAAACGTGTTTAACAACTTTTGGGTAACACTTTACCTATATTCTAATATAATGACCCTGTAACGAGAAGAACTGGCAAGAAACTCATTGAAATATTTTTTATCATTAATTTAAAATATTAAATTATATAAAAAAACAGTAGCTTCCCAACTAAATTTTCAGAATTAAAAAGGAAAGAGACAGAGAGAGAATGGAAGAGATTTCCATCAGGAATTAAGACCGCCTATTGTTTGTTTTCCATCTGTCTTTGTGTCTTTTGTACCTAATTCTATTTCTTTTGTTTTGTGCAATAGAGCTTTTTTATTTTTTTTATAGGTAGTTATTATGTTTTACGAATGCATATTATATTTATATTAAGTTAGGTAACCTATTTAAGGACTTTTGTTGAAAACTTTCTTTCTATTATTCCATCAAAAGCTCAAGTGAACAATTGAGGTTATCCAAAAGCACTTTCCACACTTTTCAACATAAAAAATCGCATACAACTCTTGCAAGCGATAAGGCGTGTTAAATTCATCACGATGCCCCCGAGGGTGATTGCGAAATTGCTCTCCCCCCCCATTATATCATATTTTTCAAAATCTCGCAAGTTATGAATTTTTCGAAGTTACACTATGACCGGACGTTTTGACATCCGTTACAGATCGCGCCAAACTTCTAGTCCGCTCTGAAGTTGCTTCGCGCAGATTGTACAGTCAGGTATAAATATTTATGTCCGCTTATTTTTATTCTGATTTTAAAAACGCTAAAAGGTGCTAAAAGGTTAATATTGATAATAATTTTAATCAATAAAAAACAGTAGCTGATAGGTACCTATATTTTGCTATGTACAATCTGCGCAAAGCAACTTCAGAGCGGACTAGAAGTTTGGCGCGACCTATAGAATGTTTGATACTCGCGATTCTTAAGCTTCGGAAATATAAAGGATTCGTGGATGAAATATAAGAGGTATAAATACCAATGCATATATTTATACATAGAACCTATTAATATAATAAAAAATGTTTAAGTACTTTTCACTAACATTTACAGAATAGGGCAGAGGTACCCTTTGTGGCCACTTTAAGGATTTTTTGACTTTTAAGCACTAAGTACTAAATGGTCTTAGGTATTTAAGACACAAATTATATCTTTAATTATAGATAATTTATCTACCTTTAAAGGTACATTTTTCAAATTTATAAAAGTAGATTAGTTTTTTTTAAATTACACACAATGTGTGAGAGGTGCCAAATGTACCGGTTTTGGCCACTTACTGATAGTTAAACTTTTGTAAGTATTGCGAAAAATCAAAACCAAACCCAGGTAAAATCAATATATTCTAATGCACTAGAAACCAGTCAATTGCAAAACAACAATTTAATTGTAAAAAACAAAGGTTTATAAAGTATTTCATCCAAAACAAAAATCTAAAATTTTTCATACAAAACATTTTTTCAAACAAAATGGAATTTATTGAAAAAAAATCTTATGACATAAGGAATTCTAACGATTGTTATTATTACCTTAAAATACCTTATTTTAATTGCCTTTATCAAAAATGGCTAAAAGTTGTTAAAAAACTTTTAGAGCAAAAAGTGGCCAAAACCGGTACAGTAGTGGTACGCCTGCCCTATATCAATACTAGTAATATACAGAGTGTTTGATGAGCCCTGGAGGGAACCTGCCTTAAATACTTTACATATAGCTCATTCGACATAAAGGAAACACTATTTTTATTTTTAGCCGCAGTAAAATCAAATAAAAAGTCTTGCTATTTTATTAAACTAGTTGATGTGGTCAATGTTAATGTTCAAACTAAAAAAAAATAGACGTTTCCGTCCAGGGCCCGTAATTTTATTTTTGATGAATTGTATAACTTTGTAGAAGGCTACATACTCGTATGCTTAGGATCTACCACACAGCAGAAATCAAGAGCAAAATAATGTTAATAAAAAGTATACCTACACCTAGAAATAATGTGGAGACTCTTATTTAGTTCAAAAATAATCAAAGCCGACGAAGTCTCGAACGACTTTCAATGTTAAAAAATCAGTGTTAGTTTTGTAACGATGTAAATCGTTAGACATATAAAATACTCAATTGAATTACCTAAACCTACTTTAATCTAACCTTATCAAAATGAATATAAAACAAAATATATTTTCATAATAAAAACTCGATAACCCTGCAATCCGGTAACTTACTTTACCACCGGGAGGGCGACCAACAGTCCATTGGTGGTGTCGGGTTCATCGTCCATAAATCCCTTGTCAACAACGTGATCACCATCGGAAGTGTGTCGAGCAGGGTAGCGTACCTGATACTCAGATTATCGAAACGATATTCGCTGAATGTTATCCAGGTCTACGCTCCGACCTCGACACACGACGATGACGAAGTGGAGGCTATGTATGAGGAGATCTCTAAAGCCATGCATAGCTATAAAACCCACTACACGGTTGTGATGGGGGATTTCAATGCAAAGTTGGGGCAACGTTGCGGTGATGAGCTGAGAGTGGGGCAATTTGGATTTGGGCAACGGAACGATAGAGGCCAGATGCTGGCAGACTTTATGGAGAGGGAGAACCTCTATATGATGAACTCCTTCTTTAGGAAGCCCGTAAGCCGCAAATGGACCTGGATCAGTCCGGACGGTAAAGTCAAAAACGAGATCGATTTTATCATGTCGACGAAGAAGCACATATTCAATGATGTCAGTGTGATCAACGCTGTTAAGACAGGAAGCGATCACCGTATGGTAAGAGGCACATTGAATATCGATGTCAAGCTCGAAAGATCGCGACTGATAAAATCCACGCTCCGACCAATACCAGCTCAAATTCAAAACCCCGAGTGCTTTCAGCTCGAGCTTCAAAACCGCTTCGAAGCCCTTGAGAACAGCATAGACGTGGACGATCTATACAACATGGTGGTGGACACTGTCCGCACGGTAGGGTCTAAGTACTATAAAACCCACCGTCCCAAATTGAAGAAACTCTCCAGTCAGACTCTCCTACTCATGGATCAGAGACACGAAATGAAGCTGCAGAACTCAGCGGATGCCCATCGTTATCGGCAGCTCAATAGACAGATATCTAAGTCCTTGACGCGCGACCTTCGCCAATTTAATACCGAGCGTATTAAAGAAGCCATTGAGCGGAACAAAGGCTCCAAAGTGTTCGCGAGAGATCTGTCTATCGGGCAAAGTCAATTGACGAGGCTGAAAACTGGGGAAGGTAGCATCGTTTCGTCAACACCTGAAATCCTGAGGGAGATTGAGAGTTTCTATGGACAGCTATATTCCACGCAAACACCTGTTGAAAGCAAGGCTAATAAAGACCCTAGAGCCAAGCTTACCCGACACTATACCGAAGATATCCCGGACGTCAGCCTGTACGAGATTAGAATGGCTCTCAAGCAGCTCAAAAACAACAAGGCGGCGGGTGATGACGGAATCACAACAGAACTTCTAAGAGCGGGCGGTAAGCCGATACTTAAGGTCCTCCAGAAGCTCTTCAACTCTGTCATCCTCGAGGGCAAAACTCCAAAGGCATGGGGCAGAAGCGATGTGATGCTGTTTTTCAAGAAGGGTGATAAAACTCTCTTGAAGAATTATAGACCCATCTCGCTTCTGAGCCATATCTATAAGTTGTTTTCGAGAGTCATTACGAATCGTCTCGCTCGCAGGTTCGACGACTTCCAACCTCCCGAACAAGCCGGGTTCCGGAAAGGCTACAGTACCATAGACCACATTCATACGCTGCGGCAAGTTATACAGAAGACCGAAGAGTATAACCTGCCACTTTGCTTGGCGTTCGTGGACTATGAGAAAGCCTTTGATTCGATCGAGACCTGGGCCGTGGTGCAGTCTCTCCAGAGGTGCCAAATAGACTACAGGTATATCGAGGTGCTGAGGTACCTATACCAAAACGCCACCATGTCGGTCCGATTACAGAACCAGAGCTCTAATCCTATCCAACTACAGCGAGGTGTGAGACAGGGAGATGTCATCTCTCCCAAACTGTTCACAGCTGCGTTGGAGGATATTTTTAAGCTGCTGGACTGGAAAGGATGCGGCATCAACATCAATGGCGAGTACCTAACACATCTACGGTTTGCCGATGATGTAGTTCTTATGGCTGAGACCTTGGAAGACCTGAACACAATGCTCGAAGATCTCGGTAATGCTTCGCAAAGAGTGGGTCTTAAGATGAACATGGACAAGACGAAAATCATGTCCAATGCCCATGTTGCACCCGCTCCAGTTAATGTTGGGAACATTACACTCGAAGTTGTTGACCACTATGTTTACCTAGGACAGACGGTCCAGTTAGGTAAGTCCAACTTTGAGAAAGAGATCTCTCGTCGAATCCAGCTCGGATGGGCAGCGTTTGGGAAGCTCCGACATATATTCGCGTCCGAAATACCTCAATGTCTCAAGACGAAAGTCTTTGACCAGTGTGTGTTGCCAGTAATGACCTATGGAAGTGAGACGTGGTCTTTTACCATGGGTCTCATAAGAAGGCTCAAAGTCACCCAGCGAGCAATGGAGAGAGCGATGCTTGGTATTTCCCTGCTCGATCGAATCAGAAATGATGAAATCCGCAGGAGAACTAAAACAACCGACATCGCTCGAAGGATTGCATCATTGAAGTGGCAGTGGGCGGGACACATAGCGCGGAGAACCGATGGCCGTTGGGGCGGAAAGGTTCTTGAATGGCGACCGCGTGCCGGACGACGTTCCGTGGGCAGGCCCCCTACAAGGTGGACCGACGATCTGGTCAAGGTCGCGGGAAGCCGCTGGATGCGGGCAGCGCAGGACCGATCGTTGTGGAGATCCTTGGGGGAGGCCTATGCCCAGCAGTGGGCGTCGTTCGGCTGACATGATGATGATGATGATGATGAATAAAAATAACTGATTAAGTACGCAATATTTACATCTTTAATAGTATAAATACCTACAACTAATTTAAAAAAAAACATTTTTCTTAAAAACTTGCAGGCTAATATAAGCAGGTTCAGCAATAATTTTGTATTTAATTTATAACTTATCGTCAAAAAAGAAAAACCTTGATTAAGACATGGTTATAATAAAGGTGTCGAGTTGACTCAGCTTAAACCGTCTTGATTGTACATGCAACGTCAGAGGTATTTGATAACGTTAAGCTCACGAGATTTGTCCAAAGCAACACTAGTTAATTACAACGTATTTGCTTAGTAGATTAGCAGAAATTTGACAGATTATTATTGTTGACGTGCAAGTGCATGTATAGGGGTTGTCAAAATATCATATATATCAATAATATATAATATAATTATTAGATTCAACACTAAAAACTGATAAGATCCTCTTATGAAGTCGGTAAAAAAAAATATTATTTACGTATTATTTTTTTTGTTTTTTTTTTTAGATTTTTCCGACGTCCCGTGGGAATATCAGTATGAAAAGTATCCTGTGTTCTATTCGAGTCGCCTATCTTGATGTAAAATTTCAACAAAATCAGTTCAGCTTGTGAGTTAACGCTTGATTGAGTACCTAACAAATTTAACTTGCAATCTTTCCCAGTGATTTTTTTAACCTAATCAATTTAGCCGTTACCTCAGGATTAAGTAACAAATCAACAATATTTTCCATTTAAAAATTCAATATAATAAATAAATAATAAATAAATAAATAAATAATAAATAACTTCTTACATTCACACCAATTATCTAAGCCCATTTTAATTTCATAACGAAACTGTATCATGGAAAACTTGATAACGGATAAATATATACTTAAATACTTTTTGTTTGTAAATACATACTTAATATACATAGTAAACACCCAGACCAAGACAAATAGACATGTTCATGCACACAAATATTTGTCTTGTTCGGGAATCGAACCCGAGAACTTATCTATAACTACTATCACTACATAGTATAAAACAAAGTCGCTTTCTCTGTCCCTATGTCCCTTTGTATGCTTAAATCTTTAAAACTACGCAACGGATTTTGATGCGTTTTTTTTTAATAGATAGAGTGATTCAAGAGGAAGGTTTATATGTACTTTTTATCCCGATATTCCCACGGGAACGAAAACCATGCGGGTGAAACCGCGGGCGGCCGCTTGTATAATAATATTATTAAGAGGAAAGATTTGTATTTTTGTATGTAACGAATAAACTCAGAAAGTACTGGACCGATTTAGAAAATTCTTTCACCGTTAGAAAGCTACAGTCTTCCCGAGTGACATAGGCTATATTTTATCCCGATATTCCCACGGGAACGGTTATCACGCGGGTGAAACCGCGGGCGGCCGCTAGTAGATAATAAAAGCTTTTAACTGTCAGTAAAACATTTTTTGACTGCCGATGAACAAAAACGGCCCCTTGTTTTCAAAACATAATGATGGCATGGCATCGCATTCAAATACATATTTTCAGTTTTCATTACCATTAGCTCAGAATTGGACCTTCCTGGCTTCTTTTCATCATTCGTATAAATAAATCAACGTTAAACTCGCATACAGGAATACGGATTATACGACACAGCTCGACGGCTGGAAGCCGGGTCGTACGTAGGCCGAGTATTAATTAAATGTACTGTGTGCAACACGCAAATGCACTTTACCGAAAGCTTACTTACATCAGAAATTATTGAGCCGTTGCATATTAACTGTGATTGGATAAGCGACGGATCATTTGTTGGGCACCTAACCTGGTTACGAGCGGCTGAAATTGCCTTGTGCAGTTACTGAAACATTAAACTTAATATTTAAGTACCTAATTAAATTCGATTTCAATAATGGTCAATAGGCTAATGAACTGCATTTGCTGCTGCAAAGGCTGCCGAATGAAACTAAAAATCAATAAAAATACAAATCTGAATATAACTTTGTGTTTAAATAAAACCGCGTGTAAGCAAACGTGAAGTAAGTGTTTTAAAATTTCAATCTTAAAATTAAAAAATACAGTGACGAATGACAGATAAAAAAAAATAAAGGTTAAATTATGAGATTTCTATTAAAATTGTCTGATACCGCAACTGCATGAATGATTATCATGACTAAAGTAAGTTTATGTGACACAATCTTTGTGTCCTAAAAATTACCTAAAAATAAGGTGAATACCTAGTACTAGTAGTACCTAGTATTTATTCTTACGTACTTACCTATATTAATTTTGATGACAAAGGATTTAAACGTTCTTAATAATTGGGTTTGTAAAACAAAATTCTTTTTTTAATTTAATAACTGTTACTTAATTCCTGTGTGTATATTGTTTAATTAAAAAATATAGGTAAAACACGAGAAAGTATGGTAAAAATAAAATAAAAAGGACAAGCACACACTTGACTATATAAACCAAACTCCTAAACTCATAGGCAAAGGTCGGCAGCCGACACTGCTGAACATATTTGTTGTTTTTATTTAATCAAAAAAATTCAAACAGTTTGTTCCACGGGGAAATTGAATGTTGACTAAAGCGACGATATCCGCAAACATTAAACAGTACACACGCTGTGTTTTTTGAATAATTGTATCTCACTGTTCGCGTCTCTACAGATATTTGAGATTGAATATGACGGTATTAGTATTTATTACTAGTTGTCTAGTTCTAGTTTTCTTATTTAATTAAATAAATTTAGCATTTCGAGTTTCATAGTAAACACTTGTGATAAAAAATATTTTTAAGCAAGCTTAAGTAAACCTCTTCCTTGTAAGTACAGTAACGAAGCCATATTATATCGGTAATTAAGGTTGTGCCTTGCCATTTAATCTTTTCCAATATTATAAAGAGACCAGATTTTATTTTTTAACCGACTTCTAAATCAAAAAGGAGGAGGTTCTCTATTCGTCTGTATGTATGTTTTTTTTTTTTGTATGTCCACCGATTACTCGAAGACGGCTGAACCGATTGAAATGGTTCAAACGTTATTACATCAGGTTGGTTTCCAAGTTGGTCCCATTTTTTGAAATTTTGAAATCGGTTCAGTAGTTTTCAAGAAATCTTGAAAATACTGTCGTTTTCGTTACCACTTTATGTGAATTTAATACGTATCTTTAGGCATAACTCCTTTGTTTATAAACCGAATTAGATGATTCTTGTTTTGTTGGAAAGGGGATACCTCAAGGTATTTTAACCGACTTCGAAAAAGGAGGTTTTGAGTTTGATCACATACCTATTTACCAGAAAACATGTAAATTGCCTGCACGATGCACTAAAAAGAGTGAAATAAAAATTATTTTTATAAAAAAATAAAACCGCCTTCTAAAAAACCACATCAAAAAAGTAAGAAATAATTCCTCACCAAATAAATAACGTAAGTACTTTGAAGTCGGGCGGGTTTTAACAAAAACAACAAAACATTGTACATGTTTCACGCCCGACTTCAAAGTACTTACGTTATTTATTTGGTGAGGAATTATTTCTTACTTTTTTGATGTGGTTTTTTAGAAGGCGGTTTTATTTTTTTTGTTTGTTTGTTTGTATGCTTGTAATGAATAAATTAAAAAACTACTGGACCGCTTTTAAAATTTCTTTCACCAGTAGAACTCTACATTAGTCCTCAGTAACAAAAGCTATATTTTATCCTGCTATTCACACGGAAACGGGAACCACGCTAAAACTAAAACCGCAGGGAGCTACTTGTCTTCAATAAACTTGAAAACAAAAAACTCTTATGAAGTTGTATCAGTTTATGAACATAAATGACCCTGCAACCTATTAGCTGGCACAATAATACCTATATTATCAGTATTTGATTGAATCAGGCGTCACTTGGCGGAAGTCCCTAACCATTGTGAAAAATAAATATATAGCTTTCTTCCGCAAATAATCACAAAACTTGCACCTTCACCGATCATACTACTCTACTTCTTGTCAGTTAAAAAAGTCTTGAATGGGTGGTAGGAAAATGTTGACGATTCATAAGTACATATTTATTATGTCTAAGTGAATAAAGAATATTTTTATCTTATCTTATCTTATCTACACGTGTTTCGCCCCAACCCGGGGCATCCTCAGGAGATGTTTGTCTGTATTTCGGTGCTGGATTGCATACGGACAAACATCTCCTGAGGATGCCCCGGGTTGGGGCGAAACACGTCAAGAGTAGTGTGATCGGTGAAGGTGCAAGTTTTGTGATTATTTGCGGAAGAAAGCTACATATATTTATTTTTCACAATACCTATATTATCGGAAGTCGGTCTCTCAGACCGGCCGTATCTTCGCAGTTAGTACTACAGATGCAGCTGCAGTATGTTAGTAAAGCTGTAGATATACTTTCTCCTTATAAATAGATATTTGTGAGTTCATAAACAACAATAACCCTGCAAACTGTTAGTTGGCGCCTCACAGGCACTATCTTTTACAGCGGTATTCCAGAAACGTCTCTCAATACCATACAAGAGAGAATTAAAAATGTATGTTCACCATACCAGAAGATAACCTGTGAGCTATACTTTCACCCTGCCCTCATTCACGAATGAAACACAATCTGCAACCTGTTAGCTATCACTACCTCCTATATTATCCAAAGTTGGTCTCTCAGACCAGCCATGATCTTCGCAGGCCGTCGGGTATAACTCGCTGGTTAATTATAATCGAGCGGCGGTTGGCAATTTCAATGTTCTCAAGCAGGGTGACCACTAGTAAGGTTTTAATTTAATATATTGAATAATGCACTCAGGTAACCGATAACCGGTGGCGTAGCTTCATTGACGTTCACAAGTGGGGTATCAACTTAAAATGAATAAACGATTTCAATTTATCAAAAATGTACAATTTTCAATTAGCTTGCTCATTTCAAGATAACCCTTCGAAAATATACATATTTTTTCCTTTATTGTCATTATAATTTACATTATTACAATTAGGTTAAATCGCATTTTTAAACCACCAAGGTTTGATAAGATGCGACTGCATTCACGTTGTATGACTAGAAAATAATATACTTAAAGCATTTTGTTTAACATCACGTAACAATATAAATCCTTCGTTACATAATACTTGAGGAAGTGGGTAACAACTTTGCCGATACGTAATCAATTAAATTTAGTTACATTATTATAAATACAAGAACTGAAAATATAACAATAGATATCCATTTCAAACAAAATTATAAATAATATCCCAGAGCAAAGACAAAGACAATAATTATGTATCTCTGTGCCAAATCCTCCAGATCAGCTCAGCCATTTTTGCCGTGATTGCGCATTTATATTAAAAGATGTTGTGACTTAAATAAGCTTGTGTTTGCATTACTGCTTAAAGTACACATCGACTCCATTTGACATCGCATCCATATCTTTCATTTCCTTTCATTTAATTTATCATGTCTCTTAGATAGACTTAATACTTATAAATTACCCTAACGATTGATTCCATAAAAATGCAGAGAATGGCAAGATTATTTAAAAAAATCTTTGAATGCAGTTTTATTTCATTTCAAAAATAAAGGAATGTACCCTTTAAGTGAAATTTGCAATTTCCATTTATCGAATGCTTTTCCTTCAGGTATCATGAAATAATTCCGCGTGGTGACCCTAAGCCCTAATGTCTTGTCTTGTTTCTAGCCTCTGTCTGTCTAGGTAGAGATTGAAAGCTATTTAGCAAGGATCCTAATAGCTTATTGTTACGGATTTGAGAAATCTTCAGAACCATTCCATGACAAGAGCAGTCAGATTAATATCTTTACTTGTAAGATAATACGTGTTAGGGGCTGACTGACTGACCAACAAAGTCGGTTGCGACCGCTAGCTTTGCCGAGTGCCGAAAATGGATAAAATAATCTTACTAATATTATAAATGTGAAAGTTTAGATGTTTGGATGTTTAGATGTTTGGATGTTTGTTACTCAATCACGCCAAAAGGGCTGAACGGATTTGTCTGAAATTTGGGACACTGATACTTTGTAGTCTGGAGAGGAACATAGGCTACTTTTTATCCCGGAAAAATGTCACATTCCCGCGGGATAACTTCGTGTAGTCCACGCGGGCGAAGCCGCGGGCGGAAAGCTAGTGAGATAATAAGAATTGTTTGCGTTGAAATCGAAATTAATCCATACTAATATTATAAAGAGGAAAGATTTGTATGTAGGTATGTAACGAATAAACTCTAAAACTCTCTGCAATGATTTCAAAAATTCTTTCACTTTTAGAATGCTACATTATTCCTGATTAACATAGGCTAAATTTCATTCCGATGTTCCCACGGGAACGGGTACCACGCGGGTAAAACCGCGAGGATCCGCTAGTGTCTAATAGTTAGGTGTCATAGTGATAAGTCTTCGCTTTAGTGAAAGCGACGACTTATCATAAGTCTATGAGTTATGTTTATGATTTCAAGGTTTCGCTGTTAGCCAGCGTTTAACAGCGCGTAAGAAGTATTCGCTAAATTCGACGCTTCTCCTAACGAGTCCGTAGCTCAGTGGTTAGAGCATTCGCCCGGATAGTGAAAGGTCGTGGGTTCGAGTCCCAACGGAGCCAGTTGTGAGACGGGTTGATTTTTTCTATTACTTCATTTTCAATGGTTTTTAATATATTTTTTATGTGATTTCATGTACGAAGTTTTCAGAACTGAAGGCAACCGAAAGTCACATTAAATTATCAAAAATAAATAGACTAGGTACTTACCTCAGTACTTAACCTTAGAAAAACAAATCCTTTCTCAAATAACTCCTCTGAACGTTATCCTTTCACACCTTCACCATCAATTAACTATTTGTTTAATAAATATTTGCCGTACATGTAGATATAATAAGACTTAGTTAATGGGAAAACTCTACTACAAAAATGTTTGGCAAACATAACCTTATACATCACTTGTAAACATACTATCTCACCAAAATCATCCTATAAAAAAATGACCAACTCTCGCTGGAGCTGCTTATTTCTTTACAAAAAGCGTTGAAATCTCTCAGTAAAGTCAAGTCAACTCTAATGTTCCTTTCTGCGATTTCTTTATTGATATAGTTACGTTTTAATTTTATGTGACTTTGGACGTTGAACATTCTACATGTTGGTTAGTTTGGTGGGCACAAGTCAACGACCAAGTCACATAAAATTAAAACGTAACTATATCAATAAAGAAGTCGCAGAAAGGAACATTAGAGTTGACTTGACTTTACTGAGAGATTTCAACGCTTTTTGTAAAGAAATAAGTAGCTCCAGCGAGAGTTGGTCAGTTTTTTATAGGATGATTTTGGTGAGGTTTCATATCTTTTTGCTAGGTATTACACATAAGCAATAAATACAGATATACTGACTTATTTACTGCAAATGTAACTTTGTAATGCTATATATTTATAGAGGATTACAAAGTTATTTATGCAGTTGGTGTAACTAGAAATCTGGGGGCATTATCCTAGTTTTTATAGTTTTCCCTTTATGTGGCCATTAAACCCTAACTCTGTACCAAATTTCAGCTCTCTGAGTTTATGGGAAGTACTAGTTCTATTTTGATGATCATAAGTGAGTGTCATAAATGCGAAACTTTGCTTTCGCTTAACTTCGGAACTAAATGACCTACAGACTTGAAATTTTGGATTTTAAGTATGTAATTATAGCTTACTGGATGACGAAAATTTCTGCGTTCTGGTCTTATCAAGAGGTTCTCAAATAGGGGCCTGAAAATGCGGCGAAATGGTTCCAGTAAAGGATGGTACGGCAGTGTTTGCTTCGCGCTCGACTTGGCGGGGGCACTGCCGTGCCCCCAGATTTTAAATACTTTTTTTAAGTTTTTGTCAGCTCTGATTTCTTTTACCTATTACTTACAGCCTGTTATCAATTAGTCCCCCGATTTAAATTCAAGAGGCAGTTACTAATCGAATCAGTCTGATTTATTAGTTTAAGCACGGAATGCTTATTAAACTGTGCTGGATGCACAATTTGATTTGTCTGCAGACCAGCCTTATCTGATTAACGTCTTAAGCAGATTTGAATTTTCATACGTAATCTAATATAGCAATCCCATACGGTTTCCGAACTTTATACACCACTAAATTTTAATTAGTACAAAGCTTTTAGGGGATGATGAAGTCCATCAATGTAAACATTTTTTACTAAAAGGCCAGTCACGGATTCGCGATAAAAAATCTGCTGTTCTATAATTTTAGTCGAATCGATGTTGCACTTTTCAATGGAACAGATTGCTGGTCCCATAGTAAAAGTTGTTCATATTCATGGACACTATTATCCCCTTAAATCATTGTACTAATTGAAATTTTGTTGTGTATAGGCAATAGCATATGAGTTTTTTTAAGATGATACCGCTGTGACGAAATTTGGTATTTACCATAAGACTTGATTTATAAAAAATGCCTACAAATAAATACAGGTAGGTAAGTACTAACATTTTGAAATTCATATCTTCAAACTACTTTGCCGTCAAGCTTGACGGCAATATAATAATAATCAGCTTACATAGCTATGTAAGCTGATTATTTGTCTAGACATAGAGGTAGAAGCAGCGGCGCTTTATCACAATTTCGACCAACGACGAAATCAACTGTAAGTTGCTGCAAAGGTATTAATTTTAGACTGACAACGACATAAGTATTATAAGTCTGTAGACGAAATAATCAGTAAACATCGCTGATCATTTTCCAAAAGGCTTCACAGCTAACCAAAGAGTTTAAAAACTTACTCGACACAGATACCTACAAAAATTGTCAAAGGACAATGGGTAATTTTGTAAGGACTCCGTAGCCAAAAAAAATTGTCTGTAGCATCACGAACACAAAGTAAGTACGCGGCGCGCGCCGGAATTACGAACTTTGTCACTTTTTGGTGCCCTCATTGAGTAGTTTAATCATTCTAAGAAGCAGGTCTGAATATAATTGGTAAAAAACATATTAGTTTTGAAAACTCAACATAAATGTATGAAAAAAAATATTTTTATCGAACTTTCAATTAATATATCTTTTTTCTCCCATTGAATACGACCTTACTTTCTTAGAGTTACTAAAGTACTTTATGAGGGCAACAAAACCTGAAATAACTCATAATGCATCAACTATTTCCGTGTCGGAGTACGCTGTTACCCATTGCCCTTTAAATCTTCAAACTACGTTAGGTTCTAGCGATGTAAGCTGATTATTTGTCGAGATATAGACGTAGAATCAGTAGAAGCAGCGGCGCTTTATCACAATCTAGCGATATTTGCGTAGACCAACGATGAAATCAACTGTAAGTTGCTGCAAAGGTGACAGGAAGCGGGGTGCAGCGGAGCGCGCCGAGCTGACTCAGGACGGAGGCCGCTACCCGTGGAACTCGAACTAGAATAATATTACAAAAACCCCACAACTGAATATGTAGCGCAAGTAACGATAATATAAATTTCATAAATTAATATTGAAGTCACCGCTTTCGTAGCATTACGAACTCGTAGCGTGATTTCGTAGCATTACAAATCTCTTAGCGTGACTTCGTAGCACTACAACTTTTAACCGCCTCTGTGGTCTAGTGGTTCATACCACCGATTTCAGACCCAGAGGTCCCGGGTTCGATTCCCAGTGGGGGTACATATTGTAATCGGTTTGGTTGGTGGTAGGACTTGTACTTAGTCTGCCTGGCTAGCTACCACCATCTTATCTAATCTAACATCAAGTGTGATGAAGGCTAAGTGCTACCCCGTAGTGGATAAAAAAATAATAATGTCGAAGTCACTGCTTTCGTAGCATTATGAGCTCGTAGCGTGATTTCGTAGCGTTACAAATAACAGGCTGATTCTATTCTACAGAGTTATAAGTAGCGGCGTTCTACCATAATCAAGCGATATTTGCGTAGACCAACGATGAAATCAACTGTAAAGGGCCCCACAGATTATCACTCCGCCAGCACCCCACTCTGTGGGGCTCTTAAGTTGCTGCAAAGGTGACAGGAAGCGGGGTGCAGCGGAGCGCGACGAGCTGACTCAGGACGGTGGTCGCTACCCATGGAACCGGAAAAGGAATACTTCGTTCAAAGATCCGACCACTATAAAAAAACTTAAGTAATGAAAGATCTCATTATCTTGATTACGTAGCGTTACAAATCTCGTAGCCATGTCGTAGCAGATATCGTAGCAGATAACGTAGCAGATATCGTAGCAAGACCGAGTTGATTTCAAAGCTAATTTTCTATCTATATTATATTCTTTGCGGAAGCATTTTCTTTGAGCACATTTAGAGAGAATTCTGGGTCGGCAATCATTTTTAAAAAAGTGGCACGAGTCAAAAATAAAGCCTACGATCAAACTGAGTCACAAGCGAAATTTCGGGGAGCTTCTAGTCTAATTTACTCTTGTTTGGGATAGCATTATGTTACTATTACTTGCGTCTTAATTCATCTCTATGATTTGCCTGTTTACACGTTGTAATAATTATCTCATGGCTTATTGCGATAATAATTCTTAATTTTAATAAAATTGTCACCAACCTTTTATTTTAGTTTTTCACCTGCACCGTGGTTCTCATTATATCGTGAGGGTAATGGGATAAACGGAAGCCTATGTGCTATTCCAGGTTTCTATATAAATATCCAAATTTCACCCACACCCGTTCTTGAGTGATTGAGTACCAAACATACAAACTTTCTCATTTATAATATTACTTTATTATTATAAGATATTTGTTAATCCCATCATTTATTTTTTTCATTTTTATTAAAAATATTATTAAACAAAACCCTTAGTTGAACAATGGTAGGAGCAGCGGGTAAGCGATTTGGCACATTGCGCCCGGGAGCGAGGGCAGCCGCCATAATTACGTAGGTACCTACCTACGAAATGTGAGCTGTCGTTTAAATCTTGCGCTGCTTAAATTTGAAGCGAACTGAGCCTGTATTAATTTAATTTTACTCGCCGTCGCGCTATGGGGATACGTTGTTTCCTCTTTTGTTTTAAGGAAATTCCTGTCATGTTTCATAAGTCTTATCTCCATTATTTTAAGGTTGTTATTTTGTTTTGATGGATGTATTTTCTATTTAATACCTTAGCATTTTCTATTGGTATATTAAGCTTACTATACCTACTATGTCTCAAGTGCAGCTTAATTAGCAATCAGTTTCGCTAAAACTGGGACAGAAATACTACATTTTTAAGAAAAGAAAAGCACAATCTGATGGTGCATTATTTTGCAGAGAATTCAATAAAAAATTATGTAAATACTACTTATTGAAAAATTGAAAATGAAGTATTTAGAAAATATCAACCCGTCTCACAACCAGCTCCCTCTGGACTAAACCCTCTTTTCAAACAAGAATTAAAAAAAAACAACTAGCTCTGATGGGACCGGGTTGTGAGACTGGTCGATTGTTTCTAAATAGGTACTTTTAAGTACTTACTTCAATTTCAATTTTTCAATAATAAAATAAAATCATCCATTGTAAATGAAAAAAAGTAAAAATTTAAATACTACTTATATTCATAAAATGACATTCAGACAGGACAGGATGCAGTCTAAGGTGCCGCGGGCTTACCCAGGAGGTGCCCATTCACTCTTACTTTGAAAAGGCCACAAGGTTATAATGATCAAGGAACACATTCGCTTGCTGCGCATTCCAATCTTTAGCAGCTCGCATTATATTTTCCTCAAGATAAGTTTTCAAGCGTTTATAAACTAAAACTTTAGGCCAGAAGATTACCGAAACAAACTAGATACGACTAAACAAAATCCCAAATGTCGGCATGTTCTTTACCGTTCGAAATGTCATTAAAATCCATTCCATCTGCCATCAGATCTAGGTCCCAATCCAACTTCGAGCCGGCAGCCGAAGCCGTAATACGATTGTAACGCCGACTATTGTAGATGTAACGAGGAGCCTAATGCACCGAACGGTCCATCTGTTATCACTTGCAAATCAGCTGACTACCTCCAGCATAGAGGCCGAATAAAGGCTGAGCCTCCGCCGGAACGCATTAGACTACCAAAGCTGAATAATTTAATGACGATTGACTATTCATACCACATTTGAGCGGTTGACCGCTTTGCTTCCCTTGATTTAAAGTCTAATTATTCTGCTATCTCAGCCGTGGCGAACGCACAGAATAATATTTGCGAACGATAGCACGTAATGAGGGAGGCGCTTTCTCCCGCGCCAAATGCAAAATGTTGCAATTGCATTTCCCCGTCAGAAAAACAACTTACACTGGCAAAAATAATTAAGAGTATTAGCAGAGTCGCAAAGCGGAGTGTCACAGTAAATAGCCTGCTAAATACCCACCTACATTTATTGGCGCGGGACGGCCCGGCGTAATAGCGGAAACAATTTTGCCTTTTAAAACAGTGTTGCACGCTTTTGTTTATAAATGATGCTGCCGGCAAGTTGAATTCGAACCAGCAACGAAATGATACGCAATTTATACAGTAAACGTAACTTGGAAAGCTGGAAATTCAAATTTTGCTCGTCGCATTGTGCTAGGACCTGGAATGTTAAATAAATTCTCTTAGTGAAGCTTAGATGCTTTAATGCAGTCACTGAAAATCCAATTCCTTTTCTTGTGTTTTATTACATTACTGGCAGACATGTCAATATGAGCGTGCTTTCTTAAGTTTATTTTTTAAACTTTGCACTTAAAGGTACGCCTAAAATCATATAACCACCCCTTAGGTACATCTCGCATTTATCACCGCGGCATCCTTATATTATAATGTATTTTTCAAGTAGCGTGCCTATTTTCCGAAATCCCGGGATCCCCGTCCAAATCTGCATTAACTTTTTAACATAAAAGGGTCTCTTTATTGAACGTTTTTATGTCAATGGACAGAGCTTGCAGCATCATTCGTTAGCTGTGGCATTTGACGACGGTCCGGCTCGCTAGGAAAAAAGATAATCCCCCAATTAAATAGAACCACTGGCCGTGAAATTGTTTACCGTTAAAGGTACATTTTAGCCCAGTTTATAGTTGGACGCCGGCCGGAGGCAATGGCGAGTCTATAACACGCACATTGATTAAGTGATGGCTTAGATATATCCTACCTACGATACGATATGGGTGTGTTTTATAATAGTCGTTTGTCTTGGTTTTAAAAAAATCTTTAATCGTAATCTCATGTTTTCAAATCAAGGTACCCTACTACTAGAATGATCTATAATTTTATGATCAAGGTAAGTACTTAAGTACAATACATTTAAATTCATTAGGCTATTTAGAGATATAGCATGAAGAACTATCGTGATGGTTATCGAATAGTTATACCAAAGAATACTGAATTATTAGATACTACCACAGAATAAACAATATACTACGTCGTCCTTCAAAAGCTGTCAAATTGCTGCTGTCAAATTTGTATTGAGTTTCAGTTCCTTAACGACCGAAAGAGGTGCTGCTCTGGATTTCATACAAAATAATACTACGATAACGGTTACCAACGGCAGTTTTTGTGTTACAGCTACTGATAACCAATAAAGCCACATTACGGAGAATCACAAAAAGTTATATTGATGAACAATTTTACTTTTTGTGTTTCTCCGTAATGTTTTTCCTTTGAATGCGAGGTTTAAAATATTGAAATTAAGTATTTTTATCTTACGAGTCGCTAGCAGGCCATGCATGACAGTCGGATACTTTTCAACTGGCGCAATTTAATTACAGGTGTATCGCAAGGCAGTAATCTCGTTCCTTTTCTCTTCTCTTTATTCTGAACATTTTCAGTGATATTTTAAATTGATTTCTCTTTAGCAATTGTAATGATTTATCATGATTTTGCGTTAACTTAACGGAATGACTGCATACGACAATTTTAACTTCCTCGCAAAATTATGGGTAACCGAAATAACATTTACCGATGAATTGAAATTAATTACTCCAATAATAAAACAAAATCATCAGATTTCTCGAAATTCCTTTGATTGATGTATAAGTAGTTACTCGGAATCCCAAACACTGTCAAAGAACGATGCTTTCGCGGAAATAAAATAAGCAAAACTAAAAGGACAGGAATGATTAAAAAGGTCGAAATAGGCCGTTACATACCTACTAATCAGAAAATGTGTAATTGTTAACATAGTATATTCTATAGGAAAAATGTGATAGTAAAAAACCACGAGCCCTATAAGTAGCTAGTAAATCCCGCCTGAAAGCTACTTATAGGGCTCGTGGTTTTTTACTATCACATTTTTCCTATACTTACAAAATTGCATTGTGAATGCATAAAAATAATTTAAAACCTCAAAAGAGTATTATTTTTCACACCATGTTCTCTTTAATAATGCTTTACTTTTTGTAGTCGCAATGAAGCCAAGATGACGCGAAGCTGATATAATATAAGATAATATAAATACTACTTAATTATAAAGATTTCTTGAACATACCTACCTACTTAAAATATAGAATCATTATTTTAGGTTTCAACTTTTACATAAATTTTTATTAAGCTACTATCAGAGTATGCTGTACATCAAAGAAAAAGGACAAAGGCTTTAACTTCTATATTCCATTCTTTTCCTACCTTCTACCCCACCATATCTTAAAAAATGCTTTTCTTTTCGATCTTCACAGTGTACTCTGCGTTCTGCTTCTAACCTTTCCCTAGAAACTCCTTGTCACTCTTCCGATTTCCTTTCCTACTCCTTTTCTGTGCATGCTGTTCGATTGTGGAATGCGCTACCGGAAGGTATCAGAAAGGCTCAAACTCTAAGATCCTTTGACGTTCAGGTTAGAAGTCATTTCCTTTTTGTATCTCCGAATTTATAGTTATCATATTTATTTATTTTTGTTCTCTTTCTATCTGTTTTCATATATCTTTTATACTTACTCCTTATTCTTTTCTTTTTGCACCAATTCCCCTTTAATATTTTTTATTTTATTTTTCTCTTTCACCCAAGGTTGCCTGGTAGAGATTGCTATATAGCAATAAGGCCGCCTTTTGTGTGTTTACTTTTGTTTGTAATTTAACTGTATTTTGTCCTTTTTATGTGCAATAAAGTCTTTTATTATTATTATTATTAAGACGTGACACTCAAAAAAGCTCGTGTCATCTCACAATAAAATACACATGCATAGTAACAAGCCGCCAGTTGTAGGTACCACTACTGTATTGTCCATTTATGCTATTGTGTGTTCAGTGTACAATAAAGAATATTCTATTCTATTCTAACAGCGAGAAGTGTATGATTAGTAAACAAAAGTTTATGCTCCAAATTACTAGCGAGTTGGCTGAACCTATATATGGATACCAAACAAGCAAGAACATTATGTATAAGAAGTCAGGTAGGTACCTACCTACATGTTAATTGACACTTTAAGAAAAAAACATGTCACAATAAAAGACACGGGCACAGTAACAACGAGACGTGTGTAGTGTAATTAATTAGTAACCCCACACTACTGACGAGTTAACTGTAGCTATCTATCAAGATCAAACAAATAACAGACAAGTTGTAACGATGTCGATTCGTACCAGTCATTATGGATGGTTAAAAACTCTATGATGACTGGAAACTCCATCTAGTTCTACATACTGGCCATTAATTTTATCGAATCCTATCCTGTTCTTTCAATTCAAATTCAAAATCTTCGTTTCACGTGTCCTGTTCATCATTTTTGATTCAGTTCTACTAAAATCACCAAGCCATACAGAGCTCTCGGAGCATTACCAGTTTTTTATACCAGTTTCAATTGTTTGTCATAGTTTTAAATAATAAGTGGAACCCTTGACCCTTGGAAAGGGGTAAGTTTTCATCATCATACCCATTACTACCTACTTACCTACCTACTTTTTGTTATTCATGTATTTTTTATCTTGTTGTTACAGTTCCTAATCTTCCTATTCTTCCTATACGTTTCTTAATTATTACCTTTATAAATAAAAAGTCAAGTCCCTATAAACATCATCTTTTTATTCATCTATTATCTACAAATTAAATACTGGGCGGTGACTTCCGACGTTCCGGCTAGTGTACCACTGGCCGACGAGGACGTCCCGTCACAAAGTTATGACACTTTATAAGGATACAACTCGTGTCACAATAAGAGATCCAGGCACAGTAACAGCGGGACGTCTGCAATAACTAAACAACCGTTTAAACCCCACATTACTGGCGAGTTGGCTGTTAATTTAGCTATCTGTTCCTAGTGTATCAGCACAGTGGCACGCGACACATAAAGGAAAAAAAATCGTGTCACAATAAAAGACACAAGCACAGTAACAGCGGGACGTGTGTAATTAGTAAACAACAGTTTAAACCCTTTAAACCCCACATTACTGGCGAGTTGGCGGGCCGCGCTGGCGGCCGCCCAACAGGAGACAGCGGCCGCACCGTTTACTTCATTTGGCAATCTTTCATTGCAAAGCAATGCACGTTCAATCCTGCCATTGTACTTTTAGGCTAAAGCTTATAAGTTGTCGAAGGACTCATCAGGTAATTGAAAAAGTTTTATTTTCTTACGAGTATTGATTTTATTACAGATCCTAGTGTATCAGCACAGTGTCACGTCACGACACAAACGAAAAAAAACTCGTGTCACAATAAAAGACACAAGCACAGTAACAGCGGGATAAACAATAGTTTAAACCCCACATTACTAGCGAGTTGGCTGTTAATTTAGCTATCTGTTCCTAGTTCATCAGCAAACTGTCACGCGACACATAAAGGAAAAAAACTCGTGTCACAATAAAAGACACAAGCACAGTAACAGCGGGACGTGTGTAATTAGTAAACAACAATTTAAACCCTTTAAACCCCACATTACTGGCGAGTTGGCGGGCCGTGCTGGCGGCCGCCCAACAGGAGACAGCGGCCGCACCGTTTACTTCATTTGGCAATCTTTCATTGCATAGCAATGCACGTTCAATCCTGTCATTGTACTTTTAGGCTAAAGCTTATAGGTTGTCGAAGGACTCATCAGGTAGGTAAATGAAAAAGTTTTTTTTTCTTACGAGTATTGATTTTATTACAGACTAGCTTCCGCCCGCGACTTCGTCCGCGTGGACATTCGAGAAAATACTTAGGGGACCAATAACCAGGATAAAAAGTATTCTATGTTTGAATTTCACAAAAATCCGATCAGCCGTTTTTACGTGATTAGACGGGTCCTCCCTCTCCAAGCGAGCAGCCTCGCGCGAGGCAGAACGTTTGCCACGTGCGGCGGGCTCCCCAACCAAAAAACAACCCCTCTAAGGGGTTGGTTTTCGAAAAAATACGAAATATGTGTTTGCTTATTTGTTTTACTTTCTGACCACAAGCCTAAATAATAAATTTAATGAAGGACTTTCCAGATACAACATTTCATCCCCCTTTTCACCCGTTTGGGGGTGGAATTGTTAAAAACGCTGACACAGGAAAATATTAATTTTCAATTGCCAGCCTAAATACAAAATTTGAAGATCCTAACTTCAAAACTGACGGACTTTCATACACATATTCATCCCCTATTTTTCCCCCTGGGTTTGATTTTGGGAAAATTACGAAATGGGTTGCCTATTTGTTTTAAGAAGTAAGCCTACAAATTTCAAGTTGAAATGTCCATTTTACCCCTGATTTTTCATATAAAATTTCACCCCTATTGCAACCTTTTAGGGGTTGAATCATGTTCAGCGTGTTAAACATCAAAATAAATGCCATTTTTGCAATCGTCATCCCATAAAACCTCAATAACGACATCCATATCGATTTTTAGGTTTATTAATCCCATTTAACCTCTAAGGGGTTGATTTTCGAAAAAATACGAAACATGTTTTTGCTTATTTGTTTTACTTTCCGACCATAAGCCTAAATAATAAATTTAATGAAGGACTTTCCAGATACAACATTTCATCCCCCTTTTCACCACTTCGGGGGTGGAACTGTCAAAAATGCTGGCACAGGTAAATACTAATTTTCAATTGCCAGCCTAAATACAATGTTTGAAGATCCTGACTTCAAAACTGACGGACTTTCATACAAACATTCATCCTCTATTTCACATCCTTAGGGGTGGAATTTCCAAAAATCCTTTCTTAGTGGATGCCTACACTGTATAACGTATCTATGTGCAAAATTTTAAGTCTCTAGGTTCAGCGGTTTGGGCTGTGCGTTGATATCTCAGTCAGTCAGTCAGTCAGTCAGTCAGTCAGTCAGGACTTTGAATTTTATATATATAGACAAGTGATGATGTCTAATCCAAATAGCTTTGCAACAGCAATATTGTCTTCAAATGAGTTGTAATGTAGTTGTAGTAAGAAACTAAATCAAAATTATAATATTTTCATCTTTATAAACTGACTAGCTTCCGCCCGCGACTTCGTCCGCGTGGACATTCGAGAAAATACTTAGGGGACCAATAACCAGGATAAAAAGTATTCTATGTTTTAATTGCATAAAAATCCGATCAGCCGTTTTTACGTGTTTAGGCGGGTCCTCCGTCACCAAGCGAGCAGCCTCGCGCGAGGCAGAACCTTGCCACGTGCGGCTGGCCTCGCACGAGGCTGCTCACTTGGTGAGGGAGGACCCGCCTAATCACGTAAAAACGGCTGATAGGATTTTAATGCAATTAAAACATAGAATACTTTTTATCCTGGTTATTGGTCCCCTAAGTATTTTCTCGAATGTCCACGCGGACGAAGTCGCGGGCGGAAGCTAGTAAATAATAAGTGTCTGTTTCACAATTAAAAAGTTAGTTCTGAGTAGCTTAGGTACCAAGAACTTTTAGGGTACTTAAGATGATTTAGGTTTCTATACCCTATTTACCCCCTGGGTTTGATTTTCGGAAAACTACGAAATGGGTTGCCTATTTGTTTTAAGAAGTAAGCCTACAAAGTTTCAAGTTGAAGTGTCTATTTTACCCCCTGATTTTTCATTCAAAATTTCACCCCTATTTCAACCTATTAGGGGTTGAACCATGTTCAGCGTGTTAAACATCAAAATAAATGCCATTTTTGCAATCGTCATCCCATAAAACCTCAATAACGACATCCATATCGATTTTTAAGTTTATTTATCCCATTTAACCTCTAAGGGGTTGATTTTCGAAAAAATACGAAACATGTTTTTGCTTATTTGTTTTACTTTCCGACCATAAGCCTAAATAATAAATTAAATGAAAGACTTTCCAGATACAACATTTCATCTTCCTTTTCACCCCTTCGGGGGTGGAGTTGTCAAAAACACTGACACAGGAAAATATAAATTTTCAATTGCCAGCCTAAATGCAAAATTTGAAGATCCTAACTTCAAAACTGACGGACTCTCATACACATATTCATCCCCTATTTTACCCCCTGGGTTTGATTTTGGGAAAATTACGAAATGGGTTGCCTATTGGTTTTAAGAAGTAAGCCTAAAAAGTTTCAAGTTCAAATTTCTATTTTATCCCGATTTTTCATTCAAAATTTCACCCCTATTTCAACCTTTTAGGGGTTGAATCATGTTCAGCGTGTTAAACATCAAAATAAATGCCATTTTTGCAATCATCATCCCATAAAACGTCAATAACGAAATCCATATCGATTTTTAGGTTTATTTATCCCATTTGACCTCTAAGGGGTTGATTTTCGAAAAAATACGAAATTTGTGTTTGCTTATTTGTTTTACTTTCCGACCATAAGCCTAAATAATAAATTTATTGAAGGACTTTCCAGATACAACATTTCACCCCTCTTTTCACCCCTTCGGGGGTGGAATTGTCAAAAACGCTGACACAGGTAAATATTAATTTTCAATTGCCAGCCTAAATACAAAATTTGAAGATCCTAACTTCAAAACTGACGGACTTTCATACAAACATTCATCTCCTATTTCACCCCCTTAGGGGTGGAATTTCCAAAAATCCTTTCTTAGTGGATGCCTACACTGTATAACGTATCTATGTGCAAAATTTGAAGTCTCTAGGTTCAGCGGTTTGGGCTGTGCGTTGATATCTCAGTCAGTCAGTCAGTCAGTCAGTCAGTCAGTCAGTCAGTCAGTCAGTCAGTCAGTCAGTCAGGACTTTGAATTTTATATATATAGATGGTAGCATTGAGCAATGATGTGATTCGTGAAAGGTGTGGGCTGAAGGATGATATAGTGAAAAGAATTGAGAAAGGATTGGTTGGTTCTCCAGTGGTTTGGTCACTTAGAGATGATGAATGAAAGGCGAATCACGAAAGAGATAATTATATTGAGTGAATGTGGAAGGATCGTTTGCTCAAGGGCGTCCCAGGAAAACCTATACGGACCAAATATTTTTAATGAAAAACGTTGGTGCAATGACACAAATTGCCTGGCATCTATGAAAAGATTGATGGATGTGAATGAACATTTCTACGGTGGTGGCGTGTGAGGCGGGTCGTTACGTTCCCTAAAATATGGTTGAGCGAAGCGATGGCTGGTTCATGCGTCATGCTCGTGAACGGGTGCTGCCAGTGGGAATGGGTCTGCTCTTATCTGCTTGCCTTAAAATGTGTTTTCTTTTGTTTTTATTCATTTTATTAAGAATTACATTTGAAACATGTATGGCGCAACTTGCAGTATATAGTAGAATTGTCTTTTGTTTTAAACTAATATTAAAGCTTTAAGTAGAGTTCCTAAGTAACTGAAAATTGTTCACCGCTATGATCATTAGTTCGCCTATACTTAACTGTATTTATCATAACCCATTGTGTAATTGTGATGGAAACTGACCTTAGTCATACCATGTTAAGGTCATTTTTCAATTTGACGACTCTGTATGAAATAAGACAGGGAGAAAAAAACAATCCTTGGAGTTTCTTGCCGGTTCTTCTCCAAGGCCTCCCCCTGTAGGGTTTGCGAACCGATGGCGTAGCTTCTATGACGTTCACAAGTATTGTAAATAACAATCTAAATTGAATAAACAAATTTGAATCTTGAATCTTGAATGAAGTGTAAGACGGGTGCAAGGATCGTAGCAGGTGGCGATCCATAGTCTCTGCCTACCCCCATAGGAAACATGGTATCGTATGGTAATATTTTTTCTTATTGTTGATCGAAGCATACGGTTCTTTTCCAATAAACGCCATTTTCTGTTTTAATATTTTTTGTACGACATTTTTAAGTTTGCTAAGGTTGTTATTCTACTAATATTATAAATCTTTGTTTTATACAATCAGATTATTGTTTTGCAATTGATTGGTTTCTAGCACATTAGAATATAGGTACCTATATAGGTATTGATTTAACCTGGGTTTTGATTTTTCGCTAATTATACTTAAAAAAGTATGGCTATTAATAAGCCTTTATTCGCAACGAGTTTGTGTTATGAACAAAAAATATTTTTTTTTAATCTTAAAGATGTAAGTACCTTTAAAGATTGATAAATTCTCTATACTTAATTAAAGATATAATTTTTGTCTTAAATACCTAAGACCATAAGTGCTTCAAAGTGAAAAAAATTCTTAAACAAGGGACATACTCCGGGGGGTGAAAGTACCCATCAATACAAACAACTTTTACTATGGGACAAAGTGCGATATCGCGAAAAAAAATCAGCTGTTCCATACATTTTGGCCCATTCGTTATTGCACTTTTATATGAAACAGCCGATTTTTTTTCGCGATATCGCACTTGGTCCCATAGTAAAAGTTGTTTGTATTGATGGGTACTTTCACCCCCTGAAGTATGTCCCTTATTTCAACTAACACCCTGTATAGGTAGGTTGAAACTTGAAACGGTTAGCAGTATGACTACGTTAGTACTATTATAATTATATTCTGTGGTATGACGTATGACCTTTACGACTGTCGTACCGAAAAATAGCGGTACCTAAATATTTCAGTAGCGAAATATAACAGTACCTACAGAAATATTTCCGTAGCGCAATATAACGGTACTTTAATAAAGGTTATTTCGGTTGCCCCGCCCAACAAATAGACTCTTTATTTTAATTTTTAGATATTTGCATTCACAATGCAAATTTTATAATAGAAAAATGGAAAATGAAGTATTTAGAAAAAATCGGCCCGTCTCACAACTAGCTCCGATGGGACTCGAACCCACGACCTTTCGCTTTCCGGGCGACTGCTCTGCGAAATTAACGCTGACTATACAGCGTGTAAGAAGTATTGGATAAATTCGAAGCTTCTCGTAACGACTCCGTAGCTCAGTGGCTAGAGCAGTCGCCCGGAAAGCGAAAGGTCGTGGGTTCGAGTCCCATCGGAGCTAGTTGTGAGACGGGTCGATTTTTTCTAAATAGACTCTTCTCATTTAACCGGTTTTCGGTATCGAAATAATTTTGGTAAAAATAAAAGTAAGTAGGTACCTTTATTTTTATATTGGTAAATAAAGGTAAGTAAGTACCGTTATTTCTATACCGGTACCATAACCTTAATTTCATAATCGTTTCGCTCAACCTATAAATCAAAACGGTACCGGAATTTTATACTTACCGGTATCTTAACCCTTAACTTTTACGTGATTTTACCGCTTTTAGCCCTGAAATAAACAGACTAAATTAAAAATGTATGGGTCGATGTAGTCAATAAAAACAAGGTCTTTATAATTTGTAAGTATTTTTTATTAAACTAACCAAATAAATAGTGACTTATTATACAATAAATAATGAAATTTGCTAATCTGAACTTTGGAATGTTATAAACAATATTTTACTATTAACAACGAGCTATGACAATTGATATGTATGAGTCAAATCTATGTTGATTTGGTTGTATGAATACATAACAGTAAGTTAATCTCCGCGCCACCTTTTTATTGATTTATTATTCTATAAATAAGTATATTTCTTTTACTAGAATGAAGAAAGTTATAATATATAGTAAATTCAAAATATCTATTACATTTTAATAGACATTTTTAAAGATTCCTACGGATTATTTTTTAAATTAAGTATTGCTAAAGTTCACTTGAATGAAAATTAACTTTAACTAAGTTTAGTTATATTTTAGTACCTACTAGAGTTGCAGCTACATCAGCAAATATTAAACACAATAATTATGTAATAACACCAAACCGGAGTAATTTCAAATATAAAAATACGAGTATATACTATAACCGCCAAAAACCGTTCATATCCAATATTTTTGTATGTATTATAAAATTTAGTAGAAAGCATTTCTAAAGGAAAAAAACACTTTTAAATACAATAATTTAAATCAATAAGTTAAGTTTATACTTAAGTAAATAAAAATACATTTTTGTATACATAATTTAATAAAATGATACTTTGGACGTAATACTGATGTATCGAACGAGAATCTAAAATGGACAACATTCGTTGACTAAAATAAAGCTGCAATTTATTTATTCAAGTAATTAATTACATACAGATGGCCGATTATTATTCTAATGAGTTTTTATTTAATAAGTTAATTAGATAGAGACAATCACTTATCGTTTACCTTTCCTTGACATATTCTGGGATTTATAATTGAGATTTAATTTCAATATAATTAAACTATTGTTTAAAATAATATAGTTTATATAAAATTTTGCTTACTTGTGACATCATCATGTGAGGCTAATAATTGTTTACAGTGTTTTATAGCAAACAAACAATATCATTTGTAAGTATTTTTTTATGAAACTAACCAAATAAATACCGACTTATTTTACAATAAAAAGTGAAATTTAATTCTGCTAATCTGAACATTTGGAATGTTATAAACATTTAGTTATTTATCCGCATTGGGTGGGCCCTATTAAAATGATGGTTGGTTTTGACCCATTCTCCTCATCAATCAATTATAAAGTGCCAGATATGACAGGCACAATGACTATAACGAAAAAAACCATTAAACCATTCCATTACACATATAAAAAATCTCGACACATTCGAAAAAAGGTAAACTGACATAAGCTTTGGTCTCTACCAATAATGTATTTATAAATATAAGACTAAATAATTATTCTAACGATTAAGAGGCACGAAAAGGTACTTTAATTCCCAATAAATTATATTGCATTTTATGAACAGATTAGTTACACGATTTAACTATTAATTACCGTATACATAGTATACATTACAAGAAAATTACGTTACTATTGCCTTATTTTACACATTGCTATTAATGAAGACATCAAAATTATTCCTATTATAATAAATGAAGAAGATAAACAGTAGCTGCTCCGTTATGTTTTAAACAGCTGTTAAAATTTAGGTGTAATTGATTTAACTACCTACATAATTTATTCTCGCAAAGTTTAAATTAATATTGTATAGTAAGTCGTTGCATATGAAATTACTGAAGTTTTAACGTGATTTTCCCCCTAACACAGTTACGTACATGGCCAGATGTGTTAATATTATACGACGAAATCTACATTAAAAAAATTTAGACACTTTCAAGAATATAATATTGTAAAACCACGCCTAAATAATATTAGCAATAAATTACTATTTACATTGCAAATTAATAAACGTTTGACAAAACCGTCAATAGATGGCACTACTTTACTTTTATATAGCGCTAAAATCTAGCTGACAAAGAAATCAATTTAGCTACTTTTATACCTTAAACAGATTTAAGTAAATTGATCTTTGAAATATTAGCTCAATAAGAAAATATTAACTAATTCACCTGAAATAAAAGTTAAATAAGTTTAGATTTCGGCATGGGATTTATAGCATCTTGCGCGTAGCACGCCTCCACACGTTTTTGATCATGATCAGACCGACCTACGCGCATCTTTCGATCAGGACTCTAAGCACGAACAACTCTAATTATCGTAATCATTACAATTTGTTCAATGTAGTACGGGTCCTACGACAGCTCATTTTCGTGCAAAGCAAAATGTTGTTTCTTAACAAGGAATAGGGTCTATAATTTTTTAGCAATAGCTGCATAAAAAATGACTTCTGCTGATTTTCTTGAGTTTTATTTCAACAGCATAAAGAACTTTTTGCTTTGCACGAATGAGCTGTCATAGGACCCATGCTACATTGAACAAAGTAATATGGTGATTGTATTATTTTGTATGACACCAAAGCAGCGCCGCCTACGGTCGTTTAAGTAACTAAAATTCAGACAGCCCTTGACAGTTTTGGTAGCATTCTGACGGATGATAGTTAATAATTACGATAACTAAAACGAGAGTTTTTCATGCTTGGGATACGTGAACTAAGTAAAGGGTTTTTCAATAGGGACGCTCGAACTTTGAAAGTTGATAGCGGCCATCTTGGAATAGTGATAGCTGTCAAATTTGGCGGGAATATATATTTATTCGTGACATTTCATCATGGAACATGTCGTTGTAAAAGGACGGCGCCACTTGCCATACTGCACGGGAAACATTACATTTATAGGATGAAAAGTTTGAGGGCTTCGTTATCTCGCGTGATGGTGACATCAACTGGCCACCGAGATCGTGTGATCTAACTCCGCTCGATTACTTTCTGTGGGGCTACGTGAAATCCTGAGTCTATGCTGACAGACCACAGACAATTTGCTGCCCTGAAGGCAAACATAACTCGCGTTATTTATGAGATTGAGCCCTGTTTATGCGAAAATGTCGTCCAAAATTGGTCCATCAGGATACACCACCTTCAGCGGAATCGCGGTGACCATTTGGCTAAAATTATATTCCATAAATAATGTCATCAAATGCTCTTTATAATAAAATAAAAATTGTGGGATTATCACTTAAACGGGTTGCTTTATCCCATTTCAAAGTACGAGCGCTCTTAATGAAAAACCCTTTATATACTGCGCTATTTTTTTACACCATCTAAATTTATGTATTTATAATCTTTGAAGAAAATTACGAAACTGTGTTTGTTCTTTTATTATCACCCAGTAGTAAAATATTAATTCAAGCCATTAAAACGTATCCTAAATAAAACTTTGCTAACACCATGCGCTGTGCGTAGCAGATGATTAGGCCACTCCCCTCTCCCGCTCGTTTAGCCTTCCCAGACATCATTTTTGACGTAGTATCCATGCTATTATGACGATTCGTTGTTGGGATAAAGAATGTTTAAATTTTTTTTATCTATAATTTTTTTTTTATGAAGGGAATCTTTGAATGATACTTAATGCCTGGAAAAAATTTAGATGGCGTTAAAAAATAACCCTGTAGTAGTAAAATGTACATTTTTACTATTATATACAATTTTATTTACAAGTAAATTTAGCTAATTGGTGTGTACGTTAATGTATAAAATATTTTTGTACAACATTATGTACAGGTATAAAGTTAAAGTTTAATTGTTATGTTAGGTACACAATATCACGATTATAGGCCAATCAATATAATTGGAGTTAAAGTCTCATTGGCACAGGCAAACATTCTACGTTTAAATAAGGAAAAGTGCAGTCACAACTCACGAGCAATAATATGTAAACAACATATAGGACTATCTCAGGGCAGAGTTCGAAAACTTGGACCGGTTCGCGAGAAACTCCCATACATAATCAAAATTTGCATTTCGGTTTCGCTCTTTCAGAATCGATATTATTTCGGTTCTAATCGAAGATCAAAACAAATCGGTTCCTGCTCAAAATACCGGTTAATTCCGCTCGCCGATTTCGGTTGGCCAATCAGACGCAAGCCGTATGACAGAGACGGCAGATGTCACGGCGCCCCAACCAACGTCCCGCTTATTTCGATTAACCAGGTTAATCGCAGCGACTATAACGCTAGCGAATCGATTCCGCTCCAAGCGAGGCTTTTTTTTTTGAAAACCTGGTTAAAATCTTAATTAAGCAGTATTTTTCGAACCGTTCCCAGACCCTGAGGGCTATGATATAATACAATATTGAATGATGATTGTGACACAAATTCTATGTTGATTTGTATATTTATTGCTCGTGACTGTAAAAAATTTACAAATAGAGCTAGCCTTGGAATATTAAAACATTTCAGATCACCACATTATCATAGAAAACCAATAATAAATGCTCTGCAGTGCAGTTTAGCTACGAAATAATTAAGCGCGAAAAATCATAGAAAATCGATATTATGACAAAATACAAATAGTGCTGCATATTCGTCGCTATTCATTTCATATCCACTAATGAACAACCTGTTGCCTTATAAAATACTTAAAACGAAATAAAATGTTTAACAACACCGTCTATTTTTTTTTTTTACAAAAGTGCTATAGAGAAAATACCTGTAATTTATACCACAGAGCAGAGTGCGTAGTGTGAGTTTTATATTTTGATGTTTAATTGCGAGCGCACATATTTTGTATAGCGTTATTGTAGTTCATAACGTACTCCGCGAGATGGCGGGCCGCTAAATCTATACATAATTTGCGTTTATGTGAACGCGATCGAGTAAATAAAACTCAAAATAAATTCATTTTAACCTCTTCGCTCTGTGTTTGCAAACGAGAACCACAGTGCAGTTCCAAAACAGTAGTGCAGGTACAATCTGACGATTGAGATTGAATAATTTTCATATATTCACCGACTTTTTAACTGCCGGCACTCGGGGCGAATTCGAGTACAATTTTCTGAACATATCTTGAACGTTGTTGTCAGGGAATAAATCAGTCATTATAGCTGCAACAAAAGTTATTAATTAACCAACGTATAGATCAAAAGTAGCGTTATTTTTTACTCTTCTAGATTGAGTTATAGAACTGTCATTTATCATCTTAGGAATACAATTTCTGCCTTTGTTTCTATCAGTTCAACTTTAAAAATACTTTCAAAATATTGCTATGTTAGGGTTATCAAACTACTTTTGAACCTTATTAATATTTTCAATAAGTTGTTTTTTTTTAATTACTCATGTTAAGTCATTTTAAAGGTAAAAAAATCTAACATATTTTGGACAAAAGAGCTAAGATCACAAAAGGTTACTTAAGTGAAAAAGTAGAACATGTAGATTGCTGGTATTGAGTACATAAAAAGTTGTAGTAAAGAGCCGAATTTCCAAGTAACTGTCGAGTTATTTACCTTCTAACAGCACGAATATAATCCGTTTGTTGATCTCCTGCGTTTGGCACAGGTCGAACACGGTGAGGAGCCCCCGGCGCGCCGTGTCTGTACCCACTATGTGACGGAGCTCATCTAAGGAATAATAAATGTAGATATTTTTATGGATAAAACGCGCATTATTTACTTTCCCACATATGACTATAGATTTTATTGTGTTTTGAACTTAGATTAGTGGGGTAGGTATTATTGATACCTACCACTAGATAACCGGTTGAAGTGACAAAAACAGCCGAACGAATAAGAGCGATAATAATTATTATTATATTTACCTGAACAAGCGGACAACAGAGCAACTTTAGCGGCGACTCTCGTTCGCGCCTTCGTCGCTGCATCCCTGTTGCCATAGTTCGCGTTGTGGCGATTGGTGAGCCATTGCCTAGAGATTCAAAATAAAATACATGTTTAACATAAAGTTTACAGAATTATTGTAGTTATCAAAGAATATAACGAATGATACGTAAAAAACTTACTTAAACGATTTCAAATACTGCACTACATTCCTAGGCGATGTTAAAGATGTTACCAAATCGAAAACTTTCCTGAAAAACAAAGAAGAACAGATTCACAGCTTAATACTAATTTTTGTCTACATCAAATTAATTTACATACTTATATGAGAGATATACACCCACCACTAGTTTTTAATTTGTAGGTACAAAGATTTTAGGGGATGATAGCGTCCATCAATATGAACAACTTTTGCTATAGTGCCAGCCCCGAAATTGCAAAAGAAAAATTAGTTGTATTACATTTTAGACGAGTCGAGATTTTTCGCGATGTCGGCCAGCCAGACGGAATCGCGTACCCACTACCATAGTAAAAAATTATCATATTGATGGACACATCATCGATTAAAATGATTGAACTAATTAAAATTTAGTGTTGTATATCTCTCATATATGAATTGATGTAAGTACCTACTTCAAGTACAATTTGAACATAAAACTATCGCTAAACTATACATGGTTATTTTGAAACCACTGGCCAAATTTTTAAGTTTGACTCTGAACCGGTAAGTGAACAACTTTCTTCTAGAAACATGGGTCGAAATACGACAAAATATTTTGGACTTCCCATGCTGAATCGATCACGTGATCAGCATAATTTGTATGAAAAGTCAAAAAAAAACATATTTCGATTCATGTTTCTAGGAGAAAGTTGTTCCTTACCGATTCTGAGTCTAACTTAAAAATTTGGCCAGTGGTTTCAATATAACTCTGTATCTGTCTGCGATTCGATTAACTGTAACATATACTACGCGTTCACTTCATCATTGCCGCTACCTCGCGGACCGCTTCGTCATACCGCACCCCCTACGTCGCCCGTACAGTGGCAACGCAGGGGGTGTGGTGTATATTTATTGTGTATATTTTCTTATATCGATATATTTTTTTATCGATATTTTCGTCCCTGGTCCCTGGACATCCGCAATGCGTTCAACACGCTTCCCTTCAGTGCCATCAAAGACGGGCTCCAATACCACGGCCTGCCGCCGTATTTAGTGGCCGTAGTCGAGAGCTACCTCCGTGACAGGAAGGTGATTTACCACGCCGGCGATGGGAACCTAATTGAGCGGGAGATGGTGTGCGGTGTTCCACAGGGATCGGTCTTGGGACCGCTCCTGTGGAACATCGGATACGACTGGCTCCTCAGAGGTGTTCTACTCCCCCGGGTGAGCGTATTCTGCTACGCTGACGATACGCTCGTCACTGCCCGGGGTGAGTCATTTGAGGAGGCCAGAAGGCTGGCAAATGTGGGGTCCTCCCTTATTGTTGAGCGGATCGCGCTGCTCGGCCTCAGTGTCGCGCTAGATAAGACCGAGGCGGTGGTCTTTTACGGGCCGCGCAGGGCCCCTCCGGTGGGAGCTGCACTGACGGTGGACGGCGTTAGAGTTCCACTGCGCCCGTCGATTAAATACTTGGGGCTGGTTCTAGATGGGCGGTGGAATTTTGTGGCCCACTTTAAAGAACTGGTCCCAAAGGTGGCGAAGGCAGCCGGTGCACTCGCGAAAGTTTTGCCGAACCTCGGTGGTCCAGGGGACAGGTGCCGCAGGCTTTACGCGGGCGTTTTAAGGAGCATGGCCCTCTATGGGGCGCCAGTGTGGGCCGACAAATTAAACGACGCAAACCGTCGTCTTCTTCGTCGGCCCCAGAGGGCCATTGTTACCCGGATAGTCAGGGGGTACAGGACTATGTCTCACGCGGCGGCCTGCGTTTTGGCGGGTACCCCTCCCTGGGAGCTAGACGCTCGGGTCCTCAGGGAGCTGTACCTTGAGCGTCGAGCGCTGCTCGCGGAGGGGGGTAGGGTGACCCCCGAGGAGTTGTCCGCGGCCCGGCGCATAGCCGACGGGTGCCTGATGGACATATGGGAGGGGAGGCTGGAGGGGGAAACAGCTGGGAGGCGGACGATCAATGCCGTCCGCCCTCTCCTCCGAGAGTGGTGTCATCGCCGGCATGGGTCGCTGACCTTCAGGCTGACGCAGGTGTTTTCCGGGCACGGGTGTTTTGGAAAATATCTGTGTCGGATAAGAAGGGAAGCGACCACACGGTGCCATGATTGCGGCGCTGGGGTGGACAGTGCGGAGCACACCTTACAGGCGTGCCCTGCCTGGGCATCCCAGCGTCGCGATCTGCGCGCTGTGGTAGGGACGGACCTCTCGCTATCAAGCGTGGCTCGTGCCATGTTTGATAGTGACAGGTCCTGGCAGGCGGCAATCTCCTTCTGCGAGGATGTCATCTCGCAGAAGGAGGCGTCGGAGCGGATCCGCGAGCAGGAGGCTCATGCGGACCGTCTTCGACGAAGGCGGCCGGGGCGAAGGTGGCTGCGCTTCACGCGCCTCATTCCCCTCTAGCGGGGCGGTGCGGTCCGGGCGGGTCAGCTGGCCTAACGGCCTGTTAGCTGCCGTCCGGATCGCACGGTCTCCCCCCCGGTTGTCTTCGGAGATGGCCCCGCTTGCTCGGCCATCTCCCGCCGCGCAGGGGCCCAGAAACGGGCCAACCGTCAGGCCGCAGGGGGTGCATATCACCACGGCCCCCCCACAGCCGGTGTGCTTAAAACTGACGGCGGAGAGCAAGTAGTGAGGGGTTTAGTTGGTAGTGGTGCCTGCTCTCGACCGCCCCATCTGGTCAGCCCACCCGGAGCGGGTAACCTTATGGGGAGATTGAGAGGAGGCTCTCTCCTCCTGCCCCGCCTCCTGTCGAGCTTTCGAGCTCGTCAGGGGGCGGGGCAGGGGTTAGAACCACCCAGCCCTGACGCGAAGCCTATCAGGCTTGGCGGGAGGGCTGGGCGCGGCGAGAGACAGGCCTTGTCTGACTGAGTCCAACATGCCGTTAGCGGTATACGAAAAGACTGTATTTGCCCTCACTATAAAAAAAAAAAAAATAAAAAAAAAAAAGGGGGTGTGGTGTGACGAAGCGGGGCGCGAGGTAGCGGCAATGATGAAGTGAACGCGTAGTACTTACTTGTTCACACGATCCGCTATTAACGTCCGCAAAGGTGCAAGCAATCTTCTTCGAAGCCAAAGCCCTCGTATACCTAACACTTCTTCGAGTAACCGGAGCGCCATACTGTCGTCACCGTCCTTGAGATGGAAAGTTTCGATTTAATTATTTTTACCATTTGTGGCGATCATTGGATGAATAAAGTACAGAACCGTAATAGTAGATTTCATTACAAGTGCGGAAAGCCTGTCATTGCAAAGAGTTCCGACAAATGTCTACCCGAGCCGAGGCGCAGCCGAAGGTGAGGGTTGACAGTCGGAACAAGTTGCAATGACGGTTCCGCACGTGTACTGAACAACTATTTTTAATACAGTTGCGAAAAAATTAAGCAATTTAATAAAATAATAAAACACAATAAACTCAACTAACTAATCGTAAAAGAATATAAGCAGAGACTTTTTTTTTGTTTTCTTCACCCATTCTGGGTTGGCAAAGGAAACTATGATCATACAGCCAAGGCTTCAGTAGAATTTTTTTATTGATATGAAATGAAAATTAAATTAAATGAGATGAAATGAAATGAAACCTAACAAAAGCAATCCGAATCCTACAGGAGCGCCTTTCCTTATTTCTCTCTTTTACCACATCGTTTTCCATTAAAGCCACATTATTGCACTAATTCCACCATACTAAGTACCTACCACAATAAAAACCAGAAAAAAACTAATTTAGAAAATTAAGAAATAAGGTCCCTCATTTTCTTTTCACTTACTTGCGCAAACTCCTTTAAGCAGATACTATGGTAAATAGTGCACGTCATACCATATTTAGTAATCTGTGGTCATACAGCCAATTTTATGTATTTTTTATATTCATAAATTTAATTTTGCCGATACTAATATTAATTTAATGTATAATTAAAATTACTTTTAAATCTGATATTGAAACAAATTAGTAGCTTCTTTTTAGAAATATTTGCATGAATCATAAAAACTTCTATGATTTTTTTTAGTAAAAACTTCGTGGTTGGTTTTTTCTTTTTAATAGACAATATTTTGACAGTTGGGAAAGAAAACGCACGAGTTCGGGAAAGGTAAAGAAAAAGTTCGAGTGTGTAATAGCCCACATCCCGAACGCTATATGTCCCTGCAATACGCCACTTTTTGAGCAACTGTATTAAAATAGTAGATTTCATTACAAGTGCGGAAAGCCTGTCATTGCAAAGAGTTCCGACAAATGTCTACCCGAGCCGAGGCGCAGCCGAAGGTGAGGGTTGACAGTCGGAACAAGTTGCAATGACGGTTCCGCACGTGTACTGAACAACTATTTTTAATACAGTTGCGAAAAAATTAAGCAATTTAATAAAATAATAAAACACAATAAACTCAACTAACTAATCGTAAAAGAATATAAGCAGAGACTTTTTTTTTGTTTGCTTCACCCATACTGGGTTGGCAAAGGAAACTATGATCATACAGCCAAGGCTTCAGTAGAATTTTTTTATTGATATGAAATGAAAATTAAATTAAATGAGATGAAATGAAATGAAACCTAACAAAAGCAATCCGAATCCTACAGGAGCGCCTTTCTTTATTTCTCTCTTTTACCACATCGTTTTCCATTAAAGCCACATTATTGCACTAATTCCACCATACTAAGTACCTACCACAATAAAAACCAGAAAAAACGAATTTAGAAAATTAAGAAATAAGGTCCCTCATTTTCTTTTCACTTACTTGCGCAAACTCCTATAAGCAGATACTATGGTAAATAGTGCACGTCATACCATATTTAGTAATCTGTGGTCATACAGCCAATTTTATGTATTTTTTATATTCATAAATTTAATTTGGCCGATACTAATATTAATTTAATGTATAATTAAAATTACTTTTAAATCTGATATTGAAACAATTTAGTAGCTTCTTTTTAGAAATATTTGCATGAATCATAAAAACTTCTATGATTTTTTTTAGTAAAAACTTCGTGGTTGGTTTTTTCTTTTTAATAGACAATATTTTGACAGTTGGGAAAGAAAACGCACGAGTTCGGGAAAGGTAAAGAAAAAGCTCGAGTGTGTAATAGCCCACATCCCGAACGCTATACGTCCCTGCAATACGCCACTTTTTGAGCAACTGTATTAAAAATGATATTTTTCAGTTTTGTATGGAGCCTCGGCTAGGACTTTGTACACTATACCAGAGGCAAGCAAAAGATAAATATAATAAATGAAAACTAATAATATCGCAATAAGCTAACGCGTTTGATGGTACAAAAGCATTATCTAGTCTTAATTATGATGCAACCCTGATTCAATATGGCGAGAAACGGCAAACGGAAAAAAAAGGTTGACATTGACAGTTTATCATCAGTCGTCAATGTCATAATTTTTTCGTACAGAAACATCAATGTTTCCGAACGTGATTTAATAATGGTTGCCAGTGTGACCATGGATGGCAAAGAATTTTTATTTTAAAGTTTATTTTTGTACCATTTATCCAGAAAGACAATTAGAATTTTAATATTTTATATGACTTTACTATATTTTTTACTATTAGTACGAATAGTGTACAAAGTCCTAGCCGAAAATGAAAAATGTCCATTGTACTCACATCTGGTGCATCCGATGAGTTGCAAATTTTTAAGCCTTCGTAAGAACTTTCAGCGCCTTTACTTTGGAACACTTTGGAAATACCTACAATCATAATAATTATCTACATTAAAATATTTTAATTATGAGAACAGGGCGGTTCTTGCTTCGACTTATTTAATGTAATACCTTTTGTTATGACAGATAGGTACTTAAGTTTTAACTTTTAAGTGAATAGAGATTAAAGGTAAACGCACACTTGTCCGCGGCAAACGCGCCAAAACGATTTTTTTTAATTATGTATAAAAATCGCGTTTAGCCCGGACGATTCGACTCCGGCAGGAGACATTACGGATATTTGAATTCTTTTAACTTTATGCAGTCTTTTAATAATATTGTGATTTATGTTAGACTATTATAAATTTTTATTTCTTTATAATAAAATTAAAACTTAAGAATTTTTTTAGATACTTAACCAAATTGCTAAATTCGTTTCGTTCGGCTCGGATAAGTGTGCGTTCCCATTAAATTTATTACGTCAGAATGTTTCCCTACCATCCATTACTCCATCTACAGTGTTGGCAAATTGATCTGGCATATTCTTCAATGTCCTCATGCCTGCTTTCAACGGGTTCACCAAGAGCGCATCCAACTGAAAATAACATCAAATTATCTAACAATTAACAGTGTTGTGCATAAAAAAGAACTTCCAAGGTAATAAATAACAGTTCAATTTCATAATTCTAAAGTAATTATTCAAATTATTGTGTAATTTAAATAGTTGCTTTATGGTCAGCTGGCATACATAAATTTTTATGAAGTCCTGAATATGCGAGCTCTACAATTCCCGTCTTCGTTCTAGTAGAAAAATAACTTTTCTATTACATAGGGAACAGAGAAATTTATGTGTGTAGTCTTATATTATTTTATTATCTTTTATACCATAAAGACTAACACACACCAAAAAGCATCGCAGACGTGCTGCATTGCGCTGCTGCAATGCGTCTGCGACACCGTCGGTGCGAACCTACGCGTACAAGTTCAAATATTAGGCGGTGGTCTGCAACAAACGCCGTAGGTCGCGTCCGGCGTGACGCTGTGCGCGACGTCCGAATGCTTACCATGGAAATGCACTGAAGTGGTCTCTCTCACACGCCAGACGCGGCGCACGAGCGCCGTGCGCCGCGTCTGTAGGTCGTACTCTGCCTACGCAGTCATTTCGGAGCATTATAGCGTACGGAGACGTCGCATTTTTGATCAAATTACTATGCGCAAAATGTAATTTACTACAAATTAACAAATTACAATTACAAATTGTAATTGGCGACTTCAATTACAAATTACTTGAAACTAGCTGTGCCCGCGACTTCGTTTGCGTGGAATTTAACAAAAAAGTTATTTTAGTTTATTTAGTGTTTCTTCGTTGTTGCATTTTTATTAGAATTATTATTTACTAGCTTTTCGCCCGCGGCTTCGCCCGCGTGGACTACACTACCTTATCCGGGAATGTGATATTTTTCCGGGATAAAAAATAGCCTATGGCCCTCTCCAGGCTACAAAGTATCAGTGTCTTAAATATTTAATCGCATATTTAGTACCTACTTTTTTTTAGGGTTTAGGTAAAAAAAAACATAAATAATAACAATTTTAAAATAACATCATCATCCTCCTCCTCTTCTAGAAGAACACTTAAAATTGTTTGTTCATCCATATTTAACTTCACGTTCATTCGCATTGAGCGCGTGCGAGAAACCAAATACTAAATGGAGAAACTGATCGTAGTTTGCGTTGAGAGCCGCGTCTGAGAGTGACCATCGCGGGTTTACGCTGTCGGCCGCGTCCGGTGGACGCGGCATCAGTAGACGCCGGCCGCGACCTACGGCGTTTGTTGCAGACCAGCGCCTTACAAATCATGACGCACATCGACCCAATGCAGCACGTCTGCAATACTTTTTGGTGTGTGGCAGTGGCAGCTTTAAAGCTGAATAATTTGCGTCTTTTATAGGTCGGTCTTACAAGTCGGTCGTCTCCCCAGACGGGGGGGTACGCGAAGGCGTTTCGCCCCGGATTAAAAAAAAAAAAAAAAGGTTGGTAGCGGCGTTTTGTGGTTAGGCTTGCGGTTAGTGCGGAGAGGCTTCTGAAATTTGGTACGTATGATCTTTGGGGGGTGTAGAGTAGCACTATTAGAGGATATTTGGAAAGGAGTCAGAGTTAGTATTAAACTTTTTGTTTCTTCAATGGATTTACTTGAAATTTTGTACATAGGTTCCTCAAAATGTACGCGTACAGCGATAGCAGCGAAACATAGAGCCGAATCGAACAAAGTCGCGGGGGGAACGCTAGTAATAACATAAAATAAAGATCTACTCACAGCATTGATATGCTTTTCCGTCTGTATCTGCGGACTCAGGAAGCCCCCCAAGTAGTCCGGGGACAGTAGGCTCAGGTACTGAGTCTGTCGGGCCAAGTTAGCTAACGTTTGTAAGTAGCTATTGAGCATTCTTTTGCGGTTTTCCAGTACTGATCGAGAGGTGTTCGAGAATGTTTTCTTGCCGGGGAAAGGTAGGTTTCCTAGTTCGGGCCACTGTGGATACAGTATTAATGTAATGATTTCATTGGATTAGTATTTTCTTAGAAATACATCAAACTCATTGCACAGTAATAACAACGTTCCTTAACTTTAAGGTTCAACTTTAAGGTGTATTCAATTGGAAAAAATTACCTGTCCTTTCTTTTTAGTTTTAAATCTATGGCGAATGGAGATATTTAAATGTTTATGCAGAAGTGCAACTATTTTTTTCTGAGTTGTATAAAGACAGATTGCTTAACTTCAAGTAAGTAATAAGTACTCGATGTAATTTCAGAACAATATTTTTTGTAGATTATTAAAAAAGGTACTTACCTTTTCTTTTATGGACGTGTGTAGATCGTGGAAGTCGCTGTATCGCCTGTATATGTGCCACACTTCGTTATCGGATTGTCTCGTAACAGCTATGGCGTATATGCCAAAACTTTTCCCTTTATCTTGCACTAGTGCTGAAAATAATAATTTTTCATCATTTTTATTTCACAAAAGATAAACTTTTAATTCTACATTACAATAATAACACTAAATAAACTTATTTTAGAAGCCAGGTTAAAACATTTATGTATGAGAGATTAAATTAATAACTATGACTAAACACCGCATATACGTGAATGTATGTCTAAAAATATAATACAGACCAGTTTCAATGATGCACGCATTTAAAGGCGACATCATATTCTTCGTACTTCGGCTAATTTCGGAATGAGAGAGAGATAAATTACTTGCATTAGTCGAAGCTAAATTCGAAGGGCCTGGAAATAATAACACAAATTTTAACAAAAATTACTTGATAAGTATAAAGTAAAAAAAACATTTATTGACTTAGACATAATAAATACGTGCTCAACATTTTCCTACCGCCCATTCAAGACTTTTTCAACTGATAAGAAGAACAGGCGCGAGAAAGTTGCCAGCGTTTCTTAGGGTAAACTATAGTCTCTATAGAGTAAACTGACCTACTATTGGCAACCTGGAGTTTAGCTCGGAAATTACTCAAGTTCTTTATACATTTAGATGTGATATACATAGTATTATTCATCATCATCTTCCTGACCTTATGCCAAATCTATTTGGGGTCGGCACAGAACGTCTTTCTCCTACACTCCACTCTAGTACCTGTCATCTCCTCGTTTATTCCTATCTCTTTCATATTAATATGCACATATTCTATCCATCTCTTTTGGGGTCTCCATCCATCAACATTCATGTCCATCACCTTTCTAGTAACATGCCTATCATTCCTTCTTATAACATGTCCATACCAAGCCAAATGGTTTCCTTTCAAGTTTTCTGTCAAATCTTCAAACTTTCTCTCACATACTCATTCTTAAATTTTGTCCTTTCGCGTTACTCCACACGTCCACTAAATAGTATTATTATAATGCACAAAATTTACACATAATTTTGTTAGACACATATAATCAGTTTACCCCTTGTGATTTTATAATTTCGATAAAATGGAATTGACATATTGACACCGAAGCAAAGCCCATGCGCACGGAGTGAGGTAGCTAGATATAATATCAATAAGTTTAGTTCTCACCTGCACTTTCGTTTATCATTTTCTGTGCTATACTTCCAACTATATCTGATCGTGATCTGTTATGTCTCGTACCGGGTACTGGTATAAATTCCCCTAAAAACAATATAATTTAATAAATCAATTCTACACATTAAAAAAAAACAGCTGTCTTAATCATTTATGTACCATTTTAATGTATATTAATCTTCGATTAACAATAACACCTAGTTCTAGATACATAGTTGTAGTGACAGACATGGCCGAGCGTTATACGCCCACTTGAGAGTATAAATTATAAGTAGATTATTTTGACAGTGTCAATAATACTAAGTTTTTCAAACTTGGAACGCTTCCTGCCATTTATAATGTAAGATCTTAACATTCGTAACCTTTTTTCTCCGTTTAAAAAAGTCAGTCTGTGCCATATAAAGTTTTCATTTAGTTCGTGAGCCTTCATCTAGTACTATTGTTGATCGAAGATATTAATACTATAAATACATTGCCGACGCATTATTCCTTTAAAATAACATAAGACACACAGTCAACAATATATCGAACTAAAATAAAACATACAATTTCCTCAAAAATATATTAGAAACTAGCCTTCCGCCCGCGGCTTCGCCCGCGTGGACTCGGTGGACTACACGACATTATCCCGCGGCAATGTGAAATTTTTTCGGGATAAGCCGGACAGATTTCATTCAAATCCGTTCAGCCGTTTTGGCGTGATTGAGTAACAAACATTCAAACATCTAAACTTTCACATTTATAATATATGCATACCGATGTCTAGCGTTCTCTTATGATCGTATCGGAAAGCATAAAATATTTACTGTAAATAAAACAGTAACTTGCTGAAATTACCAAATAAAACAACAATAGAAATTGAAATTATAAAACTAATTCTATCACACTTAAATCATGTAGTTATTGAAGAATTTAGCATAATAACCTACTTCTTAATAAGTGTTCTTCACACGTGTAATGGAGCAGATATTTTTACTGTTATATTTTCACACGTGCACATTTCAGAACTCAAGTGCCTTCACGCATATCTAAAATTCAAGTGAAACCTAACTGATGGCAGAAAATTATAGATGCTACTATAAATGTTTGTTATAAACATGTTGTCGTAAAATTCAATGTGCCATGATGTAGAATTGAGCAGTAATAAAGGCCATACATCTGTGACCTTTAAAAATCACACGTCTTTAAAACGGCAATACTAATTAATAACTCTAACTACTGTTTCGACTCTAGGTCGGTATTATAGAACAACACTCAAGTGGAGATCTCTACTCAAGTATAGTTAGAAAGGGATGCAAATACACGCAACGAATACATTCATCCCTTTCTAACTATACTTGAGTAGAGATCTCCACTTGAGTATCGTTCTATAATACCGACCTACGGCCCGTATTCTAGAACGACACTCAAGTGGCGATCTCTTTTCAAGTACAATTAGAAAGGAATGCAAATACATGCAACGAATACATTCATCCCTTGCTAACTATTGGTACTTGAGGAGAGATCTCCACTTGAGTGTCATTCTAGTATACGGGCCTAAGTTCTTGAGATGTACTGACTAGGGCTATAAAACGACTTTAGGTACTACAGAAATGCTTTGTTATTCTTTGTCAAACACAAGAAAAGTTAAATATTTTGCGTGAATTTAGTTCATAATATGGTAAAAAGCTGATAATTTCGGCAAGTATATCCTATCGATTTAACGCAATACTATCTAAACTACGGTCGCGGAGCACGAAGAATCCCTGACAATGACCTTACCTGTCACTGTCGCTCCCGCGTAAATATAGTGCGTCTCGCTTGCACAGATCCCTTGAGACGGCGGTCATCGCATCTGTGCGAGCATAACGCAACCAAATGTGCGTCACGCTTGTACAGATCCATAGGATCATCCATGGATCCATAAGCATAACACGACCAAATTTACGCGGGAGCGATAGAGACAAGTAATAACAGGTCATCGTACATGATTATTCGTGCACCGCGACCGTACTTTACTGTTGATGCTATATTTTTTTCTTTTTAAGTCATTTGAAATAATACGGTAATTTTTATATCATCTCGGATGAGGGATTATTCTACTCATGAAAACAATCAACTTTTAATATGGGACTAAAACTGAAATCGGGAAAAAAATAATCAGCGGTTTTTACATCAAGATTCAATTTTGAACGTTATCGAACATCAGCGTACGATCCATTTCGTTTCAACGGAAGAACTCGAAAATCACCGTACTAAAACTTTAATAATATTTAAAGCACAATCAAAAAAGCCCCAAGTCTGCACATCTCCTAAAAATCCAATGTAACTTTGAAAATTACTACCAAAATTACTGCATTTAGGTAGTGTGTGGTTCTTGTTACTTGGTATCCTTCTCGTGAGGGACCGAGGAAAGGTGGAGGACTTAGGGAGGTCGTACTTGTACTTTGACTTGAAGAACAACTTTGGCAATTGGTGGAAACAAGTCTTCATTATTCTCTTGCACTTCTCTGGAGATAAATAGGAAGCTTTTTGGAACGAAAATTTTGTAAATTAAGAAAATAATTGAAAATAATTAGTGACAAAATAAGTTGGGTGCTTTGTTGCCAGAGAAAAGCTGTTGACAGTGTTTTATTAGATATTGTTAGTAGTTAGTGCATATTTATCTATATATATTATGTATTAGAAAATTACGGACTTACCACTGTATTTGTCAACTTTCTCCTCTTTTTTAAAGTCCCTGTAAAGATATAATGTCATTAAAATTAAAATGTGTATTAAGCACAGTCAATTTTGTACTTTTACATTTAAAGTGTTAGTGCTAAGATAGATTTTTGCTATATATTGCTGTAGTCGCGTCTAGTTATTAAATATAATAGTAATTACATAATATAATAACTCACGTATTGTTTTTGTCTGTGCTCTCTTCGGCATCCATCATGAAATCAGCTTGCCAGGACGGGTCGTCCTAAAAAATGAATAAAATAGTTTTATATAATAAACTCTTTGGATATTGTTCAAAACTGTTTACAAGACAAGACTATAATCTTATTAGATCTTTGGACTTTAAAAACTTTTCAATCTCAACCTTATTTCGGGTAATTAATAATTGAGTATTCCACAAAAAACTAATGTTGTAATTTATGATATTACATCTAATGTTTCTAACACTGTTGATGTATTATAATTACAAGCATTGAAAGAACTAAATATTTTTTATTTATTTATTCTGCGTACCTATGAGAACTTATATAATTATTTACCCCTAAAGCATCCCAAACGCATTTTTGCACATCATCGAAGCACGCCAATGGGTTATTGGTAAAGTCCTCCCCCTCCGTGTTGATCTTCCTCACGAGTTCGGAGTAGCAGTTCTCTGGTATGCCCATTACTGGAGGCCTGTTCGGTGATAGGAAGAGATCGCAGAGCTCTAACGCCGAAGATCGAAGGTTGTCTAAAACTTGTTTGGAGCTGTGAGATGAATCTAGAACAAATGATGTAAGTGAACGCTTATATGGAATATAGGTAAAGTTACCGAAATTAAACCTAGCATTAAACATAGGATACGACTACCCAGAACAGTTAGCAGCACAATAATGATAGACATGAATGTTAATGGGTGGACAGGAAGTGGAAGACCTCTTCTTCATCCATCGTATCCGCACCGCAAACGGTTTGTATGTGAGCGCGCCCGTACGTATGAGTCGTCGCACGCACACACTGACTAAATTTATGGATGCTAAAGGTGCGACAGCCAGGGCTGCGCCGTACGTAATACCGCCCGCGCGGCCACGCACGTTCTGCCGTTGCGAGACAGATGGCTACAAATTCGAGTACCAGAGAAAATGTTGCATTGTTTATGGATATCTTAATAGCAGTTTGTCGATTCCAGAATTGCCTTTCTTTTCGTAGAAACTTGGACTTGTCGAAACAGACGAATTTCTTTTCTGTATCAAATTTGTAACTTTATTAAAAAACCACAAACTTGCTACAAAAAAAGTACTTACTTACTTTTAATGCCTATTATTTGAGGTTATTGTAAAACTACTCGATTTTAAAATTTTAAAGATTATCATTGTCTGTAGAAACTGTAGACAAAAGAAAATGTAAAAAATACTTTATAGTGTAAAAAATACAATTTCATAATCATTTTATTTAATTTTGATAAATACATGGTTCAGTAAAGCCACGTTGCACATCAAGTTAAACACTTGAACTGCGATAACATCTTTTATTACGTAGGGCATAAAGGCAGTCTCAAGGTCATCATGCATAGTCTGATGTGCCGCCGTGTGTACAAAAAAATATTAAAATACTTTGTATTATACATCCCTGATGCTAACCATACAGGGGAAAATTGTTTTGTATAGAAATTGACTACTTATGCATTTTTGACGATTGAATAAACTTTATGGCTATTACCACCACCGCTCGATCGGGGCTCGAGTCGGCCTACTTATTTGCTTTTACTATGTAAAACATTACCGAGTTACCGAGCCCGCGCTCAATCTGTTAAATCTTAACCACTTAATATAGAATGGCTGCAAAATAATTTAAATGAGAAATGAGTGAATGAGGAGATGGTGGATGACATAGTGGTGTAGAGAAGGACGTAGTAACCAACCCTAAAAATAATTGGGGTATGGAGATGATGATTATTATTAAATAGTTCTGATTCTTTTACCTGCTTCATTCAGCTCTATTTCAAGTAAATATTGGGCACTAGACCTCCACATGTTTGTCGCCCTCAGAAACTTTAACGATCTCGCTACTTCTTCACTCACTTTTTCAGTATTACTACTTGACGCTCCTGTAAATACATAATTTATACTAATAAATTGATAAAAATGTAAATGGTTTTTGTTAGAAATACTTTTCCAATTTCATTTTGCATTTCAAAATGTGACATAGGGATTAAATATAAATATTGATACAATTTCGGACCCTTTGCTTCCGTTGTCTCTCACTGTCCGTCCACCACTGTTTGACATCGGGAATAAAGTTTTACTGTCCCCGTGTCGGCATATGCTACTAGTGTCGTCGCGTTACCGACCAGTAGTGAACAACGCCAGTAAGAACTGTTGCGTTATCCACCAGTGGCGCCCAACGCTACCGAAATTGTCACGTTATTCACTTTTATATTTACGCAACAGTTCTAGCGTTGTTGGCCACTACTGGTGGGCAACGCGACGATTCTAGTAGCATTGGCCGCCACTGGTGGACAGTATTCCCAGTGGTGGATAAACAGTGGGGGACAACGGGAGTAAGGTTTCGGGCACGGCAATTTGAAAAAAAAAGAAAGGATGACGCCATTTAATACAAAACCATATTTTTTTATTCCAGAAAAATATTGGACACTGATACAAAAATAACCTGTATGTATATTTATAGATACGTACCTTCCTGTGGTCCCAAAGTAGCTCTCCTGGCCTGAATAATCCTAGTCACATATTGTAATGATGACAGCTTTTGGCGGTCTTGCAACTCCCATTCACCAGCACTGTCTCTCGAATGCTAAGGTATAAGAATAACGTTAGATAAAATGAATTTTCAATTTAATTTATTTCTCTTTAACTTTTTCTAATACTTCATTTTCAATATTTAAATCAATCAATCAATTATTAAATTTAATTCTCCAGGCCAATTAACTTATAACTCTTCAAAGAAAAATTATAAGACGTTGACAATTTTTTTATCAGAGATTTGTTGTTAGTGGGGAGAGGTTAGTCTACCTACTACCTTGTTTAAAAATTGATCTATCAAATAGACTCCGACTATATTTTGACGCCAATTTATTGCATATTCTTGTCTAGGAATCTTGCCTAAGATGTGCTCTAATGTAAGACAATTCAAGATTGGCAAGACAATTCACAAGGAACGACCTAAGCGCTCCTATAACTACAGTTTACACTTACAACTCACAGGGCCAACTGTATTGTAACATCTGCGGAAGGGTATTTAAAAATTAAGTTTGGTCTAAGTATATTAATAGTTATATACTATTTAAGTTTGTGTTCAAAAGTTATAAGATAACGGCAAGAATTGTTATCGGAGATTTTTAATTGGTGGGGAGAGGTTAGACTACTACCTCGTTTAAAAATTGGTTTATCAAATATAACAAATTAGTTATCAAATCAAAGAATCAATCAAAGTTCCAGAGATTAGCATATTATTTTATAGTAATAATTAGTTTATCTAATAAAAGCTTACAAGTTTCTGTATATCCTTTTGAACTAATTCTAATGTGGCATCTAATTCCTCCGCGTCGTCGCAACATCTTATGACTAGTAGGAACAATTCCGAAGGCAGACTGGAGTCGCGACAGCACTGGAACAATAAACAAACATAATTAATACCATTATTATTGTAGTAGATATTTTTTAATTCGCCGCTTTGTCGCCATTTTGTGATGTTAAGGGTTCCTCCAAGAACTGATTTTATTTTGTACCCACCAGTTATCACAATAAACTATTTTATTTATTTTATTATTTATGATACTTTGGCCCATTAGAACCGCTAAAATTGTATCTCAAAAGAGTTTCAATGGTTTTTTCTTGGACAGTTCTTTAATAAAACAATATAACACACATACAAGGATATCAATAAGAAACACAATACCTATGCATATTTGTAATTTTTTCTTTTAGTAACGAGAAGGGCCTACGGCCACAGATATAGAATTTACTAGATAACTTCGCATGTCCGAACCCCGACCAAACGTCAAGGTTGGTCGCCGCTAACTTACAGTCCGAGCGCGTAGTAGTACTGTAGTCAGCAAAAAACTAAGAAAATGCTTCGTTGCGTGATAATTAGATTAAATGCAATAGCTCAAAATGGTTTCGGTTTGGATTTCCCGTCACTAAATTTCGGCTGTGACGTCACACGTGACGTTCTAAAAAGTCGGCACGCTTGGTCTCAATACAAATCGTGATATTTGCGTTATCCATGTAAATCTATATCTAACTATCTATATCTCCATGTAACTTTTGGTTCGCTACTTCCGCGGTTGAATTTAATTACTGTAAGTTCACTTGTCCCATTTTGGAACATCGATCAACAATAACATTAGATAACGCCTCACGAAATAACTTGACTTTTTTTTAAACGGAGAAAATGGTTACAAATATTACGGTCTTACGTCATAAATTACAGGAAGCGACAAGATCTGTCTGAACACAAGTAAAATGTTTAATAACAAACTTATCAGCATATTCCAAGACTTCTTGTTTAAAAAAAATAAACACTCACCGTTCTGATAATAGTTCTATTTATGTTGTCTGGGTCGCTCAATAAATTGATCAACGGCCTTAACACAACAGCTGATAGCAAGTCTACGAGTATCAGCTTTAGTGAATGACACTTCCAAACCTCTTCGGGGGTCACTAAGTATAATACTGCTTCGGAAATCTCGCATATCAAAGCTGGAAAAAAAACAAGCAGTACATACCTACAGTCACGAGCAATAATATGTCAAAAACATAGAACTTCGTCACGTTGAAGCCTTCCCAAACAAAACGATGTGTTTTTAAACTTACATGGTCATAATCACTATAACTATTATAAAAGACGGGATTATTACCATGTTAATATTGGTTTTCGAGTTCCCGATATTGATACATCCTTACTCCGTGATCATGGCGTGTGCAACTGCGCCGAAATATCGAGAACTCGAAAACCAAAATAAGCATGGTAAAAATCCCGTCTTTCATAATAGTTATAAAACTATGTGTGCCACGAAATTGTGTGTGTGTGTCATTAAATATAGTAATAATATGACATAGTCCGATTTTGTTTACATATTTATTGCTCTTTGACTGTCAAGCCCCCTGATTCACGAACCGTCGGAAACGCTCCCGGCAGCGGAATGTATGCCCTGTCTCTGTCAATCACTATAGAATAGACAAAGCACAGAAAACGAATCAGATTCCGTTTCCGACGGTACGTGAATCAGGGGTAAGTACTCCTAAGCACGGAAAGCTCGTTCTCGTGATTTTGCCGACTGGCAAATTAACACACCGAGCCTCGACCCTTCTTGCTGCTGCACACACGTACATACCCTTTAATAAGTATTTTTGTCATAGCTTAAGTTAATCGTTCGTTTGTTTTTTTTTACTTGAATGTTATTTTTAATATGTGTGTATATAAGCAGAATAAACTTCTTATCTATCTACCTAATCGTAAACAATACTATCCGTGGAAAATTGGTTTTATGTTGAATTTTATTTCCTTTATTTTTCTGCTCTGGTTTCCATACAACGCGAAAGAGTTTCCCGTAATTGGGAATAAGTAAAATGTGATCCCCGCATCTTTATTTTCCATCTCTAGGAATTTTCGGCACGCAAAATAGGCACAATAGAACGTTTAGGCGCATAATGTTCAATTCGCAAAATGTCCAGCGTTCGCAAAACGTCCAGTTCGCATAATGTCCAGTTCGCAGATTGTCCATTTTGCATAATGCCCAGTTCGCATAATGTCCAATTCGCACAATGTCCAGTTCGCAAAACGCCCAGTTCGCGAAAATGTATGACAAACTCGCTGTCAGTCAAGTATGACTTAAGTCAAACCCGCTGTCAGTCAAGTTCTTGTAACGCCCAGTCCTTTTTTCGTCTTATTTCAGTTTTAGTCATATTCTCTTTTCGTCAAGTCTTCAATTGGTCAAATTACTTCTACGATAAACTTGTTGTGTACAGTCAAGAAGTCAAGAGAAAGAACGCATTCAATTTATTTAACTTTATTTTATCCAAGTCAATTTATTCAAATATTCAGTAACCGTAATTTTGCCGTTCATTAGTTCATCTATGATCTTTTCTTCGTTTTACTTTCGTCTTGCGCTTTTTACTTTCTGAACTTTTAACTTTACTTCCGTAAAATTTCAACTCTTTTTTTAAGATGTAGATAAGTAGTAAGTATAGTAATAAAAATAAGTTTTGCTTTTCATTGACTTTCAATTTTAGCCTATTATGCCATGCTTCTAATGAATTTGTTGTTCTATGGCGTTCTTGTGCACACCAATCATCGTCTTTCATCTTAATTTATCCATTGGTTTGTAAAATAATCTACAAAAATTTTCAACTAGATTTGAACGAGGACAGCTGTAAGAACATTACAGTTTTGTTAATAATTTTTCACACTTATGCTCTGAAATGTTAATATTATATTTGAGAAAAGTATGCAGTACGTGGCACTTTTCCGAGGTAAACATTCTAAAGGAGACTGGGCACCTCTGGACCAAAGGTTGAAAAATAAAAGTTGTGCGGCCACTTAAGAATCTAATTCTAAATGAAAGTTATGAATATGTTCTTCATTTTTTCTTGTGGGCATAACTCTCAGATGTGGATAGTTAAGAAGATAATGTTCATTTTTTTATTGAAAATATTTTTATTTTGTTCATGATATAAAATCTTGAGGGAGATTGAGAGTTTCTATGGACAGTTGTACTCCACGCAAACACCTGTTGAAAGTAAGGCTACAGAACCTAGAGCCAAGCTTACCCGACACTATACCGAAGATAACCCGGACGTCAGCCTGTACGAGATTAGAATGGCTCCCAAGCAGCTCAAAAACAACAAGGCGGCGGGTGATGACGGAATCACAACAGAACTTCTGAGAGCGGGCGGTAAGCCGATACTTAAGGTCCTCCAGAAGCTCTTCAACTCTGTCATCCTCGAGGGCAAAACGCCAAAGGCATGGGGCAGAAGCGATGTGATGCTGTTCTTCAAGAAGGGTGATAAGACTCTCTTGAAGAACTACCGACCCATCTCGCTTCTGAGCCATATCTACAAGCTGTTTTCGAGTCATTACGAATCGTCTCGCTCGCAGGTTCGACGACTTCCAACCTCCCGAACAAGCCGGGTTCCGAAAAGGCTATAGTACCATAGACCACATTCATACGCTGCTACAAGTTATACAGAAGACCGAAGAATATAACTTGCCACTTTGTTTGGCATTCGTGAACTATGAGAAAGCCTTTTATTCGAACGAGACCTGGGCCGTGCTGCAGTCTCTCGAGAGGTGCCAAATAGACTACAGGTACATCGAGGTGCTGACGTACTTATACCAAAACCCCACCATGTCGGTCCGATTGCAGAACCAGAGCTCTAATCCTATCCAACTACAGCGAGGTGTGAGACAGGGAGACGTCATTTCTCCGAAACTTTTCACAGCTGCGTTGGAGGATATTTTTAAACTACTGGACTGGAAAAGGATTCGGCATCAACATCAATGGCGAGTACCTAACACAGCTGCGGTTTGCCGATGATTTAGTTCTCATGGCTGAGACCTTGGAAGACCTGAACACAATGCTCGAAGATCTCAGCAATGCTTCCCAAAGAGTGGGTCTGAAGATGAACATAGATAAGACGAAAATCATGTCCGATGCCCATGTTGCATCCGCTCCAGTTAATTTTGAGAACATCACACTCGAAGTTGTTGACCACTATGTCGACCTGGGACAGACAATCCAATTAGGTAAGTCCAACTTTGAGAAAGAGATCTCTCGTCGAATCAAGCTCGGATGGGCAGCGTTTGGGAAGCTCCGGCATATATTCGCGTCCAAAATACCTCAATGTCTCAAGACTAAGGTCTTTGACCAGTGTGTGTTGCCAGTTATGACTTAGGAAGCGAGACTCGATCGAATCAGAAATGATGAGATCCGCAGGAGAACTAAAACGACCGACATCGCTCGAAGGATTGCTCAGTTGAAGTGGGTGTGGGCGGGACACATAGTGCGGAGAACCGATGGCCGTTGGGGTGGAAAGGTTCTCGAATGGCGACCGCGAACTGGACGACGTTCCGTGGGCAGGCCCCCCTACAAGGTGGACCGACGATCTGGTCAAGGTCGCGGGAAGCCGCTGGATGCGGGTAGCGCAGGACCGATCGTTGTGGAAATCCTTGGGGGAGGCCTATGCCCAGCAGTGGGCGTCGTACAGCTGAAATGATGATAAAATTGATAAGGTGAATGTGTACAAACGCTTAAAAACAGGAAAACAGTGATCTAATATAAAGAACAAAAAAATTGCGGAAGCCTGTATTATGTGAACTTGGGTGAGTGAACTTATAAGAAATCTTAAGGGTGCGGTCACATCTGTCTAATGCCACGTGATAAAGCGCCGTATCTATATGGACGTGTTATAAGATAAGTGTGCTTCTGGTCCATACATTTACTATGAAAACCGAACACGTGACGTCAGACGAATGTGATCGCACCTTAAGAGTTACATAAGTCCACATATAAACACAAAAAAATTGATAAAACAATGTATTTCTATCATTTTTAACGTATTTTTAGTGAAACTTAAAATATTTAAAAAAATTGTAACTCTGAAACTATCCATGGTAGCGAAGTAAGGTTTTTAAAAAATGTAAGCACATATCACTACCATTAAATAGAGGCTACTTCTAGAAGTGGCCGCCAGTTTTTTTCTTGGTCCAAGCTCCATAGTTTTTTGCCCACTCTCCTTTGAAAATCACTGCAGTAATGAATTTCAGTACTTACTTACTGCACTAAAATCAGTGCAGTAAGTAAGTACTGAAATTCATTATTGCAGTGATTTTCAAATTTAGAATGTTTACCTCGGAAAAGGTACTACCCAAAGATATTATTACCAAATTTTTTTCTTTATTTTTTTTTCGTTATTCCTGTGTATAAAAATAGGCAAAGGGACATTTGCACCATACAGCCACATTATTATTATTATTACCTATATAGGTAATTATTATATCATAATTAGGTTAACTTTTTTTTAAATACGGTGCGCACAGAGTATATTACTTCGTATTGTACCACAAGCGCTATGTACCCTTAGCACGAACATCAATCGAGAAAACAAAATGAGATTTATCATAGACAAAATATCCTTTACGAGTAATTTTGTATGGGAAATATGTACAGCGCCATCTACCACCCAGGAGCGGGTATTGAAGTTGCGCATTTTAGTAGCAAGTAGTAAATATCAATAGGCTGTATGACCGTTCCACTTGGCCTCACAAACCAATATTAAAAAAACGGCGGGAATGATTTTCAGCGGTTGATTTGATATCAATACAGTTTATTTATATTGTGTAATAAATTATCAAAATGAGTTCTGCCAATGAAACATATACAGACATTGTATGTACCTACTCCACCAAATTTGAGAGCAGAAGCAAAATGAATAACAGAAAACTTACTGCCAGCAAAATCAAAAGAAATATATATGAAAACCTACGATCTGATTTGGAAAAGTGAAAAAAGGCGCATACGTTTTCGGAATCTGTGTTGTTGGCGTATTTTAATGATATCTATATCATTAAAATAATATTATTATGGGCGATTTATACATAAGTGTGCCCGGGAAACAATAACATTTACATTTAATAATTGCCCGAACATGTGTGATATAAATTTTAATAAATATTATTTAGTTAAACAGTTTTTTTTTATTTCCTCGCATTTCTTGAGAAAAGCACTATACAAGCCTTGTACGGTAAGCAAATTACCTTGCCTCGAATGATTAAAGCCCTCGCCTGCGGCTCGTGCTTCAAACCATCCTCGACAATGTAATTTCTTACTTACAAATTAAAACTTACTTAAAACGGCTCAACGGATTTGGCTGAAATTTGGGATATAGATACTTGGTAGCCTGGACAGGAACATAGGCTACGTTTTATCCCGGAAAAAATCACATTCCCGCGGGATAACGTCGTGTTGTCCACGCGGGCGAAGCCGCGGACTGAAAACTAGTACTTATATAAACACATAAAAAGAACATATATTACTTAGATCATTATAAATATTATCACTTCATTAATACCCTACGGTATCAAGTTACTTGACCTTTTTAAAGAACAATGACTCGATTGAATGTCTTCAGAGAATTATTGTTGCGTGTTAAATAATTTAGGTACATTACAAATAGGGTAACTATTTGACTGTTGTTAAAAATGTAGATTTGTTTGTTGTAATGACATTAAAAAATTTAACATTTAAGAATACCATAATTACTTATGTGAAAAAAAATCTGTCATGCCTCTTTCTAAAATGAAATTATATGACGAGACTATGGCGCTACACGCAGGTGACGTCAGATGCTTGTAGCGCTCTCCTTGTCTAATAAGAAAGTTTGATGCTTTATATCTCTAAAAATATTTAAGATATTTTAAAATAAATACCTGTACTAATATTACGAAAAAAATCTTATAATAAAAGAAATATCAGACAAAATATCCTATAAATCAATTTAATAAAAATAAGCATCCTTATAGTTCTTAATACTGAATGTAAATAGTTTCAAAGATTATTTAATAAATTAAATTACTTTACATATATTATTACATAAGTACTTACATTAAATAAAAAAATTGGTTGTCTGCAAAGTCGGTTTACGGACGATGATAATTTTACGTGACAACATCTTAGGAAAACATTGATGAAAAATTATGTTAAAAGGTTACCTTACCAGCGACCTCTATCGTCAACTTGATTATAGAAAAAGCATTCTATCACACATCTAATTTACATGCTTGTTGAAGCATTGTGTCACTAGTGACACTTAATTTTGTTTCCCTAGTTTTATTTTTTCTTCTTTGATTCAAGATCTTTGCTCTTGTCTATTTTGATTTACATGGTGCAAAATTATGTTACCGATAATCTTTACAGTTATAATTTGACAATGGAAACAAGTATTATTTTATCAATAATGTTTTAAGCTAATTTGATTATTAAAAATATGCCGCTGTCTCTCTTCTACTTGGACGCATAGCGCGAGTCTGCGGCGCATAGTTTCATCTAGTGATGTTAATTTGAGCTAAATAATTTGTGTGATTGTGAGATATTTAGTTATTTCTTCGCAAATAATCTTAGTTATGATAGTTTGCCCTTTATGTGGTCATTAAACCCAACCCCTGTACCAATTTCAGGACTCTAGGTTAATGGGAAGTACTAGTTTTATTTTGAGCTCAAGCGGAACGTGACATTGCGTCATCCTTTTTCGTGCGTGCAGCCGGCGGGCGTTAATCGATTTACAAGACGTTATCACGTCAAAAAAATACTCACCATTTTCTTTATCAGCATCAGTACAAAATATATCTCTACATATCTGTCTATTCTCTATAGAACATTCCAAGTCGAAAAACAAATCGGTTAAGTTTTTGTCACTTAAATTTTCAGTGCTATCATAAAATTTAGATTTTCCAAATGTTTGAGTATCTAAAAAAAGTGATTGTGATTAATTATAATGAACTGTACAAGAGTCCATGCCCCCTGATTCACAAAAACGGATTCAGATTCGATTTCAGTATGATTCGGTTTCAGTATCATTCGTATAGTTTGTTTATCTTTGTCTATTCTATAGTGAGTGGCAGAGATCCCGCTGTCGGGAGCATTTACGATGTTTCGTGAATCAGGGGGCTGGACTAGATAAACATTTTAAAATACTTACACCAACTGAATGTTAGTCAAGCAAGTTAGACATACGTGTAAATACTTCTTACCAAAAACATCCTGTAAGAAAACTAGCCAAATCTCACTGAAGCTGCTTATTTCTCAATAAAAAGTGATGAAATCTCTCAGTAAAGTGAGACGTGGTCTTTTACTATGGGTCTCATAAGAAGGCTGAAAGTCACCCAGTGAGCAATGGAGAGAGCGATGTTTGGTATTTCCATGCTCAATCGAATCAGAAATGATGAGATTCGCAGGAGAACTAAAACAACCGACATCGCTCGAAGGATTGCATCATTGAAGTGGCAGTGGGCGGGACACATAGCGCGGAGAACCGATGGCCGTTGGGGCGGAAAGGTTCTCGAATAGCAACCGCGTACCGGACGACGTTCCGTGGGCAGGCCCCCCACAAGGTGGACCGACGATCTGGTCAAGGTCGCCGAAAGCCGCTGGATGCGGGCAGCGCAAGACCGATCGTTGTGGAGATCCTTGGGGGAGGCCTATGCTCAGCAGTGGGCGTCGTCGTTCGGCTGACATGATGATGATGATGATGTATAATGTATATAAATACTTTACCAGGTGGCCATGATAGATCTGTGTCGCTCTTATTTCTTCTATGAGTTTTCTTCTCATCTTGCTTCTTTGGACTAGATCTTGAATTCCCATTGGTTACATCTTTAGCATTCAACAACTGAATGTGCTTTAATCTAACTCTACATTGTTTGTAAAGTTTTAAATGTGTAGTTAATTCTTCTGGAAATCTATTTGCTAGAATGTGGATCCAATCCACACTTTTTACTCTGAAAAAGTATAGAACAACTTGTTAGAAACAAAGATAGTTTAACCATTCTTAAATTAACGCACTGAAAGTAAATAGTTAATTTTTTACATAACTTTATCTGTAAGTTTAACCAGGGTTAAAAAAATCAAGTTTTTTGCAAACTAAACCAAAATCAAAAATTTTTAGCTTGAGCCTTTAAAATCAACTTAATGGTTCATTTACACGCTTATCACTTAAAGGACTGCTTACACATATCAGGGCCGTGGCCGGGCCGTGACAGGAGCCATACTCTGAAACGCAAAACCCGAAACTTCGTTATACCTGTACCTCTCACTCCCCAATGAGCCACACCAATGATTTTTGTTATCAGCATATCTAAAAAAATATGTAACTCGAGAAAAAAGAATCTGTTTTTATTTTTTTCCTATCTTCAAAAATGACTGAGATATTAAACGTTAAAGTACGGCCTCCGTGGAAAATTTGGGTGAACCAATGGCATTAACGTGTGACGTCACGTCGCACTTCCGTATACCTAAATAGAATCCTTTGGCAATATAAGTTGCGCTCTCACGGTTTCGTAATAAATTTATTTATTTTTCTTATAGTCGGATCAATGAAATGTTTAAGAATTTTGTATTGAGCTCATGTGAAAAAACACCTTCAAATAATGATTTATTTTCGTGAAAAATAAATTAAATCAACTTTCATAATGGCGGGCGGGATTCTGTCAATACATACCTATAGCAACCGTCAAAACAAAATGTACTTACAACCTTAACTGACTTGGTAGTTAAATATGCACCCTAAAAACTGACAGCAATTTCGATAATTTTATACTGCTAGTGGCGCCTCCACCACTGGGTCAGATAAGTTTGTGGGATAAATGTCTTTCGGTATCGACAGTAGGTGACAGTTTTAGAGTGCGCCTGCGCGCGGTCGAAATTGAATACTAATCATTTACCATAACCTTAAAACGAAGAAAATGTACTGTAACTAGCGTCAAAAACGCACGAGTTGCGCGAAGATTGCGCACAGACGAACTTTATGTAGGTACAGTTAGACGAAAATCACCCGCAACAGCCGCAAACGGAGATGTCAGTGCGACATGACGTCATCGCAATAGCGCGCAAGGAAAGCAAATTTTCAAAAGATGGTGAAACTTTACAACTCTGTATCTTTGAAAATCCTGGCCAGATTTCGATGAAACAAAAACTATTAGTACTTGCACGAGTACGCGCATTAAATGCAGTAATTTTTATAGTCATATTTTGATGTGTTGGTGTGACTCATTGTGACAGAATCGAGTGAAAGGGCAAGCCGAAATTTCGGATTTGCGATTCAGGGTAGGCCCTCAGGGATGTGGCCGTGGCACCCGTGTCCGTATCATAGTATCGCTTCAGTTGAATGTGGTGAAACAATATTAAATACGTGATGCCTTTGTTCAACATCTCGTCATTCATGTCCTATAGGCGCAGCGCAGACGACACACTTTTTGTGTGATCGAGTCTGCGGCGCACAAAAAGTCTGCATGGCGCGCAAAAAGTCGGTCGCGGAATTTTCACAGACGATGGAAATACGCTATGGACAGACTAAAGTGTGCCATTAGCACGCGTTGAAGCAACGTTCTATTTGTTTCGCACACTTTTGTGCGGCGCGGCGCGATCTGCCCGAATTACACGGATTTTTTGTGCGCCGGACTTTTTGCGTGTCGTGTGCGTTACTGCGTATAATTGCATAGGTTCTATTTTCACAGACTAAAAAGTGCGTGACAGATAGTCCGTCGTCTGCGCTGCGCCTTATGAAAAAATTACAAGAGACAAATAAAATATTCGCACACCGATATTTTTTTAGCGCCCTCCTGACGGATTACGTCCGGGTTACGGTCACACCTCAGCACGTCACGGTGTCGGTCCGGCCGGGCACTGAAGTTCCGCCGCCAGGCTGTGTCCAGGCACTGAAGCTCCACCGCTAGTGATTGGCAGATAGCCTCCTGACGGATCAAGGCCCGGCCACGGCCCTGATATGTGTAGGCAGTCTTTAACTTCTCAACGAAGTGCCATTTGCGGCTAGCCCCATTATTCGATGTTCAAAAGTAAAATAAATTCTATGTACTATAAAAATACAATAAAATATGTGATCCGGAAGAAAGAAAATATTGGACTTGTTAAAAACTCTTCTTAAATATTGTTTTTGATGGGCAACCATTATCGTCACGTTTTAGTTTTTTTTTTTACATATTTGTTTGCTAACATGCGATCGGTCCTTGGACCATAAGCAGTTGTTTTGTTTTTAATGCAGGCGTGGAGGCATGCCTTTCCACTGTCAGGCTGCCTTTATGTTTTGCTAACTGGTAAGGTTATTGTATGTTGTCCCAAGTATGCAGTCTCTTCAGACGTCTTGTCTGCAATGGTTCAATAAGACTCTGGGCCAGTTTGTTCTTATGATTACTGATTCGATCTTTATACGAACTAATGCTATCGGCTATTTGCTGTTTGACTGTTGGAATATTAAGATACTCATGAACTTCTTCCATTCTCGTGAATCATGGGGCATTAACTATTGTTTTGAGCACACTGTTCTGGAATCTTTGCAGAATTTCTATGTTCGACGTTTTCGCAGAACCCCACAGCTGTATGCCGTAAGTCCATATAGGTTTTAGTATGGCTTTATAAATCAGGACCTTGTGGTCAACCGACAGTCGAGAGCCTCTACCCATAAGCCAATCCAGGGATCTTAGTCCGTAGTTTAGCTCATCACGCTTCTTCTGAATGTGTGCTTTCCAGGTTTGCTTTCTGTCAAGGTAGAAACCAAGGTATTTAACGCAAGCGTTATGCGGCAGGACCTCTTGACCAAGCTTAACAGGAGGGCAATCTTCTTTTCTCAAAGTGAATGTGATGTGATTCGACTTGGTGCCACTAGCTTTAATTCTCCAAGATTGCATCCAGGAATGGACATTATTCAAGTGTTCTTGAAGATTCCTCGATGCTACTTCGGGGTCTGTGTCATGTGACAGTATGGCTGTGTCATCAGCAAAAGTGGCTGTTATCCGCATTATCCGACTCTGGAACATCAGCTGTGTAGATGAGATACAGCGAGGGGCCCAGCACAGATCCTTGAGGAACTCCTGCTTTTATGTCATAAAAATCGGATGTAGTGTTATTGATTTTGACATAAAAGATTCTGCTGTCTAAATAGGACTTCAATAGGAGGTACATGGTGTTCGGTAATAGTTTTTTGAGATTGTAAAGCAAGCTGTTGTGGCAAACTTTATCAAAAGCCTGCTGAACGTCTAAGAACACTGCAGAGCAGTACTTCTTATCTTCCAAGGTGTTTCTTATGTACTCGCAGACCCTGTGGACTTGCTCAATGGTTGAATGGCGCCGTCTAAATCCAAACTGGTGCTCTGGGATAATTGCACTTTCTGTCAATATTTCATTGAGGCGTGACAAAATGATTTTCTCAAGCACTTTTGATAAAACAGGTAGGAGGCTTATCGGTCTATATGTTTTAGTATTTGCTTTAAAGTTATTTAATTTAGTCTACTTACCTATTAGCTACATTAACACCAGTGGCCAGCACCAATCGTTTTATGGCATGAGTTGTGAATTCTTCATCGTCCGTCAAAATTTCATACCATGGAGTTACATAGTCATTCACAATTATAGTTATAATTTCATTAATAAATATATCAACAGTGTCGCTGCCTGTTATTCTGTTATCAAATTTTGGCAATGTTGTGTTATTTTTGAATAACTTGATAACCTGTAATAAATCAGTAGCTTTTATTATTATATTCTTTATTGCACAAATTATATATTACAGTTTACAATGTATAAGTATGTTCGGCAAAGGTGGACTTATCCCTGAAAGAGATCTCTTCCAGTCAACCTAAATGTTGTTGAGAAAATCGTAAAAAGGGTGACACAAAGTGCAACAGAAAAAGAAAATTATAAACATATTTTAGATTTAACTTAAATAAAAAAACACATTAATACCGAAATATATAAAATATACTTACATATATAATTAAAAATAAATACCTACAAAGATATAGATATAAATACAAATGATCATGTTAATGTGAGAAAGTGATCTTTCAACTTTGTTTTAAAACAGGGGTTCCCAACCTTTTCTAGGTCAGGGACCACTTTTATATAATTCTTGTAAGCAGGGACCAGGGGATGACGTCGATACCTTTTGATGTTGTTTCCAGTTAGCGAGAAATCAATAATTCGTCGTCTATAAAGTGAACAAATATAAGTAGTTGACAACAATTCGAAATGTCGGTCGATTCGTCACACTACTGCAAAGCGAAAAATGGCGACTTTTTTTCATTCTTTGCTCCTTTTAATCTTTTGACATAAGTTCAATTCGAGCTTTGACTGTGTTATTGGAAAGAGGTATATTTATTATATTCACTCTGCGGACCATATTTTGGCTCCTGCGGACCACTGGTGGTCCACGGACCACTGGTTGGGAACCATTGTTTTAAAAGATGCTAAAGAAGGAGAGTCTTGTATAACTTTTGGGAGCTTATTCCAAAGTTGCGCAGCTTGTACAGTAAAGGAATGGAAGGAAAAGTTAGTATTGCTGGACGGCAGTGCGAGAACCTTAGTAACGCAAGCCCGCCGACCGCAGGAAGGAAGAGGAAGATACTGGAAACGAGAACGAAGATAGGAAGGAGAATTTGGGTCAGACAGTATTTTGAATAGTGTGCAAAGAATGTGCATTTCACGGCGACGGCTAATAGGTAGCCACTTTAACTCCATGCGATAGTGGGACACATGATCATACTTCCGCAGGCCGTAAATAAAGCGTATAGCCAAGTTTTGCAGACATTCAAGTTTATCAAGCTGTTCCTGAGTTATATCCAAAAAGCAGACGTTGGCATAGTCTAGTATAGGGAGAAGAAGAGATTGCGCCAGCATTCTTTTGGTTTTGAAGGGGAGAAAAAACTGAAGCCGTTTGAGAGAGAGAAAAGAATAGTGAATACGTTTGCTCGCATCCGCAATGTGTGATGACCAGGACATATTACAGTCCATTATCAGCCCCAAATTATGGACCTTGTCGGCAAGTGGTATAATAATTATAAACAAGAGTAACGGGACTCAACGCGACATTTATTATGAAGTACATATTATTATGTACTTACAGCTTGACGTTTCGGCTGTGTTGCAACAACCGTGGTCACAAGCAGACTGGCGGTGCGCGACGACGTCTGTTCGGGCGGGCTTGGAGATCTTCGGCCACCCTCAAATTGTCACTTTTTTTGTTTTTGTCATCGCTAGTGATGGGATTACGGCACACAACACTCACAGTATCGGGGTTTGTTTTGAACGGTAAAACTCGCGGCTTACACTTGTTAATCACTGGATTCCACGCTGATGACAATTTAAACCCGTCCTCCCGATTGAAATTTTTATACTTCTTGATTTCAATCGCTTCTCGTACCATCCTAGTATGGTAATGACGATCGGTGGAGAGGATTTTTGGATCATGTAACTCCATCCAATGATTAACTCCAGCTTCCAGAAGATGTTCAGCTACCGCGGATTTACTCGTCTGTCGATTTTTAACAGCTGCGATATGTTCTTTGACACGTTCTGCGATGGTCCGCTTTGTTTGTCCAATGTATGAACTACCACAACTACAATCGATTTTATATACATAATGAATTTTTTTTACGATAATGAGCTACCGGAGGAGTATATTGTTCTAATTGAAAATTGCTTAGACGGAAATTATCTCCTGTTCAGAGATCAGTTTTACCTCCAGATCGATGGAGTTGCAATGGGTAGCCCTCTCGCGCCGGTCATTGCAAATATCTGGATGGAGCACTTTGAAGACATAGCATTAGCTACTGGACCCCAAACTGTCAAACTCTGGAAGAGGTACGTGGATGATATTTTTTGTGTAATCCACGGAGGTCAGCAGGAAGTCGAACAATATATAAATCACCTTAATTCCATCCACCCTAAAGTAAAGTTTACTTATGAGATGGAAAATAACAGAGCCTTGGCATTTCTAGACGTGCAGATCAGGGTAAGACACGACGGTACTTTATCTCACTCTGTTTACCGGAAACCTACACACACAGATAGATACCTACACGCCTCATCTCACCATCATCCTCGGCAACTTCAATCCGTGATGACGTCGTTGACCAACAGAGCTCATAACTTGTGTGACCCTGAACATCTTCAGTCGGAGCTTGCTCATGTTCAGGAGGTACTAAAACGAAACGGATACAAGGTGTCGCAGCGATACAATAGGCAAAAGAAAAGGGTAAAATATCCGGACGTGAGTCGTCAGGCAGCATTTTTGCCATATATCAAAGGCGTAACGGATAAAGTTGGAACAGTGCTCAGAAAATTCTCCATCAAGACTGTATATACTCCGTTATGTCAAATATCTAAGCAACTGCGATCGCCAAAGGACGTAATACCCTTTCAGACTCCGGGTGTATATAAAATCGATTGTAGTTGTGGTAGTTCATACATTGGACAAACAAAGCGGACCATCGCAGAACGTGTCAAAGAACATATCGCAGCTGTTAAAAATCGACAGACGAGTAAATCCGCGGTAGCTGAACATCTTCTGGAAGCTGGAGTTAATCATTGGATGGAGTTACATGATCCAAAAATCCTCTCCACCGATCGTCATTACCATACTAGGATGGTACGAGAAGCGATTGAAATCAAGAAGTATAAAAATTTCAATCGGGAGGACGGGTTTAAATTGTCATCAGCGTGGAATCCAGTGATTAACAAGTGTAAGCCGCGAGTTTTACCGTTCAAAACAAACCCCGATACTGTGAGTGTTGTGTGCCGTAATCCCATCACTAGCGATGACAAAAACAAAAAAAGTGACAATTTGAGGGTGGCCGAAGATCTCCAAGCCCGCCCGAACAGACGTCGTCGCGCACCGCCAGTCTGCTTGTGACCACGGTTGTTGCAACACAGCCGAAACGTCAAGCTGTAAGTACATAATAATATGTACTTCATAATAAATGTCGCGTTGAGTCCCGTTACTCTTGTTTATAATTATAATGGAACGCGAAAGTTTAAAATCTTATGGTATAATAATGTTGTTGTAAATGAGAGAGGGAACTGAGTTCCATTCCACTCTACACCTTAACCTACTACTACCGATGATCATGGCTTGTGATTTGGTCGGGTTAACAATGAGACCAAATTTTATATTCATGTACTTTTATTTAAATAAAAACAGTTAAACGAATTTTTTTGTCAGTTGTTACAACTACTCTACCGCAATGAATATAAATTAAATCCTAAACTAAATACACAAATCTAGTGAAAATATGACATGTTACCTTAGGCAGTTGGATGGAAAAATTTGTTTCTCTTAAAGGGTCATCAAGACTGTCTAAGTCTACTGTAAATATTTTTTTCTGGTCATAATTGAAATATAATACAGTCAAAATTCTGTAAAAAAGCAAACAGAAATATAAATCAAATGCAGAAATAAAGTACCTATCTTTATTTTTATGTTATCATCAGAGATCAGCTTTCTGATTCACAAACCGTTGGAAATGGATTCGGATTCAAATTACATGCTTTGTCTTAGTCTATTCTATAGTTGCTATAGAAGTGCCACTGTTGGGAGTGTTTTCGACGGTTCATGAATCAGGGGGGGGCAGAATAGGTAGAGCTGTTTAGGTTTGTTGACCGCAAACATTATGTTAATAGGTATAGACATACTACAAGATACCCACTTAAACTCTGGGTTTTATTTATAAATGATCTTCAATTATTTAAGTATTGGGGCACAACCCCTCGTTACTTCACTATTTTGTGACTATTGTCATTATTAGCTTTGCTGACCTGATGCAGAATTTTCACACAATCTTTCACACTTTATTGCAAACTAGCGGATCCTCGCGGTTTTACCTGCGTGGTACTAGTTCCCGTAGGAATATTGGGATAAAATATAGCCTATGTCACTCGGAATAAATGTAGCTTTCTAATGTTCAAATAATTTTAGTTTCGGAGCCTATTTGATGCAAGCAAACAAACAAACAAACATACAAACAATCAAATCTTTCCTCTTTATAATATTATTAGTATAGATTATTTGCATTTTGGATATGGATACTCTCCTTTGATTTTCACATCAAAGGAGAGTATCCATCTAGTTTTTAATAAATAACTTAATTAACTTTTTACAATCACACCAATTATCTAAGCCCATGTCAATTTCATTGAGAAACTGTGTCATGGAAAACTTGATAACGGATAAATATATAGGTACTTAAATACTTTTTGTTTGTAAATACATACTTAACATACATAGATAGATATAGTTTTTTAATAACAAATCGTGGAACTCTGGGGTTTTTCTTACATAAAATGTAAATCTGGGAATGTCCATATTAATAAAAATTGTACAGAATAGCTTTACCTATTTCGATCTTTGGTTATCATTGACCTCCCACTTTTTGGATATTATATTATTATTGAAATAAGTGTCAAAACAATAAATTGTGCCATACTTTACTAAGCCTCAGACTATAGAATATTTTAATACGAAGATCTTAAAGAGAAGAATATTTTTCGGCGTTGGTTAAAATTAGGCATTTGAGTCAATATATTGGTATTTGAGATAAGTACCTACTTCGAAAAGTGTGATATTATTTTCTCTGTCAGGAACTTGCCATAAAAGGAGGGTAAGCGAAATCGAGAAATTCTGGCATTTAATTTTTCTGACATAGTATCTTTACAAGTATCTTTAGTAGAATTTGTGTGATATTTGAAGTTTACAACTAAAACATATTACAAAACCACTTACCCAAGTAAGAAAGTCAACAAAATCGTAATAAAACATAAATACCATCCGATGCCAAACAGACTCGATATAATAATCGAAATGAGGCCAAACCAGCCAACTATTTTCCGTGTCATGACAAATTGTATTTTAAATTCGAATTCGGTACGTTAACCAATAACAATACATATCAAAGTAATAATTTTTGGATAATAAACAACAAAAAATAACGTGAAAACAAACTTGACAATCTTGAATAAAAAATGACAAATTGACAACTGAACTGATTGACGTTAACGACGTGTGTTGTTGCCAAATGCAAGATTTTAATTTTCCTAAAATCAAAATATTTCCCATAACCCAGTACATACATATTTTGTTTCTTCAACATAATTTTAGATATTATGTATGTATGAGTCGGTAAATATTTAGTTATTTTAAGCTTGTTCAATAAAACTTACAGACGACCGGTATCCGACGCCTCATATCGCTAGCAGTAAGTAGGTACCAATCCAATGTATACCTTGTGTTGCGAGTCTTGTGACACGTTGAGGATGCTTTCAGAATAGGCAACAGGCGTGCATGTGTAAGTCCCTATACAAATGTAATGGAAGTACCTACTCTGGGCAATTCGTCTCCCTATAATACCAGTCATTAGGTGGTCATTAGTCTAGTCTATATAATTTGTGTCATTAGTACCCCTAGTTGCCCTAGTGTGTTTATTGTGCAAACGTTACATAATAATAATATATCGCGTTTCTAGGTTTCTAGTTCTAGTTTTATTGAATATGTCAAGAAATATTCTAAAACTTTTAGAAAAGTATTTTCGGCTGCCAAGTCCACATACATCGCTAATACAATAAAAGTAGCTGATAATAAGATCAAGGCTACATGGAATATTATTAACCAAGAAACTGGTAAAACAAAAAATCATATAAATTCCTTCACTCTTAAAGCAAATAATAAAACATTTACATCTGACGATGAGGTTGCCCGTGTTTTTGAAGACTTCTTCTCTCGGGTACCCTTAGAAACTACGAGAAATTTAAATTCCTGTCCTAATATTGCGGCTGCCCTCTTGGTGTCAAGCGTTGATAAGTGTAACAAAGTATTTAATTTTCAACATATAAATGGCGATGATATTCTTAAAGCATTTAAAACAATAAATATTAAAAAATCGGAAGATTTATGGGGTATATCAACTAATGTTATTAAATCAATAATTGATCCAATAGCTCCATATTTAGCTTTTATTTTTAATAAGTGTATTGACGAAGGAGTCTTCCCCGATTTAATGAAATATAGTAAGTTAATTCCACTTTTTAAATCTGGAGACAAGAGTGACCCCACTAACTTTAGGCCGATATCAATTTTACCAGCACTTACTAAAATTTTTGAAAAGATAATATACGCTCAATTAGTAGATTATTTGGTATTAAATCAAATCTTTCATAAGAATCAGTTCGGATTCTCTAAAGGTAAAAATACCACAGATGCTGGAATTGCACTTCTTAAACATATCCTTGACGCTTGGGAGGGTAGGCAGGACGTAATTGGTGTATTCTGTGACCTTTCCAAAGCTTTCGATTGCGTTGATCACCAAACTCTTTTAATGAAGTTAGAACATTATGGTGTCTCGAAAAAATCAGTTAACCTTTTGCGTTCATATTTGAGTAATAGAAATCAAAAAGTGATTGTTAATAATACTGCGTCCTCTGGAGCCCCCATTATAATGGGCGTGCCCCAAGGCTCAATATTGGGTCCTTTACTATTTTTAATCTACATTAACGATCTACCTTACTACGTGCATAATTTATGTGAGACAGTACTATTTGCAGATGATACTTCTCTAATTTTTAAAATTGAGCGAGGGAATAATTGCTCTCACGAAGTAAATAGTGCTCTCTCAAAGGTCGCACATTGGTTTAACATTAATAACTTGTCTTTAAACCCTAAAAAAACAAATTGTGTCAAATTCTCACTACCAAATGTAAGGAAGGTTGATTTAAGTATTAGTTTGAATGCAGATGCAGTCGAATTAGTTGACAGCACGAAATTTCTTGGTATTACCTTAGATTCACGACTACAATGGGATCCACATATTGAGGCCTTGTCGAGTAGACTCAGTTCAGCTGCTTTTGCAGTAAAAAAGATAAGGCTATTAACTGATATTGAAACGGCAAGACTTGTTTACTTTAGTTACTTTCATAGTGTAATGTCCTATGGCGTGTTGTTGTGGGGCTCAGCAGCCAATATTGGAAATATTTTTGTACTTCAAAAAAGAGCGGTACGCGCCATTTACAGCCTCCGCCGCCGCGATTCATTAAAGGTTTTGTTTAAAGAAATTAATATACTAACCTTAGCAGGGCAATACATCTACGAGAATATATTATATGTTAGGAAACATCTTGACTCATTCACTAAGAATAGTGATATTCATAATTTTAACACAAGAAATAAAAATAAGCTTGCCGTTCCAAGATTTAGACTTGAAAAAAGTAGAGGCTCTTTTTTGGGAAAAGGCATAGCATTCTTTAATAAAGTTCCACAAGAAGTAATCGAGCTGCCTTTGAATAAATTTAAAAAACATGTTAAAAAGACGCTCTTAAGCAAAGGCTATTACAAAGTAGAAGATTATTTAAATGATCATAACGCATGGTTGTAATAATTATAGTAAGATATTCCTATACTTAAGTATGTGAAAACTTTCCTTCAGCATTAGCTTTTTGTATAAATTTTATTATTGTACCTTTTTGTCTAGCAACGCCATAATTATTTTGTAAATGCGTTGCTTCTGTTAAAGCTGATGAGTTTTTTTCGCCTGTTTTTCTTGTCAGTTAAAAGATGTCCATAACAGGTGGTAGGTAAAAAAATGTTGGACGATTCATAAGCATTAATTTTATTTAATCTATATGAATAAAAATTTATTGACTTTGACTTTGACTTTCTAGTGTATTACTTTTCTCTTCTCTATTATATCGCGTTTGCTTTTAGAACTGTATTCTAGCTAGACCTTATTTCTTTCTTACTTTCTTCTTAAGAATTCAATATAACGATCTCAAACAAATCCAATCCGCAGTACCGGTATGTAGTGTGGATTGGTAGTGCAGTGTAGGTAGAAGGAATGATAATTTGACACTGACAAATAAATAGAACGTTGGTAAGTAGGTACTGTGGTAGGTACCTAATTCAAACTTCGTAATGATTATATAATTTGTGGTAATGATTATAGGCTGCTAAAAAGTTTTGATGTTGATATGAAATTAGACGTTAGTAGGTAAGGTGTAGGTACTTACTTTTACAATTTTAAACCTTGTTGTTATGTTATGACGATAGAATATAATTTAATTTTATATGCAGTTGTCTGTTTAGTAAGTACTTTAGTTTGGAAAGGTTATAAGGCTCAATCTATACTGAAATGGCAGCGAATAGACGCGACGAGATGCGGCGATCACTTTCTGTGTTACTTATATAATGAGTCACACCAACACATCAAAATGTGACTATAAAAATTACTGCATTTAATGCGCGTACTCGTGCAAGTACTAATAGTTTTTGTTTCATCGAAATCTGGCCAGGATTTCCAAAGATACAGCGTTGTAAAGTTTCACCAGCTTTTGAAAATTTGCTTTCCTTGCGCGCTATTGCGATGACGTCATGTCGCACTAACATCCTCGTTTGCGGCTGTTGCGGGTGATTTCCGTCTAACTGTACCTACATAGAGTTCGTCTGTGCGCAATCTTCGCGCAACTCGTGCGTTTTTGACGCTAGTTACAGTACATTTTCTTCGTTCTAAGGTTATGGTAAATGATTAGTATTCAATTTCGACCGCGCGCAGGCGCACTCTAAAACTGTCACCTACTGTCGATAGCGAAAGACATTTATCCCACAAACTTATCTGACCCAGTGGTGGAGGCGCCACTAGCAGTATAAGATTATCGAAATGGCTGTCAGTTTTTAGGGTGCATATTTAACTACCGAGTCAGTTAAGGTTGTAAGTACATTTTGTTTTGACGGTTGCTATATGTGTTGACAGAATCCCGCCCGCCATCCGCCATTACGAAAGTTGATTTAATTTATTATTCACGAAAATAAAACATTATTTGAAGGTGTTTTTTCACATGGGCTCAATACAAAATTTCTTAAACTTTTCATTGATCGACTTTAAGAAAAATAAATAAATTTATTACGAAACCGTGAGAGCGCAACTAACTATATAGCCAAAGAAGAACAATAGAGAAGGCTGTGGCCAAAGCCATCTTCTATTTCACTCGTTGCAGTAGGAGCGCAAGCAGCCGAGAAATAATAGCGGGCCATGATATAGCCAAAGGATTCTATGTAGGTATACGGAAGTGCGACGTGACGTCACACGTTAATGCCATTGGTTCACCCAAATTTTCCTCGGAGGTCGTACTTTTTTGAAGATAGGAAAAAAATAAAAACAGATTCTTTTTTCTCGAATTACATATTTTTTAGATATGTTGATAACAAAAATCATTGGTGTGACTCATTGTCAACTTTATTTGCATATGTATAAAAAGGCGAGTATTGTTTGAAATTACTGAAAAGGCGCGCCGCTGCGCGCGCAGTCACTTGGCCCCGAGAGCAATCGGTCATTTCAAACAATAGGTACTCGCCCTTTTAAATATGCGTATAAAGTTGAAAACTATTTAACACAGAAAGTGATGGCCGCGTCGCGTCATGTCCCTTTGCTGCGATTTCAGTATAGATTGAGCCTAAGAGCAATATAAGTTAATAAAGGAAAGAACTTGTGAACTGTACGGACGGTTACCTACTTAGTATTGTCCGGGCTTACATGACTTGACCGACTAGCTAGCTAGATTATCGGTATCCGCTGTGGTGAGCTAGGTATAGAGACTGAAATTGTCGTAAGTCCTACTTACTTATGAAAATAAAAAATCTATTCAATAGGTACCTATCTACCATAAACATACTCCATCAATTGGAGGGAGAATAAAATGAAAAATAGCTGAAACACTGTTCACGTCATCACGTGACCTTTTTATTTCCTTTGGACTGAGGCAGTGGTATTTTTTTCTTAAGTTCCAAAATAACGTTTGTATATTAAACATTAGAACTGCTTTGTTTTTGTTGTTTACACTTTTTAGCAGAGAGCTGCTTGTGCTATTTTATTTTACTTAAATTATTTCTTTATACTTGACTGCTTCGAGCAACGCGGGCCTTCCATCCCGGAACGGAAGGCCCGCGTTGCTCGAAGCTTGACTGTCGCTGGTTGAGTTTTGTTTGTAGATAAGTTGTAGAAATGCACACTTGGGTTATAAGATAGATAATTTTATAATAATTGATTATAGGTATGTACCTATTAAAAATCTTCTATGAAAAATCTTGAGGAGCCCCGTGGCGCAGTGGCACAGAATAATATTTGGCAGTGGTTAGTTTAGCGCGCTTGGCCTGCGATCGTTGAAGCTATGCAACTTTCGAAATTAATTTTGTATCCCATCGGAGCTAGGTAGGTAGTTGTGAGACGGGTCGACTTTTTCTAATACCTACTTCATTATTCAATTTAACTTTCGAAATGGTCGGACAGGGGATAAAAAAAATAAAACCGCCTTCAAAAAAACCACATCAAAAAAGTAAGAAATAATTCCTCACCAAATAAATAACGTAAGTACTTTGAAGTCGGGCGTGAAACATGTACAATTTCTTGTTGTTTTTGTTAAAACCCGCCCTACTTCAAAGTACTTACGTTATTTATTTGGTGAGGAATTATTTCTTACTTTTTTGATGTGGTTTTTTTGAAGGCGGTTTTATTTTTTTATAAAAATAATTTTTATTTCACTCTTTTTAGTGCATCGTGCAGGCAATTTACGTGTTTTCTGGTAAATAGGTATGTGATCAAACTCAAAACCTCCTTTTTCGAAGTCGGTTAAAATACCTTGAGGTACCCTTTTTAACAAAACAAGAATCATCTAAATCGGTTTATAAACAAAGGAGTTATGCCTAAAGATACGTATTAAATTCACATAACGTGGTAACGAAAACGACAGTATTTTCAAGATTTCCTGAAAACTACTGAACCGATTTCAAAATTTCAAAAAATGGGACCAACTTGGAAACCAACCTGATGTAATAACGTTTGAACTATTTCAATCGGTTCAGCCGTTTTCGAGTAATCGATGGACATACACAAAAAAAAAAAAAAAAAAAAAAAAAACATACATACAGACGAATAGAGAACCTCCTCCTTTTTGATTTAGAAGTCGGTTAAAAAGCATCATCTCGTGCTGCTCCGTGCTTCGGAAGGCACGGGTCCCTGCGTTTGCATTCGTTAATACCCACCAATCCGCATCGGACCCGCGTCACAGCGGTGACACTCCGTGTCCGTGAGAGTTCGAGCGCCGGTGACGTTTAGCCGACGCTAGGGTTGATACGAAATGGAATATCGACTTATGCCAAAGAAGGTTACGTGTAGGATGTTATATAATTTGTGTAATAATATTTAGGTAATGAAAGACACGTTCAATTTTCAATCAACTTTTATGGATATTTTTATTAAATATCTATACAAATGGGAAATAATAAAACTTCCGACAAAATAACTACTACTACTGAACGACATTGAATAAAATACTCAAATAAGAAACCGAGCAGCGTTATACTTTGTTTGTGAAAAATTAACTAAGCTGGCGACAATTTACGAATGACTAATTTCGAGTCGAAAATACTTTGTTAGAATATGTTCAGGAATACGTAGTATATCTCGGTAAACAAGTATCATTTTGGTGAAACCGAAGGCTTTGTCTGTGCAGTTATGGATAAGGTTGTGATGACGAATTACTACCGAAAGTATATCCTAAGGGATGGCACAGTGGATACGTATTTTGCCTAGCGTGCCATCGTCCGGGTGAATCCCTTAGACATATAACCTCCGGTTGTTCTCGTCTCGCAAACGGCGAGTATTTGCATAGACATAACCAAGGATAATACACCAACAACTTGTTCTGAAACATAATCTTGTCGCATCCGAGGTGCCGTACTACAAGTAGGTATGCACCAGAACAGGTTCTTGAAAATAGCCATGCCACATTGTATTAGGATCGATATATCATTACAGACAGGCAGGACTATTGTAGCATTAGCTACAATACAACAATATCAGGCTTATTAAAGCCTGATATTGTATTAATAGATCGACATGAACGCCACGCAATAATTGTTTATGTCGCTGTTCCCCATGACATGACAAGTTGACGACAACCTTGGGAAAGCTGAAAAAGATAAAGAAAACAAATATCTTGATTTAGCTCACGAGATTGTTGACATGTGGGACATTGATTCAGCAATTGTTGTTCCGAAAGTCATATCTGCCCATGGTCTGATAGCCAAGAGCCTCGATAAACACCTTAAGAGGCTTGCGTTAGGTGGATGGATCGGGAGTCAGATGCAGAAGGCAGTACCTACTTCTGTACACGGCCCGTGTCTGTCTCTGGATCCTTAACCATCGGTAGCCGGGACCCTGATCTTGCTACCGTTGGGGAACTGCATTTTTGTATTTTTAAATATTATATTTTTTAATGTTTTATATTGTAATAAAATTATGTTTAGAAATATAATTTTGTAAGTATTTTAAATGTAATAAAGGGAATAATAATAATAATATATGTACGTAAAATAAGCTACTAACAGTGGGACACAGTTAATGTGTCCGAATAAAATACTAAATCGTCCAAAGAAAATACTAAGTTAGCGACAAAAATACTAAGTAAGTCAATCAATGATCGCCCAAATAAAAATAAGTCCTCTCAATAATTATTTATTATCGACTGAATTTTAACAACTTTCGCATTTTTTGGCTTCCTAGTAGTTTCCATTTGAATGTATGAAGATTGCGCCAGCCCTAGGCCAAGGCATTCACCGACTGCCCGTTCCCCGCCCCGCGCGCCTCTCACGACCCCCGCTCACATCCAGACACCCACACATAGCCGCAAGCGATTTTACGTGCACACATGCTTAAGTGTCGTTTCTTTTCGCGTAAGTGTATATATTCTTTGCCCGCGTGGCGGGTCATGGTCATGGCCCATATTCTTCTTATCCATCCATAAGGAAGGCCTGTGCCACAGCAGAGGGACTTATGGCTGATGATGATGATATTGATTTGATGATGAAATGATTGTTCATCAGTTCTTCTTCTTCCCATGTTATTATATCCGTATAAAAAGATGATGTCAGCACAAAAAATATCGCCTTCCGTCGAGTCTATTTGTGGAACTCTGCAATCGCAATAGCTTTTGCTTGAATAAAATGGTACAGTAGGTAGGTAAGTAGGTAGATACTTACTGTGCGTTTCCATCGCTGCGATCGTTGGTCAAGTCGATCGGTACTAATCAATGTGATGATTGCCTCTAGTCAGTGATACATGTTCGGATTATATTCAAAGCCGTCTTAAGGTAGTTCGATCAGCTCAGTAGCGCCACTAATAGAAATAAATCATTTACGATTTATCAAGGGTTTAGAATAAAAGTTTCGGTTATTTTGCGCAAATAGAAGAGTAAAGTGCAATTTTTAAGTATTTTTTCATGGCCTCAAATATGAGCATTAAGTTATGGATTTCGATATTGCTAAATGTGGCCACTTTTGGCACTATTGAAACTCACGACTTATTGCTTAAGTTTAAATTCTTGAAAGTATATTTATAAAATGCATTTTACTCTTTTATTTGCGCAAAATAACCGAATCTTTTAATCTAAGGCTTTATTAAAATGAAATTGATTTATTTCCATTGGTAGCGCTACTGAGCTGATCGAACCACCTTAAAGGGTAGATAGAGCAACACTCAATTAATTCGATTACTCAAAAAGTCCACTCGGTAGCATATGTAAGTAGGTACCTACTACTTATCCACTATATTCTATTACTAGCCGGCCGTCCGCAGTTTACCCCGCGTGGTTCCCGTTCCCGTGGGAATATCGGGATAAAAAGTAGGTATCCTATGTGTTATTCCAGCCTATAATTTAACTATTTTGCAAATTTCATCTAGATCCGTTCAGTAGCTTTTGCGTGAAAGAGTAACAAACATCCATACTCACAAACTTTCGCATCCTACTAATATTATAAATGTGAAAGTACTTTAGATGTTTGGATGTTTGTATGTTTGTTATTCAATCACGCCAAAACGGCTGAACGGATTTGGCTGAAATTTGGGACACAGATACTTTGTAACATTTTTACATTCCCGCAGGATAACGTCATGTAGTCCACGCGGGCGAAACCGCGGGCGGAAAGCTAGTTTAAAATATTAGTAGGATGTGAAATCCCGTCATTCCAATTTGAATCTATCATACATATCGTTGGGTAATAAATAAACTAGAGAGGTACCTATGGTATGACAGATATGAATACCTTGGTTGGTCAGGCCTATTTCACTCCCCGGGCGGCTCGAAAACGCGGCGGCAACGCCTGCGGTGTAAATCCATAGAAATAAGAGCCAGAATATATGCGATAGAAAGAGATGCAACGAGTGGCCGTTCGTAATTTGCGCCGTACAAGCTGAATTCTACTTTATTGCGTTATAGTTAGAGTTGCTATTTATTTAAAAGACTTAGCGGAGTAAACTATCTGTTACATAGTAACTATTTAGTAATCTGTGGCTTGGTGTGGTCGAATCGAACACACCAAGGTACTTATTCATATTTGTCACACCACATCTTACACGAGCATAAAGAAAATAAAATAATAAAATACTGGGTAAAATATAAAACCATAATTTAACAGCATTTTGGTTTATTGAAATACGAGATACAACACAATCACGAACTGTTTATACAGTAGGTACATACATATACAATTAAAATAGTCTTGAGACTATCTAATAATACTAGTTTAATAGTTTTATTGTCAAACATGTCAAAGAAATTTTTGATCATGATTACGGTGATATAACGCGCTCCAATTCGATTATCCATACATTTTATATGACATTCATTACATAAAATAAATAAATAAAATTATCTTCGAATTAAATGCATTTTTCAGTTATGATTATTATAAGTTTACATTATAATGTTTATTTTTGTTAATAGTACCTACATTATATTTAAAAGTTGACAATTTAATCAGATAACAATTTATTACGTTTTTCATTATTAAAGTTGTCGTGGGAACGACACAATACGACACACTAGTGATAAAATAGTCCCGCCGAAGCATAATGTTCCTAAACTCTAAGACACAAAGTTGGATTCGGATTGAATGCTCTGAGAATCTACTCCGAAACGCAAAATCCAAAACTTCGTTATACCCGTCCCTCTTGCTCTCCCGTCATGACGGAATCGAGTGAATGGGACGGGTTAACGAAGTTTCAGATTTTACTTTTCGTAACGTAGACATGAAAGTACATTTTGCTTCGATGAAATCTACTATCCAATAAAGTCATACAATACAATTTATTAAAAGTGCATAAAAATACAATATGAACGAGTCCAATTCCGTTGTTTAATTTATTATCATACATTGTGTCGATACCTTACCTTACCTACTTACTTAATGTTAAAATAGAAGGTGCAGTGTGTATATCAAAGAATCAACGAGAAGTTAAGATACGTTTGCATCAGTAAATATTTCTTTACATGTGGCAGTTTTTCTGGATGCCACATTTACAAGTAGGCAAACAATAATGTAATAAAGGGAGCAAATATGTCTTATATTGCAGGGCGAGGAAGAGGTCCTCATGTTGTGATCGTAGTAAGTACTAGTATTTTTACTTTAGAGCTATCGGCCAGATTTTTCTTAGATTAACAACTTTTCTAGACGATAGAAAAGGAATTCAGCCGGTCTAGCATGAGCGACGCTCATGCTAGGCCGGCCTAGTCGAGTGACTCTGCATTCATTTTTCCGTCGTCTAGAGAAGTTGTAGATCGATTACTTGATTTTGGACTCGACTCTAGACTAAAATCTATAGTAGAGACCGCACCATATAACTTGGCAGATGAAGGAGGGGCGCGGTTAGTCGTCGTCGGTAGTACAATTTGCTGATAAATAAGCTTTATTGATTAAGCCATTCCCATGAAATAATTTTAGTTAAAGATTTTGTCACCTGCCAAGGTGCCAAGTTATGTGGCATAACGGACGGACTCTAGACAGCTGAATTCGTGTTCGTTCGGAACTAAGTTTGCCAGTGCAAATAAATAATCTCCCGAATATGGGTATAATATACCTACCTAAGTGGGTAATTTCCTAAATGTCTAGAGCACGATAGACCTCTTTAATCGCAAAGACACTTTGCTTGATAGATTCGTTATTGTTTTAAAGATTTAAAATAAATTCCAAACGGCGGAATTGCTATAAAGTTCTAATGTAATTCAGAATTTGGAACGTTTAGCCTTAGAAATATCTATTATCACATTAAATTTTTTCTTCATATTTATACAATATTTTGAATGTTTTAAATATTTTAATTGACTATCACAAAATCCGTAACAGAAAAAAATGTTTAAGTATAACTAGTGTAAGTAGGTAACATTATCTGTTTGTAAAATATGACATATTTTTACACTTCGATGATTATTAAACCCCTTTCAAGTCGCTGATGCTTTAAAACCTTATTAGATGTGACAGTGGTGGTGGAAGAGCCACTAGCAATACAAAATTAGCTGTCAATATGGACTGTGTCGGCTGGTAACATTATAAAAATTGTTTAGTTCCAAAAATTATCACTGTGTCAGATAAGTTTGTGGCACCTTAATGCAGGAAGCAGCCACGTTATACAAACAAGGGTCAAATCAAATACAGTTAGCTAGAAAATCTGTTCAAGAGACAAATGTGTTGTAAAATATTGATAGTAGCAGCCTTGCAGTAATAGCACAGAAATGGACATTTAATAAAAAGGCACTGATTGTGATAGTTCAGTTCCTCGTATTGCTCTATGTAAGAATGCCTGAGGCTTTATTCTCCGAAACACTAAATAATAAATAATAAGTAGGCAAGTATAACAAGAATAATATAAAAATCTGTTATTTTTATTATAATAATCTTCTATCAACATTACCACAAGATATCGCCTCACGAACTAATAAAAGTTCAAATATTTTTACGACCTCCGTGGCCGAGTGGTGTACGCACCGGTTTTTAAGGAGCCGCTATCTCTAGAGGTCCCGCGTTCCGGTCAATATTAAAAACGAACTATTCAATATTTCCTCGTTGTTCTTTCTAATTTCCGTAATACTATAGTTTGTGCGGTGTGTAGCATGGTGCCTATTACAGCAATCATGCAAAGCAATAAGTTCCATATACTATTGGAATAAAAGTCAAGAAAAGCAGCATTTTTGACATTTTTAGTGCAGCTTATGCTAGAAAATTAGACCCTATTCCTTGTGCAGAAGCAACATTTTGCTTTGCACGAATGAGCTGTCAAATGCACCATGCTACACCGCACAAATTAAAGTGCTAAAGCTACTACTTAGTTTGTTTGGTATTGAAAAAAAAAATGTATGTGATGGTGTATAAAATAATGGCACCGACGATGGATTTTTGAATGTTTCAATCTTACGCCTAAATGACATAAGGGATAACACTGAAATAAAAGCGCATTTTTGAAGTGCGCTCTTATTCGTTCGACCGTTTTTGACGCTCCGACCGGTTATCTTGTGGTATTGTTGTTCGAAGATAATAACACAATAATAATGTCTGAAATATACACGACATTTATGTCGTGTACTGTACTTATATATTTGAAATAAATAATAGCTTTTTTACCATCTGAATTGCTCTACTTCATAATTTATAAACAAGACATTGCCTAAAATTTATTGTGCATTCATATATTTACAATAATAGTAAGTATAACCAAACAAAAATAATAATTATGATGAAATTTGATAATAAATTGTTACTTAAATAAAACTTTGTGAAATAAATATTTGAAAATTTTAATATTTTGCCGTTAGCATATTTAGACGTTTAATGCAAAACTGTGCAGAAAATATTTACGATTCCATTCACTAAACTGTCTCCAGCTACCTACTTGTGTCAAATAATCTAACCATGCTATAGCAACCAAAATCAGTAAGACTGATATTGTCTCACAATAATTAATTCAAAGAAAGTGAATAATATAATAATAAGTTATAGTTAATATTTTTATACAATTACTATAATACATTACAAAAACTACACACGTATACGTACGTATACGTAAATTTAGATTTTGTGTATTTTGAATCTACTAAGAAATAATAAAATCTAAAGAACGATCTTCGTTCAGATCAATTTAATTCGTTGTGCATTCTCCGTGACTAATTGTGCCATTACTTACTTCTTTAAACATAACCATTTTCAATTAAGACAACATAATTAGAAATGGCGTCCATCTTACACCCCATCTCGCTCTCACATTGTTACTTCTGTATTATCTATCACACTTATGCTAAAATCGGCTGGTAATTTTCTTCCATTTCAATTCTTAAATCCGTTTTCTAATTTAAACCAATTTAATTTTCCTTCAAAACTAAAATGTATTAGCCTCCACAAAGGAAGTTTGTTTTCCAGTATAATTTAATTAGGTCGGAGAAAACGTGCATTATTTGAAGATTTTTGTTTAAAAAACAAGAATTATATTTCAAATAATAATTGTACGCGACTAATAAACACAAAGGTACATTGCTATGATTCAAATAAATAACTGTAAGTAGATGAGAAGCACTGTTTATACATTTTCTTCCATTTCAATTCTTAAATCCGTTTTCTAATTTAAACCAATTTAATTTTCCTTCAAAACTAAAATGTATTAGCCTCCACAAAGGAAGTTTGTTTTCCAGTATAATTTAATTAGGTCGGAGAAAACGTGCATTATTTGAAGATTTTTGTTTAAAAAACAAGAATTATATTTCAAATAATAATTGTACGCGACTAATAAACACAAAGGTACATTGCTATGATTCAAATAAATAACTGTAAGTAGATGAGAAGCACTGTTTATACATGTGCAAAATTCAATCTCAATATTAGCGTGAATTCAAACTTCTCGTAATATATCGAAAAGGCAATGGTAAAATTATCACCTAACATTTTGACATTACTTAATAATGCTGGACTTTGAAATATACGTATATTAACGCACGAACGAACCAGGGACTCCGAAACGCGAATTACGTAACTTCGTTAGCTGCGCCACTTTTACTCGATTCTGTCGTGACTGGAGAGTAAGAGGGAGGGTATAACGAAGTTTCGGAGTAGACCCTCAGAAACGCAAAAAGAAAATTAAATTGCGCTCGAAAATTACATTACAACAGAAACATACATTTCAGAACATTCACAGCGGAAAGGTTATTATTCCTAAACCTCCGCTTATTTATTCCTAAATTTATTACAATAAATTATTATTATTATTAGATTATCTAAATATTATTATGTTACATTACAACATACTCAACAAGAATATCAACAATGGACTTGAATTATTACTAAATAAATACATGTACAATAAACTAGTACATAAGCTTTCTTACATACACTTGAGAATCAGGCGACATGGTGGATGTTCAGTTTAACACCATGGATGCAGATCTTGACCCGACTGTGAAGTCTTTGTACTGCGAGAACACGCAGAGCTGGAAATAATAAGAATTAAACATTATTCAAAAATAAGGATGCTTATTAACAATGGTCATAACATAACAAATGAGAATTTTAGAACTACTAGGCGGATTTTAACAAATATTTCTCCAGTGAAAAGCAGCATTATTTCCTGAGTGAAAAAGGCTATATTTTATTCCGATATTCCCACGGGAACGGGTACCACGCGGAGCAGCTAAAATAAAGAGGAAAGATATGGATAAAGTTAAAAACTACGGCGCCGTTTTTAAAAATTCTTCACCATTCGAAAGCTACATTCTTCTTGAGTAACATAGGCTATATTTTAGACCGATATTCCCAAGGGAACCAAGGGAAACCTCGAGAAGCCACTATATAGTTAATTATAACCGATTACATTTTCGGATTTCCGCAATGGTAGGTCAAAGAAGGCACGTTAAGCCATTAGTCCCAGCTGAGTTTGCACTGCATTGGGCCCGCGTCCCCTTTCAATGTAGTAGAGACATTAAATGACTGATGATGATGAAGATTGGTAAAGATTAATTATAATAAAAAGTATTTATTGTCATTACCGTCCACTCCTGATTCAAAATACGGCAACATGATCATAACCATCAGTAAGGTAAGCAAGACAGCAAGAGGCGCTGTTTGGGTATGGTATGCGGCGAGAAAATTTTGTCGTGCTCGCTAGACCAGCATTATTATATAATATTGCTGATAAGATTATTGACTAACAATGCATTGAATGCAATTATGTAGCCGCAACAAGTTCAAACGACATTATCACGATACCGGTCCAATAAAATACAATTATCACCAATATCATTAATAGCCTGAGTAATAACCAAATCTTATCATGTATATTATTATGCTTATCTCACGTGAAGTGGAAGTTCGTAAACAAATGTCATGTTGTATAACAAATAAACTAACTTTAGGGTTTGTACTCCGCTTTAGGTTTTAATCAAAGCCAAATTGTTTCTTCTTTCATTCTTTATGGTAATGAGGTTCTTCTTGGACAGGTCAAAATGTGAATGATTGGCTAAAAATGGATACTTACCTTAAAATTAAATATTCAAGAAAGATTTAAACAATAGTTGTTTTTATAGCACCTTTAATAATTAAACGACTTCAAAAAAAGGAGGAGGTTATCAATTCGACTGTATTTTATTTTTTTATGTGTGTGTTACCTCAGAACTTTTTAGTTAATAAACCATTTTGGATAATTCTTTTTTTCATTTGAAAGGTGACGCTTCTCGTGTGGTCCCATTCAAAGGAGAATGCCGGATTCCGGGCCATGATGCGTCGTAACTATTTTATACCACAAAAAAGTTAATAAAAAATGCTTTCATATGAAACAAGAAATAATTAAAATAAATGTGGCGTTAAAAAGTTATAGAGAAAATAGTTTCACTGAATTTACCTATTTTGTATTTTTTTTTACATTCCTCCATTATCAGAAAGGCAAAGGGATCTAAGTCCGTACAGCCAATATATTAGGAAACATGTTTTATTTTCATTGTTTGACGAAAAAATCCAGATACTTAAATAACATTAGGTACCTATTAAAAAAACACTAAAAATATGTAACAATAGAAGCTGAAACTTGATAAAATCATGTTATAAACTTGAAAATGCTGTTTAAGTTGTCAAAGCCCTAAGTGCCCTAAAGCAGCCCACAGACGGTCAGTTCGCCGGTCGGCCTAGACCTCCATCGGCCACACACTAGACCGGTCATTCCCTGCGTCAATAGCCGGCTTTGAGGCCACACACGAGCAGTTGATAGCCGATAACTGTCAATATTGACTGCGGCCACACACTATACCGGCGGATTAGCTGTCAGTTCTAAACCTTTTACGAAACTGTGAGTGTGTGCCGATTGCGGCCATCTGACAGGCCGTTGCCGACAGGCGAACTGACCATTTGTGGGGCGCTTAATTAAGGTAAGTACAGTGCGCGCAGCGAAAGAAGAACACTGTCAAATGCTAGTAGAGGGGATTTAGCGCAGGTATAGTCGCGCTCAAAATAGTTGTAACCCGCTTGATACGTACATGCCTAGCATGCCAGTTACTAGTGCTAATGTGACAGTGACGTGCGAGTAAAGAAGCTGGGATGCGAGTCTGCCTACCCGATTTCCCTGCAAGGGAAAAAATCAAATAGCTTGCATCAAATCAAAGTGCTTGGCGCTAAGCAAGCCACCTATCGGTGCGTACGTGCGTACGAGGCCTAATAATACTTACAAATCTCGTCACGTAAAAAGAGCGCTAAACAACAAGCAAATGATGGAGGAATCTATATTGATTTCAAAAGACAAGGTACCTATATTTTTGCGACAAAAGAGGAAAATAACAAAACGTCATTTAGGTAAGTAATACGAAAATGTCAAAAAATTATAACCTCAAAACGGCTCCTTGAGATTGAGATTTCTCTTTTCTCCCGCATTACATTTTAATGATATTTTTCCCACATAATCTCGAGAAAATTACTATAGATTAACGGTAATTTCATCAAAGCGCAAACATGGCCTAACTTGTATGGAAAAATCGGCATTCTCCTTTCATCAAGAACTGACGAGAAGTTCTGGAGTTATCCTGAATAATGCGTATTTAGACTTTAGTTTGGTTATTTAGACGATTTCATATTTTCATCAAAGTGGGGATCATTCTCAAAATTGTTTTTTTTTTCGAAAATTTATACTTCTGACTTGATCATATTTTCACCAAGTCAGGATCAGGAGATGAAATCCTAGGAAAATCGAGAATAATTCTCAAATATAGGCAAGCCGTAGGTATGCGTTCCATTTATTTTTGAAGTTAGTCAAGTATTTGCATCTGGTAGTCATCATCTCATAGTGATGAGCTGATGATGGAAGCTACAACTCTTTAACGGAAGCTTTTAGAAGCTGGAGAATAATTCCTTCAGTATTAATCGTACGTATGGACTTGGACTAATAGTTATATTCTTTCAGGTTCTTGATGATGAGAGGTGAAACTCCTCAATAGTTAGTAGTTATATAATGTTTTATAAATACCATATGCACGAATTGACCTTTAGTTGTATTCCTTCAAGTTATCTTAGTTAGTAGCTAAAGATGGAAAGCTGAACTCCGTAGCGGTTAGGATATTTACAAAAATTTATCATAATCACCATGTAGTTTCGCTACGATTAGATATTTACACTAAAAATCGAAAAATAAAACGTTTTAAAAAAATGTAACCGCCTTGAAAAAGAATCTTCAAACAAAATTAACAAACACTAAAAAACGAAAAAAATAATTAGAATTTTTAATGCAAAGGACGAACATTCGTGACTTTTTCTAACTTATCTTGGTACTTACTGAACTTTTTTACTATCACATTTTTCCTATACTTACTGAACTGTTTGAAGTCGGTGCCAAGCCAAAATGAATAAGAACGAATTATACTGAGTGAAATAACAAACATTTAAAAAACCCGGTCCCAAGCGTGAGGTGTAGGACGTATTTACCTCAAATACATATTAGACTTGGCACCGACTTCAAACAGTTCAGTAAGTACCAAGATAAGTTAGAAAAAGTCACGAATTTTCGTCCTTTGAATTAAAAATTCTAATATTTTTTTTCGTTTTTTAGTGTTTGTTAATTTTGTTTGAAGATTATTTTTTAAGGCGGTTAATTTTTTTTTCTTAAAACATTTTTGTACTTTTGGACTTATTCATAACTTTGTTTTGCCTTCAAACCCTTACTAGAATTAGTCTCAATGTAAAATTATTTTTACGTTTCTGTATTCACAATGCAATTTTTATTACATTAGAAAAATCGATCCATCTCACAACTAGCTCCGATGGGAATCGAACCCATGACCTTTCACTGTCCGGGCGAATTCATTAACCACTGAGCTACATAGTCGCTCGCCGTAGCGACTCGATTCGATACAGTTGATTATTTCTAATACATGTTAGTACAATTATAATATTCTGTGCTAATATTTTATTTTAAATATTTTCCATCGTCTCAAGGTAGTCTTTACACCAAAATTCAGGTTAATGGATTTAGTTACGAATCAGACATTGACAAAATATATTACGCATAGTAACACCAAGACAATCTGTGATGGATGTCGTACGTCACATAGCAAGGTCTTGTGGATTGATTTGCATAGCAAGTTATTTCTTTATCCTTTATCTATTATCATCACTAAAGGCCCGTGAATGTAATTAATGGTGTGTAGCCAAGTGGAAAGAGGAACAGAACAATGTTTATTTGTCTCAATTTGCCCAACGAGACGTACCTTGATACGTTTAGCTTGAAAGAGCATAGCAGGAAATCTCATAAATTTCATATTTATATGTATACAAGCCTTCCACCCGGGGCCTCGCCCGCGTGAACTACACGACGTTATCCCGCGGGAATGTAATATTTTTTCGGGATAAAAAGTAGCCTATGTCACTCTCCTGCCCCCAAACTTTCACCATACCAAAAATCACGTCAATCCGTTGCTCCGCTTTGACGTGAAAGGAGAACAAACAAAAACACTTTCACATTTATAATATTACTAGCGGCCGCCCGCGGTTTCACCCGCGTGGTTCCCGTTCCCGTGGGAATATCGGGATAAAAAGTACATATAAACCTTCCTCTTGAATCACTCTATCTATTAAAAAAAAACGCATCAAAATCCGTTGCGTAGTTTCAAAGATTTAAGCATACAAAGGGACATAGGGACAGAGAAAGCGACTTTGTTTTATACTATGTAGTGATTAAGTATAGTTGGTTGGGTTGCCTAAGTTCGGACGTTTTGCGTCGATTGGAGACCGTATTGCAAAATAATTTCTTGCAACTACTTTCCAAGGAACTGTTAGTGAAAGCTAGCAAGTTAGCTATAAAAACAGTGATCTGATTATATTTTATTTATTTTGATGCATGCAATGGATTGTGCGAGACACACTTCCAAAGTGACGGTTAGGCCTTCGGCACACTTGACGGAAATTCGCCAATGGAACGCCAATACATGTTCTTGCATATAAATGACTAATAAGAGCTAGCGCGCACGGGTGACTTTTGTCACCGTGACTGTTTTGTCTCTCACATCAATAGTATGAAAAAGTCGCGTCGCTCGTGCGCGCACTTTTATACTAACCCGTAGACTTGATGCGAGTGACAAAATAGTTGCGGAGACAAAAGTCACCCGTGCGCGCCCGCTCTAAAGCCCCCAGTACAGGATGGCCGATCATGGTCGGCGACCATGTTGGGCCATCGTGTACAGGGGCGGTTTGCGTTGCTCGCAGACGGCAATCACACGCAAACCGGCCCTGTACACGATGGCCCATCATAGTCGGCCAACATGATCGGCCATCCTGTACTGGGGGCTTCACGGGCACACTACGCGGAAGATCGGTCGTTCCGTCGCGGACCGCTTGCCTTCTGCGCCTGTTCCGTCCTCCGTGCACTGATCTTCCGTCGACGTTAGATCGGCAACGTAAGTATATATAGGTATTTTTTTACTAAGTTTCAAAAAACCTGTTTTTTTTTCACTTCTGTAGCCACGATATTAGAGTGCATAGGAGAAAAATATCTGCCGGCCTAGCATGAGCGGCTTATAACGCGCGATATGATATGGTACGGCATGTTGTCTTGCTTACACCTTAGTGGGGTAAGCAAGACAACTTGCCGTACCATATCATATCGCGCGCTATAAGCCGCTCATGCTAGGCCGGCTGGACTTAAGTTGGCCATAACATATCACAAAATCGTACTGTAATTCCTCGTGGTATGACTAGAATGAGATTTTCTTTTTTTTTATTTGTTTTTAGTCTGATATTCCCTCCTCAGCCTTCTTATAGTAGAGTTCACGGAACTTGACCACAACCATAGACAAAAAACCTGCGCAGTTGCATCATTTATCATCATTTAGTACAAAAGTGTTTCTGCGCAGGTTTTATTGTATAAATACACGTCCTTCTTGTCGCAATGGCGTTCGCGGTATGAGGAGAGAGGCTGAATAAATTGGCCGACCAAAGTATGTTGCCAGCTGCGATAAATATAGCTTCATTTGCGGTAAATTGTATATATCCGGTCTTATGTCAGATCCGACCTTAGGCAACCTTAGGGATATTAGAAAATAACAAAGTTATTATACAGCATTATTCATTTATACCATATTCAATCATCAATCAACAATATCTCTAGATAACCGGTTGGAGTGTCAAAAACGGCAGAGCGAATAAGAGATAATTATTTCATAGCGATTCTTATAACTTTTGACGTTAGCTCATAAAATTCGTTACTTTCTTCTCCATGTAAAAAAACTACATTCGGTGTCATATTTGAGTTGTGCCATAGTTCGTGATCGTGAGGCGTCAACTAGTGGTACAGTGCCACAACCTTTTCTGTGCCGGTGACAGCGGCGCTACGTACGTTTTTCTTTTTTTTGTAGTAATTTAACCGGCCCTGACTTCTAAGAACTTCAGCCGCCAGCAGCGCTATAGTTGGACATCAACTTGACAGCAAAATGACATTAAAAAAAATCACGTTAGTTTCACATTTTGGCCACCGGCACAGCAAAGTTTGTGGCACTGTATTGTTGATTGAAGTACTTATTCAATTTATAAAATTTGTTTTACCAAAATAAAGGGAATTAAGTACTTTGTCACGGCTCACTGATTAAATTAACCCTGACCCAACATTGTGGATAGTAAAATTAGTACAACAACCAATGTCAGTCATACATTCACAACAGTTATGATATAACAACAGGAAACAAGGCCAAGGCGATGCAGTGACCCACTTACCTTATCTTTGAGTTGTTGACACATATGAAGAGCAGCGGTGAGCATAAATAGAACATCGCTCAACCATGGCACTGCGCAGTCCGCTTGACAGGAATCAATCCTCATCGTACCGTGCACCGAACTTAACTGGTATGCGACAAATATCAGTTTTTGTGATTGTATATAAAACGATATTGCCAAGTCTTCCGGTAGATTTGGTGTGAGGGCCTTCTGCAAATCACGAGGAAGCTAATACACACAACGATAATAATGTAACATCACATTTTCATATAGAAATTCCAATAGTTCACAGGATTTAGCTTACCATATTTCTACTTTTCATAAGTTCGTCAATAGCTTTTTTCTTAGGCAATACTAAGGCAGTGCGGGCTCTTTGAAGGGATCCGAGTAGACACTGTATGATGTGCAAGACTTCTTCTGATGATCTGTATTTAAGTAAATGAGAAAAGAAATTAACGAAATTAATGAACTACTCATTGATTGCGCAATAAATTGCACAAAACATTTCAATTTAAAAATATGAGCTTAGCAATATTTTGTAGGTAGTGTTTGTCATGAAGTCTTTGGTATAAAAATATGACTTTCGGACTGGTAAATAATGAAAAATATTGTGTTAAAACATGTCTTTTCATATGTTAATATTAATCCTGATGTACAAAGAAAAGTTTTCATGAGAGAGACCTTAAAAAAACATACAGTTTACTCAAATAAAGGGAAAGCTATACATAATGTTTTATTACTTGATAAATAAAGGTCTAGTTCTATACTATTTAACGCATTATTACCTGAACACATAATGCTTATCAACATTGTCAATGTAGCCTATGGCCTGTTGCAGATGGTTGGCTGCATCTTGAATCTGCTGCAGTTTCCAGGGGCCATCCTGGTTGATCGATGTGCGACATATAGTGTGCAACTGCCTTAAAACCTTAAAGCTTATGTCCTGAAATTTAAAATTAGTTATGCTAAGTGTAATAGCAATAAAATGACAGGGAAGTAAGAATAAGAATAAGAATAAATTTATTTCTGTATAAAACTTAGTCTAAAATTTACATAAATTTTAAAAAGTAACATCTATTTTCTTTATCCTACTAATATTATAAATGCGAAAGTTTAGATGTTTGGATGTTTGGATGTTTGGATGTTTGGATGTTTGTTACTCAATCACGCCATAACGGCTGAACGGATTTGGCTGAAATTTGGAACACAGATACTTTGTAGCCTGGAGAGGAACATAGGCTACTTTTTATCCCGGAAAAAATCACATTCCCGCGGGATAACGTCATGTAGTTCACGCGGGCGAAGCCGCGGGCGGAAAGCTAGTAATACATAAATCAGATATAGTTAATTACACAAAATTGCTGTTGATATTGTTTAATAAATGTTAGTAGTGCAAAATAATCTAAGCGATACCTAAACTAAGTAATACTTGTAACTTAGGCATCTTTTTAGTGAAAGTAGGTTAGTGCTTACATAACTATTTTTTAAAATAAAAATGAATTTATCTATATATATAAAATTGAGGGGACATAACTCACTCATCACGAAATCTCGAAAACTACTGGACCAATGAAGATGAAATTTGCCAAGAAGGTAGATTATGACTAGGAGACGTCCGCTAAGAACGGATTTTGGGAAACTCCCCCTCTAAAGGGGTATAATGGGGGGTTAAGGTTATATGGAACTTCCTCATCTATGGACTTAGAAGCATAAAAATCGGTACGTTGGATACTGGTTACGACTGAAAATGATCTGAGTAAGCAAAATAAAAAAAACTCCCCCTTAATAGGGTAAAATGGGGAGATAAAGTTTATATGGAACTTCTTCATTTCTGAACTTAGACGTATGAAAATTGGTATGTTAAATACTGATCACGATTGAAAATTATCTGCGTAAGCGAAGTTAAAAAAAAACCCTCAATAGGGTAGAAAGGGGGGATTAAGGTTTATATGAAAACTTCCTCATTTCTGTACTTAGAAGTATAGAAATTGGTATGAAGGATACTAGGTCCTCATTAAAAATGATCTGCGTAGGCAAAATAAAATAAAAACACCTTATAGGGTAGAAAGGGGAGTTAATGTTTATATAGGGTGAGTGGGGGTATTAAAGATACGGAGCTTGGATGTTTATGGCTCAATCACGACTACTTAAACGGCTAAATCGATCGGGATAATTGAACTCTGGCCGGGAAAATTTCATACGGTTTTTTTTACCTCGGGAAAAAGTAAAGTTTTTTTTTGTTCACTTTATTCAATGAAGCAATCATGCACGAAAATGAGCAGTCATGGGACCCATCCCATGACTGCTCATTTTCGTGCAAAGCAAACAATTCTTTATGCATTGGAATAAAACTCAAGAAAACCAGTTTTACACAGTTTTTTGCAAAGTATTGACTTGTTTTTTTGCATTTTGGTAGTTCAAGAGTAGGAGAATGTCCAAATATTATTCATACGATAGTAGCTCCTGTTTGTATAGGTATCGTTCATTACCTTCTGATGCCTAAACCACGGGTAGCGTGGTCGGCCTGCGATCGATGAGGTTATGTTACTTTTGCAATGGTCTATCATGGGATTGCTGTTAAAAAATATATCGTGTTTCGGAAGACACGATAAGCCGATGTTTCTGGCTGCATTTGGATTGGTTAGTACACCATAACTTCAATGGGCCCGTGTGGAAGGTCATGGCCCATTCTCCTTATCCATTTATATGAAGGCCTGTGCCCCAGCAGCGAGGACATTAAATAGATTGATGATGGTACTAATGAGACCTTAGAGAATGCCTATCTACCTACTTTTTAACACAAAATTTTGCGATGTAGTACTCGCGGACGTAGTCGCGGCCGCCGGCCATTCATATTCCTATTTCTACTAGCCCTACTATTATTATAAATGCTAATTTGTATATGCTCACGTCAAAACGGCTGAACCAGTTTTGATGAAATTTGGAATGGAGATAGTTCGAGACAGTGCTTCCGGGTGCTCCTACTAATTACTCCTACTGATAGGAGCACCGGGACACCCATATCCTGATGCTAGGAAGGACATAGGCAAATTGTAACCGCGGGAATAAGACTCATTTCCATGGTAAAATAAGTTTTAGCTCGGGCAAAGCTGTAGAATGGAATTGGTATTTAAGGCGATAGTTTGAGTTCATGGGAAGGATGTTGTTTAGAATAGAGACAGTTTAAGGCCCTGGAAAGGACATATTTTACTTTTTACCGCGGGAAATCTCACTGTATGGAAAAATCACTGTAAGCGCGGGCTAATTTGGGGGCAGAAATTGGTATTTAAGTAAATAATTTGAGACCCTGGCAAGGATTATAATATCATACTTATTCCCACGGGAAAATCAATAAGTAGGTATTATTTGTTTGTCCGTCTTTCACGTCCAAACGGAGTAACGGATCAATGTGATTTTTGGTACGGGGGTAGATTGGGAGTTGGAGAATGACATAGATTATCCCGGAAAATATTACATTCCATCAGGATAATGTCGTGTAGTACACGCGGGCGAAGCCGCGGGCGGAAAGCTAGTATCTATATATTTTACTATCAGTTTTGTTATATAAAATTAATTAGGTCTATTTATTATATATTTGATGGCTATGCTGCGCACTCGACACTCTCATAGTCAATTAAACTATGGAACCTGAACTCAGCACTTTTTCTGGCAGGACAGTGCTCATCTCCTGTTTTGTGTTGGCTGGGCTTATTGAAGGGCTTACACGAAGCACATGCGGCAGGTTCTTGTCGTTTACTACATTCTTTAATGGTGTGCCCAACACATCCACAATGTCCACATGTAGGGTCTGACTCTCGACAATATTTTGCGGAATGACCATAAAGCTGACACTTGTAACATCTAGTTACAAGTGTGAAGTCTCGCACTGGGCATGAGGTCCAGTTTATAAATAATCGCTCCTGTGCTATGAGAATTTTCCTTAGTCCAGGAGTTAATTCTAGTATAAAATTACAATATTGAGCGTCTTTTTTTCCTGATTTGTGACTTAATTTTACAGAACTAAGGAATTGGTCCCGACTTATTTGTGGATGTTTGTCAGATATGTTCTGTTCGAACAAACATTCAAAAACTTCCTTATCAGTGCTATTGGCAGGTACCCCTAATGATATTATTTTCGGCTTCCTTTTTCTGGTGTCTTCAACCTTCAGTCCAGAAGTTTTTAGCTGCTCTGACTGCTTCAATTTTTCAAGGTCTTCTTTGCCTTGAGCACTAATTATGATTCCTCCATCTTTGGTTTTCCGCATGCCCCGAATACGTAATTTGAGCTCATCAGGCTTGATGACTGTTTGTATGAGCTTCTTAGTCTCCTCGCTAGTTTTTTCTTTGTCCTGGGGGTAAATGACGACACTGCTGGTGTTGAGAGGGCGGGCAAGTGAATTTTTTCCTATCCTAACGATGTCAGCAAAGGAAGTACTCTGGCTCGTTTCTTTTTGCGAAGAGCGTAAACACTGCTTTAAATCCTCGAACTGATCTTCTAAATGGACAGCAATACCCTTTTTTTCGTGCATATTTTTAATTTGAATTTGTGCCGAGGTATATTTTTGCTTCAATGACTGATATTCCACAGCCATTTGAGACATACCTCCCATAACGTTCATGCTGATGGCGCCGATTTTTTACTTTTGTTCGGAGTTTAATTTTCCCTCGTTGGAGATTGAACAAATGTTATTCAGTAGGAGTTCCATTTGCGACAACCAACCTTTAATCTCCACAGTTGACATTGCTTCAATAGGGGCTCCTGTGGGGCTCGCTGCCCCTTCCTTTTGAGGTCTAGGGGCTTGGGTTCTCTCTCTGTCTCTCGGGCTCTCAAAAGTCATGGTTTCTTGGTTAAATCTTAAGTAATTCATGATAACTTATATTAACTACTTTGTTTTGCTAACACACACTAAATACATCGGCAAATACATGACCGAGATACACTGACCCCGATTTTCGCGGAAGCAATATTAATACAATAAGGCGCGAATATCAAATAAATTTTGCAGAAGGCACGCACGGCACGTCCATCTGCTAGCTTGGCTGAATCGAATCCATCCATCTAGTTTTTAACAATCCATCCAGTTTTTATCCTTTGGTAAAATTTTAGGATGGAAACAAAATATTCCATACTAGTGGCCGCGCGCGGTTTCACCCGCGTGGTCCTGTGGGAATATCGGGATAAAAACCAGCCAAGTGCGAGTTGGACTCGCGCACGAAAGGTACCGTTCCATCAAAAAAAAATATGTTTGTTGTATGGGAGCCCTCCTCCATTTATTTTATTTTAATTTAATTATTTATTTTTGAAGTGAATAAGTATACTTACATCTAAATTATTCTGTGAATATATCAAGAGTCTACCTGTTACCGTTAATAATATCAAGCAAAAAATGGCAAAAAAAACATGTTTGTTGTATGGGAGCCCCCCTGAAAAATTTGTTTTATTCTGTTTTTAGTATTTGTTGTTATAGCGGCAACAGAAATACATCATCTGTGATAATTTCAACACTAGCTATCACAGTTCATGACATACAATCTGGTGACAGACAGACAGACAGCGAAGTCTCAGTAATAGGGTCACGTTTTTACCCTTTGGGTACGGAACCCTAAGAAGTATCCTATGACTGTGTTATTCCAGCCTATATAATTATCTATCTCTGTTGCCAGTTTTTTCCAGATCCGTTCATTAGTTTTTGTGTGAAAGAGTAACACACATCCATACATCCACACATCTATACTCACAAAGTTTTGCATTTATAATATTAATAGGATTAGCTATCTGCCTGCAGCTTTATTTGCATGAATTACATGATGTTTTCCTGTGGGAATGAGATAATTTCCCAGGGTAAAAAATAGAATTTAAGCTATTCTAGACCATAACCTATATATGTATCAAATTTCATCCAGCCAGATCTGAGCCCTTCACCTTGATTGAGTAACACACATGCAAACTTTCACATTTTATAATATTAGGACAACTTGTTGGTTTGAATTTATTCTATTCTTATTATCACAGATACATTGCACATAGCCTGTCTAGCCTAATTTATCATAAATAGAAGTTTGGACAGTGCTCTGCAATGATGAAAAGGCTTCTAAACTAAAACAAAACACATGTGATCCAAGAAAAAATTAACTTATGATATAAGAAGCTTTGCTAGCATTGAGTTGATTTACAAAATTGTTGTTTACAGCTACACAATACTTATGACCAAACTAGTGGCTTCCAACTGTTTTGTTCCAGTCGTAATATTGGGTTGAAATATAAGCCTATGTCACTCAGGAATAATGTAGCTTTCTACTGGTGAAAGATTTTTTAAAATTGGTTTAGTAGTTTTTGAGATTAATCCATAACAAACACTAAGTAAAACTCACTGCATTTGTGATGCTGTCACCAGTGAGAGTCACTATACATTTGAGTTGTTCAGGTTGTGATGTCAAAATAAACTTGTCCTGTTTCTGCCCTTCATTTCCATACAGTGGCACAGGAAATCTGTGAGCACATTCCTGAAAAGTAAGGGCAATATTGAATTATATGTCGATGTCAAGTTATTTACTCATGTCACTACTATAATTCATCACCGACACTTACGACTAAAAGAGAATGAAGCTGATGTAATATAGCATGAACCTCCTCACGGAGAACCCATTCAAATTCTTCTTTCTGAAAACAATTGGACATTATGAATAGAGAATTACTATACATAATTTATAATCAGTTCGAACATTCACTATTTATCAGCACCAATTCACACATTGTACATACTAAGTTTGCAGCCTCTTCTTTTTCGTTATCACTCATTTCAATCATATTTATTGGATGTATAGGAAAGTTTTATCAAATGAAAGCGTCGTCAGTCGTCACCCGCTCACAATCACAAGTGAATTTTTCTTTATTACATTTCTTTCTTTCCTTTTTTTCACATGGAAAATATCTGTAATCTGAGTGAAATAGAAATTTACGTTTTCCTCCAGCCAAAGAGTATATAATCACTACGTTTTACTCCAGCCGCCAGCCAGAGAAAGAGAAGAAAAACTGCGTGACTTTGACAAGATTGACATTACCATTTTCGTTCAGAAACTTGAAATCACCACAGATTAAATTATGTTAAAGAAAAAACCAACAAACTCTAATTATTTACTTTTTAAGGTAGAACTTCGAGTTTTGCGCAGGAAGCGAAAAGAAAAGGACGGGATTTTCTTAATTTTCTAAATTAGTTTTTTGGTGCTTTTATTGTGTAAGTGTGGTGGAATTAGTGCAATAATGTGCCATTAATGAAGAACAATGAAGTAAAAGTGAGAAATAAAGTAAGGCGCTCCGTACGATTCAGTGTTGTTTGAACGTAATGATCTTTTTAAACGTCGGGCCCGAATCCTCCACTTTTTTCGTTTTCATCATCACAAAACTGGGGCCCTACCTACCAAGCACCATCGGCTCGAAGCCGATTACGACGCACGCACGCACGATGCGTCGCTGACTGTTCTTGCGAAAAAAATGCGAAACAAAATAATGCTATTCATTATCAATAATAAATATGAATAAGGCCACAATCTTATGCCCCCAGTACACGATGGCCGATCATGGTCGGCGACCATGACCAATACATCGTACATTGACACTTTTGAAAGAACCTTTTTAAACTTGTTCGATCAAAAGTGTCAATGTACGATGTATTGGTCATGGTCGCCGACCATGATCGGCCATCGTGTACTGGGGGCATTATATGTAAGCAATGTAATGAGCGATTTTCTGAGAGGCCATTTAAAAAAAAAAGCTTCCAATTGCTTCACTAGATGGCGTTGAATACGTATGTACATGTCTATGGTATATTTTGGTATGAAACATATTTAAATTAATTACTTTTTAACAACCCAAAGGAAACTAATAATATATTAAATAAGTACTACTGTGAGGAACAGAAACGAAATAGGTAAATTTAAAGATTTAGGTAAATAAATAACATCTGTCTGACGTTCCGTTTTACGTAAAAAAGTCGCGTCAAAGTAAAATTTATAACGTTCCGTTCCTTCTAACTGCATAGGTGGGACAGCGCCATCTGGTGAATGAGCTTTCAGAAAATCGCCCATTGAAATTTGTATTGTTTATGGGAAATAAAGTTTTAATACTAATAATAATAATATTCATACCATATTCGATTGTTGTAAATGTATTAAAACTATTATCAGTATGGTTATAATTCAAATACACATTGTGCATTTCACACTTAAAACAAATATCTTGATTTAGCTCACGAGATTGTTGACATGTGGGACATTGTTCCGATAGTCATATCTGCCCATGGTCTGATAGCCAAGAGCCTCGATAAACACCTTAAGAGGCTTGCGTTAAGCTAGAAACACATTTCGCTGGCGCAGCGCAGCGCGATCGGTTTCATACATTTAGTATGGCTAGAAAGAAACACATTTCTCTGGCGCAGCGCAGCGTATCCGCTCGCCTCCGATTGCGCCAGACTCCCCACCACTTTCTAGCATTGTATCGTCAGATGCTCAGATCAAATACTATAGAACAGAGTAGAGTTTCTATAGTATTTGCTCAGATTGTTCTGAGGTCAGATGGCTCGGTAGCGGACTGCGCAGCGGAGCTCTGCATTTTGCTTTTTACTACTTATGTTCTCCGATTTCTCCGTCAATAATGGGCCAATTTAAAAAATATTTTTTTTGTTTAGAAGAGTCACCAATTCATTATCATGTAGGGTTGTTAATTATACTGTTAAAACAGTATTAAAGTGTTTTTAGTACACTATACTTTTTAATTTTATAACATAAATAATGTATAATTCTGATTTGAAAATAAATTACACTAAATATTTCTAAAATCGGTTCAGTATTTTTTGAGTTTATCTATTACAAACAAACAAAGTGTATTTATAGTATTAGTATAGATATAAATTGCATCTCGTATTCATTCATCATCATCTTATCATCGTAATCATCAACATATATTTTTTTGGATTTAATATGTTCAAGTAAGAACAGAAATTGTTTTCAAAATTAGAAGAAAACATAATGCAGATGTTAGCTCGGCAACGACTCGATTGACACTGATCAAAAATTTCGTCAGGACGCGCTGCGCCACACTAGTAAAGTGTGCACACCCGGGTCGACGCTGCGCTGCGCCAGAGAAATGTGTTTCTAGCTTTAGGTGGATGGATCGGGAGTCAGATGCAGAAGGCAGTACTTCTGGACACGACCCGTATAGTGAGAAGGTTCCTGTCTCTGGATCCTTAACCATCGGTAGCCGGGACCCTGAACTTGCTGCCGTTGGGGAACTGCATTTTTGTATTTTTAAATGTTAAGTATATTTTTTAGTGTTATACATTGTAAAAATTTAATGTTTAGAAATATAATTTTGTAAGTATTTAAAATGTAATAAAGGGAATAATAATAAATCGACTATTTTTCAGTCAGTTTTTAGGCTAAGCTTTTGCTAACTCTCAAGAGATGGCGCTAGCATAATTAAAGAAATAGCTACCTATGCAAAAAAGTAATACCTATAGCTGTATAAATAGGGTGCATGCAACAAATTAAATATCAGAAAGAAATTAAAAGTACACAATTGTTGTTAGATTTTTTATTGAAAGTTAAACAAATGTCGTTGTTAAAATTAAAATGTTGGCTTTATAAAGTTAGAAGTGTAGTTAATAATTATATTCATACTTGCATGAAGTTTAAATAACCAAAAATAATAACAGATTGGCAAGAAACAAACTCGGCAGAAGGCCGTTTGGTGTTACCGGCCATATTGTTTGAGCTATAAAGGAGGTATGAATGATAAGACGGAGCGGGCCTCATTCTGCATCGGGAATGGGGGAGTTTCCTGCAGTATTTTTTTGATGCACTAGATAGCGCTGCAACCCTAACACAACCTACTTTTTTCAGCATATTATGGCAAAGGATTAGTTCACTGAGCCTAAAAAAGACTTGTGTGTCGGTCGGTTGTACTGTCAAATTAATCTGTCTGTGGTAAAGTTTTTCTTCTGTCAGATCTGCGGATTGCTTTGCTGCTATGCGTTGGTGTTGGTGGTGTTTGTGAGCGTATTCGTTTTTCTTGATAATTTGATTGAAACCTGGCATTGAATTCTGGGGGGCTATCGCGTAACTTTATGGATACGAACTTCATACGTTTTTGGGAACTCAATTTTATTAAGAAAATAGCCGCTATCAGTTCCTTGTTTTGTGACGTCGGCGTCAGGTATAACGATAACTAGCTAGCAACGTTCTACAGTGTTCTGTTCAACAAGAGCAAAAATCTATCAGAATAAGGAATTCAAATGACAGTTGAAGCCCATACCCATATCCAGATTTCTTAGCCGGTAGCCCCCCAGGGGGGCTACCGGCTAAGAAATCTGGATATGGGTATGGGCTTCAACTGTCATTTGAATTCCTTATTTTGATAGATTTTTGATGCTTTGTTCTGTTGAACGTTGCAACGTACGCGGTAGCCCCCCAGGGGGGCTACCGCGTAACTTTATGGGTATGAACTTCATACGTTTTTGGGAACTTTAAGTCAATTTTATAAAGAAAATAGCCGCTATCAGTTCCTTGTTTTGTGACGTCGGGTATAACGATATCTAGCTAGCAACGGTCAACAGAAAAAAGCAGCAAAAATCTATCAGAATAAGGAATGAGCGGTTTTCTGAGAGGCCATTTAAAAAAAAATAAGCTTCCAATTGCTTCACTAGATGGCGTTGAATAAGTATGTACATGTCTATGGTATATTTTGGTATGAAACATATTTAAATTAATTACTTTTTAAAAACCCAAAGGAAACTAATAATATATTAAATAAGTACTACTGTGAGGAACAGAAACGAAATAGGTAAATTTAAAGATTTAGGTAAATAAATAACATCTGTCTGACGTTCCGTTTTACGTAAAAAAGTCGCGTCAAAGTAAAATTTATAACGTTCCGTTCCTTCTAACTGCATAGGTGGGACAGCGCCATCTAGTGACTGAGCTTTCAGAAAATCGCCCATTCAATTGACAGTTGAAGCCCATACCCATATCCAGATTTCTTAGCCGGTAGCCCCCCTGGACTTCGTTAATGGGGAGAAACGTACAAAGCTTTTTAAAGATGGCGTTTTTGTGATTGGAGTCCACTTTCTACCTAATCTGTGTACTCTTTGGTCGACGATTGATTATTTAAAGCCCCCAGTACAGGTTGGCCGACCATGGGTCGGCGACCATGACCAATACATCGTACATTGACACTTTTGAAAGGACCTTTTTAAACTTGTTCGTTCAAAAGTGTCAATGTACGATGTATTGGTCATGGTCGCCGACCATGGTCGGCCAACCCGTACTGGGGGCTTTAGGCGGTTCCCACACTGCATCGCAAACCGCTCCGGTTTGTGGTAGTGCGCTTTTTAACTATGGCTGTAGAATCTTGATGTGCATACAAAACCCGCAGTGTATGACAAATCACGCCGCATCTCCGTCCGGTAGTGCGAAAACCGTAGGCAGTGTGGGATCCGCCTTATGGCTCGCTGGCGATGCCAAAATTACGTGTGGACGTCACGTCCATTATGAATGTCCATTATGTGAATTTAGCAGCGACTTATCGTCGCTGGCGACTTATGATCAATAGTAATCATAAGTCGCCAGCGAGTTGCCATCGATCAAAGTCGCTGCGTGTGGACGGGCCATAAGGCCGTGTTTCGAAATACGCTGATAGCAGCGCTGTTAGAGCGAATGTAGACACAAAATAGGATTTTTGTAAAGTCCGTTCGGTTAGATAGTGTCGGTACACCCGCACGGCATTGTGGCTCTTGCTATAAAATGCAGATTTCAAATTATACACTCAGGTTACCCAACTTGAGTGTATCAAAGTCAATTTTAATGAAAATTTGGATAATTTTATATAAAAGGAAGTTAAATAAGTGATTTACAAATAATAATAATTCTTATTAATTTTTTATAAGATTATTATGATTACTCATCATCGCTTGAATTGTCACAAGTCACAACCGTCGTTACCACCTGTATTTATAATAAACATAGATTATTTTAGAAAATATCATTTTATAAATGCCGAATCCCAAAATCCATTCCATTCCATTTGCGGGTGTACGCCACACGCGGCTTCTTTTGTTTATGCGGCGGCATCCTTTGACAAGAAGCGGCACGTGCCATGGCGGTAAAAGGGCGACACTATCTAAGCGAATGGACTTTACCTACTACATTTATATGATTCGCGCTAACAGCACTTTTAACGTATTTCGGAACTTAGCCTTAGTCTACCTATTAAGCCCCCAGTACACGATGGCCGACCATGGTCGGCGACCATGACCAATACATCGTACATTGACACTTTTGAACAAACAAGTTTAAAAAGGTTCTTTCAAAAGTGTCAATGTACGATGTATTGGTCATGGTCGCCGACCATGATCGGCCATCGTGTACTGGGGGCTTCAGGCGCCCATTAGACGGTAGGTTTTGCTGACAGTTTGCTATCGGTCACGATTCTCTTAGCCAATCAAAATGAACCATTCATAACGCTACCCGAAGTTCCTCTATACCGATTAGATAGTCATGATAGATGGAATTGACTGATGGTTGCATGACCGTCTAATGTACGCCTTACTACAGACAGACTTTTTTCTTTGCTATTTTCTATTAGGTAAATACTTTTTCGTTTACTTCTTCAGAAAAAGTTAGGTCGCTATAGTGGGGTAGCGCCATCTAGTATAAATTTTTGAACTGAACGATGAAACGTCAAAAGAAACTCTCTCATTCAAAGCTAAGTATTCTATTACATCGATGTCAGATGATTGGTGGTTGTAAATTTTTAGATACCTAATACGAAACAAACTTGCATCAAATAGTTTCTGTTGGAATTTGTTATTCTTTGTCACCATATTCTATTGTTGTAAATGTATTAAAAGTATTATCAGTATGGTTATAATTCAAATACACATTGTGCATTTCACACTTAAAAATGTAATTTGTCTGAAGTGTTTTATGAAAATAAAAGTGTTTGATGCAGGGAGAATTGCACCGCTTGGCGAGTTTCTTGCTGGTTCTTCTCATTACAAGGTGCGTTGTAGGGTTTTCTGAACCAATAGCGTAGCATCCTTGACAATCACAAAGGCTTTATAATAACTTGAATAAATGAAATTGAATATTAATTATTGAGTTATTTATTGTAATACCTGACCCATAATCTTAACTTTTATAAACAGGATGTGGTCTAAGATGTTGCATGCTTGTCCAGGAGATACCTGTTCACTCTAAACTTTAAGAGACCGAGGTTAAAGTTATCTGCCGGCCTAGCATGATAGGCTTTTATCACGCGATATGGTATGATACGTCATGCTGTTTTGATTACCCTACTAAGGTGTAAGCAAGACAGCATGACGTATCATATCATATCGCGTGATAAAAGCCACTCATACTAGGCCGGATGGGAACACCATAAGCAGGCAACGCATTCCATTCCATAACGGTTCTTTACTTTAATAATAAAGAATTACCAGTAGGGATCATACATTTGGTTTGGCTTTACCACAGGGTAAAAAAAATGGGTAGTAATTAAACCGCCTTCTTTTTACCACACTTTTATTAGCTTCACTTGTAACTAAGTCACAATGTAAGAAAATCTTGGAATTCAATTTTAACCTACTTCTAATTGTCGTATTGATTTGAAACTTTGCAAGTCTATATGAATCCGATGACAATACAATAATTTGCTACCATCGAGCTGATCTGATGATGGAGTCAAGAGGTGGGCAATAGAACTCTTTAATGGCTGCTAGGAAACCCCTCGAGTTTAGAGTCATATGTTTTGTTCTGATGAGACCTATTTGCTACACTTGATGGTGAGGGTCTGATGATGGAGCAGGGAGTAAGCCAGTGGCACTTAAAAAAATAAAATTGTAGTGTCTGTTTGTAACATTAAATAACCGCTTTTTACTACGTGCATATCATCATCACTACATAGTATAAAACAAAGTCGCTTTCTCTGTCCCTATGTCCCTTTGTATGCTTAAATCTTTGAAACTACGCAACGGATTTTGATGCGTTTTTTTTTAATAGATAGAGTGATTCAAGAGGAAGGTTTATATGTACTTTTTATCCCGATATTCCCACGGGAACGGGAACCACGCGGGTGAAACCGCGGGCGGCCGCTAGTAATTAAATATACGGTAAATATACTAAAATGACATGTTTTACAATTTTTGTCTGTTTGTCTGTTTGTTCCGGTTAATCTCTGAAACGACTGGACCGATTTTGACGGACCGATTAATACGACAATTAGAAGTAGTTTATAATTGAATTCCAAGATTTTCTTACATTGTGACTTAGTTACACCTCACTTTTTCGTAGGTATGCCACCTCCATAGGATTTAGTACTCAAAGGAGTAAACCGGTTCACAGCAATGTTGCCGTTCCGTATCATAGCATGGCTTGTAGAAGACGATAGAGACGGCTGTGCACACACAAGATGTTGGTGACCGGGTCCACTATTATATGGCAAAACAACGTTTGCCGGGTCAGCTAGTTGGTTAATAAGGCGCGAACAGGCGCGAATATTATTCTATCCGCGAACCTACGAAAAGCAGGTGACATGATTCCATCTGCGAATGTAGAGCCAAGAAGAGTTCACGCGCGATCCTCGCTGCGAAACGCACTGCGATTCACGCCCGCGAATCAAGCGCGAATGTAGAGCGCAGACTTTGAGTATTCAAAACGGGAGTTGCCAAGAGCACTCTCCTACATTAGATTTTTTCCGCCAATTTTGGGGGGAGACGAGGTACACACGCACAGCACACAACTTCAAATTCACGCACACTCTTGTAGAAAAAGTCATATTGTTACACACGCACACGAAAACAAAAAGACCATCCATACTATACTATATACTATATCCATACTAATATTATAATTATAATTATAATTATAATATTATAATTATAATTATAATAATATTATAAATGTGAAAGTGTGTTTGTTTGTTTATTTGTTTGTTTGTTTGTTTGTTTGTTTGTCCGTCTTTCACGTCAAAACAGAGCAACGGATCGACGAGATTTTCGGTATGGGGATAATTTGAGAGCTGGAGAGTAACATAGGCTACTTTTTATCCAGGAAAATTATAAAATAAAAATGGTAATTTTGTATAGAAAACCGTTAAACTGTCATAATTCACACAACTGTCATTTCTTAACCGCTTCCAAAGAGTAGGTATGTCAAAGAGTATGTAATCACTGACATTTTTGCCGCTTAGGATTACTTTTTTTTAATAAGTGACATTGTGTCAGGCAGGTTAAACGAAGTTCGTGACAAATAAAATTTATATGGCAAAACAACGTTTGCCGGGTCAGCTAGTACTATATACTTATACTATATATACTATATACTATATTAAACTATACTATACTATATACTATATACTATAATCCATACTATACTATATACTATATACTATAATCCATACTAATATTATAAATGTGAAAGTGTGTTTGTTTGTTTGTTTGTTTGTTTGTTTGTTTGTTTGTCCGTCTTTCACGTCAAAACGGAGCAACGGATCGACTCGATTTTTGGTATGGGGATAGTTTGGGAGCTGGAGCGTAATATAGGCAAATTTTTATTCCGGAAAATTATAAAATAAAAATTATTATTTTGTATAGAAAATCGATAAACTGTCGTACTATACAAAACTGTCATTTCTTCCATAGCCGCTTCCAAAGAGGTATGTCAAAGAGTATTGTAATCACTGACGTTTTAGCCGCTTTGGATTACCTACTTTTTAATAAGTGACATTTGTTGCAGGCAGTGTATAAAACTTCTTCGCGATAATTTATTTTCATCTGTCTATCTATAATAGATGTTGGTGATACGAAGTTTACCGGGTCCACTATAATTAATATGGCAAAACAACGTTTGCCGGGTCAGCTAGTATACTATAATATTATAAATGTGAAAGTGTGTTTGTTTGTTTGTTTGTTTGTTTGTTTGTTTGTCCGTCTTTCACGTCAAAACGGAGCAACGGATCGACTCGATTTTTGGTATGGGGATAGTTTGGGAGCTGGAGAGTAATATAGGCTACTTTTTATTCCGGAAAATTATAAAATAAAAATGATTATTTTGTATAGAAAATCGATAAACTGTCGTACTATACAAAACTGTCATTTACCATAGCCGCTTCCAAAGAGGTATGTCAAAGAGTATTGTAATCAGTGACGTTTTAGCCGCTTTGGATTACCTACTTTTTAATAAGTGACATTTGTTGCAGGCAGTGTATAAAACTTCTTCGCGATAATTTATTTTCATCTGTCTATCTATAATAGATGTTGGTGATACGAAGTTTACCGGGTCCACTATAATTAATATGGCAAAACAACGTTTGCCGGGTCAGCTAGTAAAGTTATATTTGCGAGTGGCCAAAATTTGGAACTAAACATCATAGTACACATTCTGACAGCTCACTCAGACGGCAGCGCCAAACTTACCGAAAAAATAAGTCAGCTCTTGCGTCAAGGTTAGTGATGGGGCGTAAAGAGACCGATGAAATTGAATGATTGGATTGGAAGATTTATGATTACGAACAAAGATTTTTTAATACGGTCTTCATTTGATTTTATTATTTGCACGAACAAAATTACTAAAAGCAGCCTACAAATAAATGTTTAAAGGGTCCCACAGACGATCCATGAAACCCGAAATCCATGATATTAAGCCATGATATTCGGTTTTTGTACGAAAAACTGGAAGTGTGTGGTCGAAAGCGGCCAACTGCTGGCGGACTGATCGTCTGTGGGGCCCTCAACATACATAAAACATAGTTCTGCCCTATCTTCAAATAATTTACAGAAATGAAATTCCGCTCATGATAGTTGGCGCAAGTAGCCTTTTTATTAAATAAGATATTATTTAATTTTTTTAACTTTTTATAAACAGTAACTTATCTACCCGAACCACAAGTTTGAATAATCTACACTTTATTATCTTATCTTTTCCAGTCCAAAAGCTTAAAAAGCTGAAACAGGGCATATCTTTACGGATAATTTGTGCGTGGATTGCTTCGACCGAAATGACAAAAAGACTGTTAAATAGGAAAAGTACCCAAAAGCTGTAGTTACATAGATTTTGAGTTTACATAGTTACAGTTACATTATGTTCTATATTTCTATTGATTTTTAAAATGAATTAATTTGTTATATGTGTTACGTATACATTTCTGCGGATCTGTTTTCTTATCAGATAAGACAGTCGGGTATCTGTGTACTTTTGCATCACTATTCTTCCCAATTCCATATTGACTTTCTTCTTTAAATATCTGTTTTGGTCTTGCAATCTCTTAATCTTCTTTTTTTGGAATATTATTTCTCTTTTCAATTTTCTCTTCCTAGACGTATCACTCAGTTGAGTTTGAGATGATGACTGCATAGGATTTAACAGCGTGTCACTTGGGCTAGAATTTGACATGGATTCCAGTTGAGTTTGAGATGATGACTCTGACTGCATAGGATTTGACAGCGTGTCACTTGGGCTGGAATTTGATATGGATTTCCTATAAAAACAATTAAACTTCGATGGTTTCGCGCCCTCAATCAACTTTCTTCTACTAGATACTGATTCAAAACATGAAGAATCAAAATGCTCTGGGGGCCAAGTCTACTAATGTTAAGTCACAATCAGGGGGGTAATCGTATTAATTTGACAGTTCATATCGTATTCAATCGGCTGCAATTTGTATGGAATGACATTTATTATGATACAATATGAACTGTCAAGTCAATACGATTGACTTTACGCAATTCCATAGCGTGTCTCAATCGTGTATCAATTGTAGTTCAGTTGTAGTGCTTTTTTCCACACTAGTTACAAGAAATACCTATGTACTTTTTTCACAATACTATTGATGGAAACACCACACACTACATTCACATCACATAAAACTGTCATAAATTCTTGTAACTAGTGTTTAAAAAAACACTACAACTGAACTTCAATTGAAACACGATTGAGACACGATTGTGACTTAACGTTATGTCTCTCCCACACCTGCGTGCCGAAGCTTCGACAACTTATCGCGCTAAAATTTGCGTCCAAAGTTTGCGCGATAAGCCTACGATATGTCTCTCCCATACCTGCGTGCCGAAGCTTCGACAACTTGACAAAGCGCTAATTTGAGTTGACTTAATTCTTTATGTGACATGGCAGATTATGCAATAGCTTTACATGAGTGCAAATAATTATATTTTGCACTAAACTTATTGCTTTATCAGTAGCTAAAAAAACTATTATATTAATAAACTAGCTGACCCGGCAAACGTTGTTTTGCCATATTAATTATAGTGGACCCGGTAAACTTCGTATCACCAACATCTATTATAGATAGACAGATGAAAATAAATTATCGCGAAGAAGTTTTATACACTGCCTGCAACAAATGTCACTTATTAAAAAGTAGGTAATCCAAAGCGGCTAAAACGTCACTGATTACAATACTCTTTGACATACCTCTTTGGAAGCGACTATGGTAAATGACAGTTTTGTATAGTACGACAGTTTATCGATTTTCTATACAAAATAATCATTTTTATTTTATAATTTTCCGGAATAAAAAGTAGCCTATATTACTCTCCAGCTCCCAAAATATCCCCATACCAAAAATCGAGTCGATCCGTTGCTCCGTTTTGACGTGAAAGACGGACAAACAAACAAACAAACAAACAAACACACTTTCACATTTATAATATTATAGTATATAGTATATAGTATATAGTATAGTATAGTTTAAAGTATAGTTTAATATAGTATATAGTATAATATATAGTATAAGTATATAGTACTAGCTGACCCGGCAAACGTTGTTTTGCCATATAAATTTTATTTGTCACGAACTTCGTTTAACCTGCCTGACACAATGTCACTTATTAAAAAAAAGTAATCCTAAGCGGCAAAAATGTCAGTGATTACATACTCTTTGACATACCTACTCTTTGGAAGCGGTTAAGAAATGACAGTTGTGTGAATTATGACAGTTTAACGGTTTTCTATACAAAATTACCATTTTTATTTTATAATTTTCCTGGATAAAAAGTAGCCTATGTTACTCTCCAGCTCTCAAATTATCCCCATACCGAAAATCTCGTCGATCCGTTGCTCTGTTTTGACGTGAAAGACGGACAAACAAACAAACAAACAAACAAACAAATAAACAAACAAACACACTTTCACATTTATAATATTAGTATGGATTGTTTTTGATGCGGCGACGCCGAGCGTAGTTTACTAAGTTCTTTTTTTTGTGATTTTCGTTACGTGGATTCCATATAATTGGTTTATCTTCGTAATTTTGTAAATACTCTAACACCATTTCATTAGTGCAATTCATAATGTCAAAAATACGAACGTCCGTCTCGTACGACAACCTATAAAGCCCCCAGTACACGATGGCCGATCATGGTCGGCGACCATGACCAATACATCGTACATTGACACTTTTGAACGAACAAGTTTAAAAAGGTTCCTTCTTTAAACACTAAGCTTAAAACACTACAACGCGCAGATGTAGGAGCTAATTCGATTTATCGTCCCGCTAAAATTCTTTGATGTGTGTTGAAAAACTGCCAGTCCAGCTATCGTGTTGCGTCTATCGTCTCGCAGTCCGATACTTCGTGACGCATGACAAAAATTACTTCCCACACCTGCGTTTATCGCGTCTTTAGGCGAAGCTTCGTGACGATAGACGCAGGTGTGGGAGAGGCAGCAGCAGACTTGGCCCCCTGAACAAGTGACGCTTGTTATTTTCGGTACCCAACAATTTTTAATTCTGCAAAACTCTTCTGCAAAAATCCATTGGTTCTTTAAAATGTGATTTTTTTGGAAACCTGTGAAGTAAATAATGTTGATGACAGCATTATCATTATGACATATTTTATTGAATTAAAAAACTAATTTAATGATTTATCAGAACGCATCAAAATAATAGTTCATAGAGCATACATTCGTTCTCTTTGTAACAGCACTATGACTTGTACCACGGTGTTTGGTATCATTTTGCTATCGCAATGTCTGTCGTTAGCTTACACAAACAAACTACGTTTTCTTCGTGATTATATTATAGTTTGATAATAAAATTATATTAAGTGTGATAGGAAATTCCGTCCCTTGTAAAATTTGAACTTTCTGATCGTCTTTTGCAGAAATACATTGCACAATACACCATTTTAGCGGAGCTGCGTTCGGCGATATGTGTTCTTACCTCTGAGTACTGAATCCTGTTCTTACAAAATGACGGACAATGACGGACGGACGGTCGTGACCATGAAGTTTGACTTGGTATTAAGTCGAGCTTCATGGTCGTGACCAACTCTCAGAACAATAACTAAATTGTTCTGAGGACCAACTAGTTTTTATAAAGTGACACGAACTAATGAGAGATTTTCTACCAGCAAATTAAAAAAAAAAAAGTTTATTTATTAGCTCGATAGATGTCGCTGACCAGACATGAATCCACTCACCTCTATTGTTTATTACCACACAGAGATGGGCCTACTTCTCGAAAGATACAAGTTTACAAGTTCACAAGCTTCGAAATGTAACATGGACTTGTAAATTCTGTTTCACGAAGTAAATAACAAGTGTTTTTTACGGTAACAAAAAAGAGTGTCATTCGAATACCTAATGACATATAAATGCATTGGCTGATAAATATTGCTCATTTCTCATATTCGAAAATTGATGTATATTTAAGGCCTAATCAGACGAAGGACTGTTGTCCGTTGTCCCCGTGGGACAAAAAGTCCCTGTACGTCCAAAATATTTCCTCTGGGTACTTGTTGCGGACTCAACGCATATAGTGTGCGGTCATTTGTTGCCCGAAGACGTACTTCACTATCGGGCGCTCAATGCAGACTAAAGTTCGTTGTGGGCGTTGTTACGCCTATTTACGTTTGTTCTATTTTTTTCGGGGACTACCGCGAACTTTTGTCCAGTCCAGTCTCTCGGTGTCCGCCGTACTTTCGGGGACTTTTTGTCCGCGGTACTTTTAGTTCCTTGTGTGCGTTATTCGATACAATTTATAAGAGATCTATATCGATGGACAAAAAAGTACTCGGCGGACAGTCCCTCGTCTGATCAGGCCTTTAAACTGAGCAGCGGATTCAAAACTCTGCATTGCACCCTAGGGTGTAAAAGTATTTTTTAAAAATAGAACTGAATTTGGTTACAGTCAACCATAGAGTTATCTCATCGGCAATGAAAAAGTTTTCTACTGATGTTGTATGGGGTGGGGGGGCCGGAACTGTTTCAAAAATGAATTTTATAAAAATGAGAATATATCAAAAACGGTGCGTCGAAGCTAAAAACCCCGGAGATACATAGGAGGCATCCGATGGACATATAATTTTTTTATTTTTTGTTTAATTGAACTTCAAATTTTTTAAATATAATAAAAAAAAATAGAGAAGGCTATGCCCTCCGCCACCATTCTTTTATTTTTCTAGGTAGTTTTAGTTGTTTTTGTTGCTTTTCCTATTATGAAAAGCAAAGTGTATTTACTTTCCATAAATTCGAAATAAAAGTAGAGTGTATTACTCGGCCGCAAAATTATTTTCACCTCGGGCGACGTATATTGAATCCCTCGCTGCGTTCAGGATTCTACTTTAGAATCCCTCACTACGCTCGGGATTCTACTATAGAATCCTTCACTCCGGTCTGGATTAAAAATAGCGCCCTCGCCGTAAATATGCTATTTTGCTCCCTTGTAATACAATCTACTATTATCTTAATGTCAATGTCACTGACATTACACTCGTAATAATAGTGAATGATTTCTTTTAAAATGGCCGCCAACTTGTGATTCTGATGTTCTACTAGAGTAAAAATACAAGTACTTCACTAGCTTTCTTACTAAATTGTAGACTTGTAAAAATGGTTAAACAGGGCCCTTGCCAGCAAATTAAAAAAAAGCAAACCCATGTCTGATGAACGCCATCTGTTGAGTTTTTTGGAACTAACTTTTTTCTTTTTTAATCATCTGTCAGAAAATCCCTCATTGGACATGTACTTTGGTGAAAGGGGGTGCGTGTATATGTCAACTCCCGTTTTGAATACTCAAAGAGCGCAGAGCGCCCGTTAATTTATAAAAGAAGAATAAAGGTAAAGCAAAGAGTAAACTTTATAAATATTAGAGAGTATTATTGATTATATACTCTTAGTATTATCAAAGTACTCTTTGATTTTAGTTTAAAAATAAATAAGTTGTTTCGCTCATGTTTCGTTTTTCCTGACATAAAACTAAAAATAAATTGCAGTACTTCGTAAAATAAGGAACTTTCACAGAAAAAATGAATCCTAGAATGCTCATTGCATTTTACACCCAGCTAGACAACGCTTTAAAGCAGGCAGGTGTACTTGCTGGGTAAGAAAAATTTAATGATGGTTGTTTGTTGATTGACACGCCGCACTGTGGTACGGAAATGGAGTCTCTCTTTCATAGAATTTTTTGAAAAAAGTTTAATATTTTAAAATTTTGACAAAGTACCTATACATTTTTGTTGGGTCTAGGACTCATCGCATTTTTTTTCCAAAACATTTCATATGTAGCCTCATTCGAACAGTCAACAAGAATATCAAATTTGGCGGCTGGCGGCTGGCTGTCAGTGAGAGGGAGAGAGAGTCAAATAGGTGAAAGCAAGACAGCGATAACCGCCATTATTTCTGGTACAGTGCCACAAACTTTGCTGTGCCGGTGGCCAAAATGTGAAACTAACGTGATTTTTTTTAATGTCATTTTGCTGTCAAGTTGATGTCCAACCATAGTGCTGCTGGCGGCTGAAGTCTTAGAAGTCAGGGCCGGTTAAATTACTACAAAAAAAAGAAAAACGTACGTAGCGCCGCTGTCACCGGCACAGAAAAGGTTGTGGCACTGTACAATACAAACATCATACAACAATTTTTTGTATGGTAGTTAGGCCCATGTTGCGCCAGACTGAATGACAGAATCAATTAGCGTGTGGTAGGAGGGCCCGTTCGTCAAATCGCTATGAAACTGTACTATGTGGACGTTGGAATCAGATTTTGTGAAAGTCAAACAAGTATTTGTACCATAACGTGGGGCCCTCGGTTCTCCAATGGAGGATTGAGGGCCCACCTGTACCGCTTAGTAATGAAAAATGGTTGTAGGTAATGAAAAAGCCACCAGCCCCATTAATAGATTTTCGGACGGGATTCAAACCAAAGCAAATGTTCTAAAGTTTACTTTTGACCCGATTTGGACGAAATGGTGGAATCACTCATAATATAGGTATAAACATTAAACATGGTATGCACCTTTGAGGTAGAGCGCTCGCCAGATAAGTCTGCGCGCGGTCGAATTTGGAACTAATTTCAAATTTGGCAGTTTGCCATGTTATTTGTTGTGACAGGCGAAGCGAGTGTGTCAAGTGTCATTGTGTTTTATTAGTTTATTTGGTAATCGTCATGCCAAAATTCATCAAAAGTGCTGGAAGAGAGATTGTTTTACAGGTGAAATGTGCTTGCGAAATAGAACGGGACAATAACAGGCTACATAAACCATTTGCTAAAGTGCGGGTGTCGACTGCTTTTTGACAGGTCATTTTTAGGGTGACCATTATGTGATATTTTGCTCTCTCTTGGGGTATTTTGGTTTTATGAGCATGCATGCATGGGGTATGTATCATAATAACTACGGTCGTTTCGACTATGGTCGAAATAACTGCGGTCAAAAGACCTACTGTTCAAAATAACTATTGGTCGTTACACCTATTTTTAAAATAACTAATGTACGAAGTCACTACTGGTCATCTCACCTGCGAACAACTCATCATCATCATCATTCAACCGTAAGACACCCACTGCTGGGCATAGGCCTCCCCCAAGGATCTCCACAACGATCGGTCCTGCGCTGCCCGCATCCAGCGGCTTCCCGCGACCTTGACCAGATCGTCGGTCCACCTTGTAGGGGGCTTGCCCTGGAAATGGTGGGGAAATGGGAATATGTCTTGTCACCGAACAACTCACCTACGGTTATTTCACCTACGGTTGATTGAACTACTGGTCATTTCACTTACGGTCATTTCACCTACTGTCAACTCACCTACACGGTTTATTAAGTTTAAAAATAGTGACTCATGTACAGACACGAGCAATAATATTATGTATACAATACAACATAGAACTTTGTCACACTGTAGCGATCCAAAAGAAAACGATCAGTGTCACAGAAGTCATTCAATATTGCAATATGACATAGTCCTATAATGTATACATATTATTGCTCGTGACTGTACTGCTGATAGGTGCGAGGAGCGAAGCGACGAGCATGTTAGGTTTATATTAACATACCGCGCGAGCCGAGCGAGCGAAGCGAGCCTGCCGCGACAGCGGCCGGCGAAGCGCCAGAAACGACTTTAGACATATTCCCATTTCCTATTAAACTGAAGTAGGGGGTAGGGGGGGTGTATGAAATCAGTTCTGGCGCTTCGCCAACCTAACCTGAAACGTCTGTTACATTTTGTTGGGTGGCGGGGGGCTTCACCCCCCGAGCCCCCTTGGCGGGGGGCTTCGCCCCCCGTCCCCCCTTCTGTTTTTCCCAAAATATATAAAAATTTTGAAATAAAAAAGTTTTTTGAGCAAAAAAAAAAATTTTTTTTATATGTCCATCGGATGCCTCCTAGGTATCTCCGGATTATCATAGGGGATCGAAAATTTTGTTAGATTTTAGCTATGACGCACCGTTTTCGAGATATTTTCATTTTTATAAAATTCATTCTTGAAAATTTTACAAGTCCCCGCTCCATACTAAAACAGTCAAAAATTTTATGTTTGCGACACCCTAACCAAAAAAACAATCTAACGCGCCCAAATCCATTTAATAAACTTTCCAATTAATAAGCTTGTTGTAGGCGAGTCGTTCATAGTCGAAACAACCAGTAGATGAAATGAACATTAGGCCAATCGTCCGTTAGTTGAATCAACCGTAGTTCAATCAACCGTAGGTAAAATGAAGGAGGAGGAGGCGCGCGGGGCGCGGTAACGATAGCAGACGTGTTGTATTAGGCTCTCTCAAATTTTAATGCTATAACCTAGTAAAAATCACAGTTTCCTTCTAAAGTTTATGTTGATTGCATAATATAACTAACTTGACATGAAATTTGAGTGTTAAAAAAGTAAGCAACTGCAAGAAAGTGAAGTGTTTTCATAAAAATCATCCGCTTAATTTTGCTAAACAGTGATAGTGGTTAGTGCAAATTGTGTTCGAGCCGAGCGTGTCGGAGTCGAGAACCCGTCGAACCGGTTCACTGCCCGTTTGCAAACATCAACTGCATGTTGTCACCAAATAGATTCAAATATTTGTCACTACGAACTAAGTCGGAGTGGCGCGAGGGCGGTGTGTGGCTCAGTGTTGTGGGTCAGCGGTGGACGTATCGAGTTCAAACCTATCCTATGAACCCTCTTTTTTGTTTTTGTTTTTTTTATTTATTTTTATTTTTGTAATTAATTATTACTTTATTCCCATCTCTAAAACAAATAAACTGAAAACATGTCAACTGGGAAAATAATGTGTGGTGGTTGTCGGAATATAATTGAGGACAGACGGCGCTTGCACTGTAAGGGCTGTAATCAACACTATGATTTAATATGCGCCAATGTGTCAGAACAACGATTTTATAATACGTTGACGGGCGAGCACAGGGACGCCTGGAGGTGTGTATTATGTATCAGTCGACAGCCCAAAAGCGACAACACAAACACACCCGTTCGAGCAGATACTGGTGGAGTGACGTTACATCGTGGAGGGGCTGCCGTTAATAATAGTCCTATGGATATGTCGCTTTTGGAACAACCTCTATCTCCAAATGAACTTAATAATACAGCTCAAAATATCACAATGGAGATGGCGGATTTGCAAACAATTATGATGGAGATGCGCTCATTTAGGGAAGAGATGCGTGGGGAAATGCATGAAAATCGAGCGCAAATGTATAGGGTGGAAGAGGCTCTGCTTTCGCTAACCGGTAGAATTGCTGAATGTGAGAACCGCGTGGACAAATTTGAAGAGAGACTTAACAGCTTAGAGCAACGTGTACTTGAAAAGCAGGACGATATATCGCTCTCAGCCACCATAGCCCAATTGAAGTCTGAGATTAATGAAAGAGACCAAGACCTCTTGCTGAATGATGTCGAGATAACTTGTATACCGGAGCAAGTAGGTGAAAATCCTGTACATATCGTCACTGCCCTAGGCAATAAACTAGGAATGAACCTATCTGAACAAGACATCGTGAGCTCGGTGCGAGTTGGACGTGTCATCGACGCTACGGCAGCAGGCGGGCCTATCATCGCACGGCCGCGTCCCATCATTGTACGGCTGGCGCGACGTGTCGTCCGAGATCAGTTAATACAAGCTGCACGAGTGCGTCGTGGCGCCACCACAGAGGGAACAGGTCTTCCAGGCAAACCATGTAAATTTTACATCAATGAAAGATTAACAAAAGAGAATAGACAATTGTTCAGGCGAGTGCGTGAAATGGGAAGAACCTTAAATTGGCGGTTTGTCTGGACGCGGGACGGACGTATATTTGCTCGTCAGTATCAAGACAAAGACGCTCCACGTCATCGTTTCCGTACAGACTCTGATATCGTCCGAGTTTTTGGTAGGGATGCTGTTAAGTCGAGTAACGATTAGTTTGTGTGAAATGTATCGTTGTGTTATGCATTTAAAGTACTGCATGTTGTGTAATTTTCTTTTGATTTTTTGTATTGCATTAGTAACTTATAAATCTTATAATCATTTTATAATATTCTTCTCCCACACAACTTATGCAAATACTATATTTTCTATAGTGGTAATACTATTTGCTTATTACAAGTATGTTAACCATAATTATCTAAGCAACCACTGTGTCATAACACTTAATGCAAGATTGTTCGAGTTTTTTATACATAGTGTAGCTCTCGCCGTTTTCGTTCCCTTTGATATTGTTATTATATTTCTCATTGATAATTTATTTGTTAACTTAAATGAAAGATACGTTTATGCTCTTGTAAGTGTGATTTCTGTTCTTATGCATGTTATAGTAAGGTGCCGTACCATTTGTTTTTTTGCATTTGTGAGCTTCCCTCAAAACCTAGTCGCTTTTAAAACACTTTGTTTCTTAAAAACAAGATCTTATAAAAATTGTCTGTTTACGTGTGCCTCATCGACACAATATAGTCAATTCCGTTTTATTATATTTTTTTTTAATTTAATCATAAAATATTATTTACCTGTTTTACATTTTGAGCTCCAGCCGGTTGTTGCTCTTTTATTTTACTCTAATTGTCATGGATTATTATTTTTATTAACTAACACTATCAATTTTTATAATGTATTTTGTCTTAATACCAATTTGAACTTAATATTTTATCGTATAATCTTATGTAACAATAAGTATTATGTATGTTATAATGTTGGCTTCCTTTATTTTATGAAACTTGTTTTATTTATTTCATTGAAAGTAAATTTATTTAATTATTTTACAAATGACTCGAAAAAATAAGTTTTTGAAATTGGCATTATATAATGCGGGATCTCTGAACACTGGTCACGATGATTTTCTTATTGCTATGGATCGTTTCGATGCGGATATAGTGGCTATTAACGAAACGTGGATAGCGGCTGGTCAGGAAGCGCGTGCGCCCCTTGTGCCCGGCTATCGTCTGCGGAATGTACCGCGACCGCGACATATGTGTGGGGGGAGAGGTGGTGGTGTTGGTTTCTACGTGAAGCGGGATCTGAAAGTTCGTTTTATAAAGCACTTACGTACGGATATAGAACAAATTTGGGTATCGTTTCAGGCGAATAACCACCGCGTGATCGTGGGCACAGCGTATAGACCCCAATGGCTTAGTGTTGACCTATATCTTGATGCACTCACGGAAACTATCTCAGGGTTTTCAAACTACGATTACATTGTGCTTATGGGTGACTTCAATGTAAACATGCTTGACATTCCAAATAGTTGTGTTACGAAGGTCAATGATTTTCTGTTGTGCATGGATCTCAAGCAAGTTGTGCAGGATTCAACCCATCACTCATATAATTCTGATACACTTATCGATCTCGTCTGCACTAATTGTGAAATTCGGGAAATATCGAATACAAATATTACTGGCTCCCTGGGTCACGATATGATAAATTTTAGTCTTGTATTAAAAAAGTCAAAAGTTTCGCCAAGATTTTATACGTATCGACCATTAAAAAACATAAATCTTGAAAACTTCAATGCCGACATCGATGCTATAGATTGGGAATCGCTGTCTGAGTCACCATCTGTGGAGAGCATGGTTGATGGATTTAATTGCGTTTTATTAGCGGTTTTGGATAAGCATTCTCCTATTGTTAGGACTAAGGAACGATCAAACCAGAACCTTCCTTGGATAACAGATACGATTAGGTTAATGACTAGGATGCGTGAAAAGGCCCATACTAGATGTCGGAGGACGAAATCGGATGTACACAGACAGTATTACAGAGACATGAAAAATGCAGTCTCGATTGCCATTAGGAATGAAAAACGCGCTTTCTTTAATCACTGTGTCAATTCAAACACAGATAACCCGAAACTTTTTTGGAAGAACTTAAAGCAAAAAATATTGCCAAATGATGGAAAGCGCGAGTGCCTTCCCGATTGCTTTGGAGACCCAAATGTAATAAACAAACACTTTTTAGATCTACCAGGTTCGGGGACGGTTCCTATTTCGCGGCTCTCCTATTACGAACACCACCGGCATCATTCTTTTTCAACACCTTTTAAGCTACAACCAGTTACTGAGTCTGACGTCTCGAAGTATATACTGTCTGTGAAATCCAATGCTACCGGTTGTGATAACATCAGTAGGGACATGGTTCTGCTGACTTTGCCGCGCACGCTTGCTGTTATCACTCAAATTATAAATAGGTCTATTGCTAGCTGTACAGTTCCTTCTCAGTGGAAGACATCACTCATTACACCACTGCCGAAAGTTGAACCACCCGGTGAGCTTAAAGACCTTAGGCCCATTAGTATTTTGCCATTCTTGTGCAAAATTCTGGAAAAGGCTGTTTATAGTCAGTTTATTCGGTACGTGGAAGAAAACAACGTTCTCCCTAAACTTCAATCCGGATTTCGGAAGGGCCGCGGTACTGTTACAGCGTTGCTGGATATAACGGATAGTATACTGGTGGAACAGGATGCGGGAAATATCACATTACTGGCGCTTCTTGACTTTTCACGTGCATTTGAGTGTCTCAGTATTCCGCTACTGTTATCAAAATTATCATATTATGGATGCGATGTCGAAACGGTCAAATGGTTCGATAGTTACCTCAGCAACCGACAACAAGCAGTGCGGCTACGTAGGGAGGACGGGTCATGTTTAACTTCTAATGCAGAATTCGTCAAACGCGGGGTGCCTCAGGGGTCTATACTCGGGCCTTTGCTTTTTATTATATATGTTGCTGATTTACCATCTGTAATTAAACACTGTAAATATCACTGCTACGCTGACGATGTGCAGTTATACATATCTAAAGCACCGCATAAAATAAAAGAAATAATTGAGGAAATCAACAATGATTTGGATGCTGTAGCCACCTGGTCTGCTGATAATGGTTTAGTGCTCAACCCTAACAAGTCCAAGTTTATGGTACTCGGTACAAGTAACCAGATTGCAAAAATCTCAGACAGTCCTACTGGTGTAAAAGTGTGTGGCGAAATTGTAGAGCGAGTGAATGAGGCTAGAAATCTCGGAGTTATTTTAGACAGCCAATTGCGCTTTGAGTCACACATTTTGGGTCTTGTCAAGTCTTGTTTTTATCGCCTAAAAATTCTTTATAAGATACGTGGTCTTTTATCGGAAAAAGCTCGTGTTACCCTTTGTGAATCCCTTATACTGTCACGACTTAATCATGGTGATATTGTTTACGGGCCCCGCCTCTTGAGTAGGAGTAAGACGTTGGTACAGCGGATTCAGAATGCCTGTTGCCGTTTTTGTTTTGATATTCCGCCTCGTACTCATGTATCACCGTTTATCAACAAGGCCGCGATGCTAAATATGGAAGCACGCAGGTACTTTCATTTAGCCGTTTTAATGTTTGATCTTATGAAGTCTAAGAATCCAAGTTACTTGTATGAAAAACTGCTATTTCCTACGGCACCTAATCGCGGGGGTGAATACAGGCAACCAAGACAGATAAAGCCGCCTCTGTCGTATCAAACTCATAAAACGCAGGCGTTCACCGGCAGTTTCCGTTATCAAGCTACTAAGTGCTGGAACAATATTCCACCTCCGTTAAGAAAAAATATATCCCGAAAAATGTTTAAAAAGCATGTAAAATCAGCACTACTCGAAATGCAAAAATTGGGAATAAGCACGTGTGATAGCTTGATAACGGTTTCTGATTCTGATTCTGCCTCCTTTAACTAAATAAATAAAAGTATCTTACATATTATATTCTAATTCTTATTCTAATTCTAATGCTAATACTAATTAATGTAAATAATAATAATAACTAACAACAGTGAATGCTTTTATATTGATAATAATAATTATATAAAGTAACCAATAATAATAATAATTGTAATAATAATTAAATTTTTAACTAATGTTTTATATTTACATATTTTTTTTTCTATTTTCTAATATTTACATACACGTCTGTGTCGTCACATGCGACCACGCGCTTACTGGGCAAAAACTGAAAATCAGTGCTTTGCTTTAACTCAAAGCAAAGGTATCACTGAGTTTTTGCCTTTTTCTGTCTCGATGCGGCACACAGTTCAGTTTTTTTTTGTATGTTCCTCTATGAAGTCATTTATCATCTGTGTGTTGTATGTGATGGAAATAAACAATTTATCTATCTATCTATCTATCTAGTTGAGTCGTTCAATAGTCATTATGAAAATATGTGAGTCGATCGTAGTTATTTCGACCATAGTCGTAATGACCGTAGTTATTATGATACATACCCGTATGCATGTTTCATGAATGACATTAGCTATATTATTTTATCTCGATAGTCACTATTATTCTCTTGTTACTATAGTTACTCAATAAAATATTTCGAAATATATTTATTTTGTTGTTATTTAATTCTTAAATCTATTACTAATATTATAAAAAGGAAAGATTTGATTGTTTGTTTGTTTGTATGCATCGAATAGGCTCCGAAACTACTGGAGCGATTTAAAAAATTCTTTCACCATTAGAAAGCTACATTCTTCCCGAGTGACATAGTTATTTTAACCCGATATTCCCACGGGAACGGGTACCACGCGGGTGAAACCGCGAGGATCCGCTAGTTAACTAACTAGTTGAATAAACAATATAAAATCTATCTGCTTATAAAAGTGTTATGTCTTACAGTTTTCTAATGCTATTATTATTGATCGAAGTATCTAGGTAAAATTTACCGTATTCTCAATTAACGGACATGAGCCAGTTAGATTTTTGCCTCATCTACTCGTGATGGGAGAATTATTTACAACTAGTGGCAACATTAAATACGCCACCACCCACCAGTCGCGCGCAGACTTATCTGGCGAGCACTTTATACACTCCCTCCACGCCGCGACGACGCGGTGTCAGGGTAGCGTGACGTGACACATGACGACACGCAGGGCAGGCTTGTAAAACATTTGCGGCGTAGTTTCCTGAAAATTTATAGAAGCTAGTGCATATTATTTTGATCTCTATTTTTTCTTATTTCAGGAAATCCGGACGTCATATGAAGTTTCCATATACAATATCGGCTAAAATAGCACAATTTCCTTTTCTCCATTATATGTCGAATAATTTTATATGGATGTATTACCCGATGGGATTACTTTTTTCTTCATATTTTTTTCTTAAAATACATAGAATGTCTAATTCTGAGGAAAATAAAAGGAGCTGGGCTGAATCGCAACGAAAAGCAGCTGAAAAAGAGCATCATTAAAATCACATTAAAGAAGTGTTTTGTCAATAATCGATAAATAACTAATAATAAAATAACTTATTTATTATTAGTTATTTTTTATCAAATAGTGTCGTGGTTATTTATTGAGCATGTGGTAGGAAGGAGGGCCCGTTCGTCAAGACCCCATTTGATTGATGCAATAAATAAAAACTAGAAATTAACAATCACAAATGACAGCAAAATAAATTGATTTTTTTTACTTGTTACTTTTTACTTATTCTTTTTTTTATTAAATACTTATTACTTATTTTTATACTTCAATTTTATTTTTTGCCTTAGTCACTGCGGGGCTTCGCGCGGGAAAGCGGGGCGGGGAAGTGTCGAGGACTGAGTCAGGACGTCAGGAGGAGGGGAGGGGAAATATGGATATGGACCATGAAAGTATGCTTTCATGGGTCCTATATTTTCAGGTACCTAATTTGAATCTCAATCAAATTAAAATTTTGTGATACCTATTTAAGGTCAAACGATTACCATACAAAAAACGTTCACCTTTAACTATGTTAGGATTCACCATTTATGGTAAATTATGTGTTCTATAGTCTTTTCTCATGTTTAAGTAGCCGCAAAATGAATAATTTTACATACTTTCATTCAGAATTATAGCACAAATCAACTCAAAATTTTCATGAAACTTACGCATGTGTGTGTGACATTAGTCGTGTACGTATACAAACATTGCGAGCGAATTTGCGACGTTGCCGTTCCATGCGGCTAAGACGCGCAACGCGCGATGCCGCTCTTCCGTTTGTGTCATGTGGTTTGTGTCAATTTATAATTTACATATTTCTCTTTTGAGTTAGTACTAGATCCCACTGCAAATTAGTGCGCTCATCGAGTTTTTGCTAATAACCTAATGTTTACGTACTTCTATTAATGATTAGGAGAATATATATCTATAGGGTTGCCTATCAAAATGTTGCCGCTAGTATTAAAAAAAAACGGCCAAGTGCGAGTCGGGCTCGCGCACGAAGGGTTCCGTACCATATATACAACATTATACACTAATTATAACATACAATATTATTCTATACTAGCGGATCCTCGCGGTTTCACCCGCGTGGTACCCAGTAACCGTGGGAATATCGGGATAAAATTTTGCCTTTATCACTCGGGAAGAATGTAGCTTTCTAATGGTGAAAGAATCTTCTAAATCGGTCCAGTAGTTTAGGAGCCTATTCGATGCAAATAAACAAACAAACAAACAATCAAATCTTTCCTCTTTATAATATATGTATAGATACACAACATTAGACCGGACCGGACAACGGGTCAGTATGGGAAAGTTTGAAACTATAAGAGATAGAATTTGTTTTATGGAACCATGTCGTCGATATTAGAGTTTAGAAAAACTGCATTCAATGATTTTCAAAAAAACTCATACACGACTCGGAAATGGGTCGGTACTCGGTAGTGGGAAATCGAACCTTGTCAGTTTTCAAAACTAAAATATTATGCTATTTTATTACGAAAGTTGATTGTGTAGATTGTTAGAAATACATTTTACTATGGAAACCTGTGTCTACAATTGAAAGAAAGTGCTGCAGTTATCTATCTCATAGATGTGCACACGCCCCTTATCATACTTCGGTCCGGTATATAGGTTTGTAGGTTAAAAGGTATATAGGTTTTTTTTGGTATCTTTTTTCATACCTTGAGTTACATTATCGAAGTTTTCATACGAATCCTTAACTTTTTCAAAATATTCTATAGCCTATGTTAATCAGGGATAATGTAGCAGAAAGAATTTTTGAAATCAGTCCAGTAGTTTTTGAGTTTATTCGCTACATACCTGATACATACATACCTACATACATACCTGAATACATACAAAACGGGAATACAGGAAATCTTTCCTTTATAATATTAGTATAGATAAGGAAAAATCGGCCAAGTGCGAGTTGGACTCGCCCAGGAAGGGTTCCGTACCAACTTAACGTACCGATTGCCTATACCAAGCCAAAATTCGATTAGGTACTTATCATTTTTCGTCAGCAAAATATAACATTGTTTTTCATTTACATTTGCGGTTTTCGAAAATGTGTTATATCTCAAAAAGTGCTTACTACATCTCGTTCAAACTAATTTTCGTTAAAAGTTATTATAAAGATGTACTTACAGTATATATTTTTTCTAGATTTTTCACTAATTTATTTCAAAAGTTAGAGTGGTGGGGGGGGGGGGACACATTTTATCGCTTTGGAAGGCTCTATCTTTCAAAATATTGACTTTGAGAAAAAATGGTTCGAGAAACCTTTATGCCATTTTTAAAGACCTATCTATAGACAATAGACACCCCACACGAATATGGTTGATAAAAATAATATTTTTCGGTTTCAGCTTCATGTGAAAACATAATGATTTCTCAAATTATCGTCCAATCACATTACTTTCAACGATAGACAAAATAATAGAAAAATAAATTTGTGAGCAGATACACATTTTTTACAGAAAACATGATGTTCTTTATCCAAATCAGTTTGGCTTCCAGAAAGGAAAAGGCACTGCTGATCTTTTGTCAAAATTTTCAGATAATGTTAATAAACATCTAAATGCTAGAAAGCATGTTCTGATTTTGTTTATAGATTTTTCACGAGCTTTCGATACTCTCAATCATGAACAACTTTTAACTAAGCTGGATCAATGTGGGATACGTGGTCCGCTATTAAAATGGTGCCAGGATTACCTGCAACGCCGATCTTACGTCGTCAAAGTCAAAGATGCCTGCAGTAAACCTATCATATCCACAGAAGGCACAGCTCAAGGTTCAGTGATCGGTCCGTTGCATTTTTTATCTTTCGTGAATGATATGAGTGGTTGCGTGAAGTATACAACGTGCTACCAATTTGCTGATGACACATGTCTAGTTGCTGTTGACAGAGACCCATATAAGGCTCGGGAACTGTTACAACGCGACTTTGACTCATTAGCAAAGTGGTGCCACGACGCTGGCTTAGTATTGAACCCCGATAAAACAAATTTACTACATATTAAATCACCATATTTACAATTTGATAAATCGATTGCAATAATTGCACATAACCACACTTGCTTACATGGTGCAGGCAGAAATAATTGCTGCTGTCCACAAATAAAAAATGTTGAGTCACAGTTATACCTAGGTTTGAACATTGACACCAAATTTCATTGGAATGTGCATATAGAACAGGTATGTAATAAGCTACGGCATTTTTTAGCAAATATTGTGATACTTAACAGACGTCTACCCTTTAAAGCTAAGATCATGTTATATCACTCACTAGCTGAATCCTACATTCAATATGGGCTATGCAGCTATGGCAGAACATATATTAGTTACCTCCACCAAATATATAAATTACAGTTAAAAATTCTAAAAACTATTGTATCACCTAAAATTAAATATAAGTACCAAAATAACGAACTTGGCCTCTTTAAACATTGTGGGATACTTCCTATTTACTCGCTCATAAAATTAACAATTCTTAAAAAATATTTCTTTGATAATGACATCCTAAAGAAAAAGGAACACTCCGTATACACGCGTGCCATTGCAAACAACAGATTTAGAATCGAGAAGGCAAATAATGCATATGGTGAGAGGACGGCCAGTTATATTGTGCCTAGAATAATTAACCAACTACCCCCCGATTTAATCGAGAGCATTACGCCAAGCAATTTAAAAATAAAACTGAAGCGATACTTTTTACGCAACATAGAATTAGTAAACACACCATAGCACAATAATGTTACCCTAACCTTATAATTAGTCTTTGTTTTAGTTTTTCCTAATGTCTTTTTGTTTTAGAAGCTTTTCATTTAACTTGCTGTGTATCTATAAATTTGACCCAAAAGTAATGAATTATGAAAATATTACCTTGTCATAAAAGTATTTACCTACTTACAAAAAAAATATTTATTTAATTCTTATTTATTTATCTACATTGTATATCACACAGTGTTTTAATTAATTGTTTTAACTGTTTTCGATCTCGACGTAGAAACCTAACACATATTATAAGCCAATGTGGTTTTCTTTGTGTTAGTAATGTAGCTTAAGTTCTCAATTGTATTTTTTATTATGCTAAATAAATAAAATAAATAAATAAATGTATCGGAAGCCCCCGGATTTTTGTACTAAAATCGTAAAGCGGTTTATAAAATACATCTACTTACCAAATTTCAACTGAGTAGTTTTTATAGTTTTGGATAAAAGTGGCTGTGACATGCGGACGGACGGACGGACAGACAGACAGACAGACAGACAGACAGATAGACATGACGAATCTACAAGGGTTCCGTTTTTTGTCATTCGGCTACGGAACCCTAAAAATGGTTAAAGAAACTTTTATATTATTTTTGAAGACCTATCTATAGACACCCCACACGAATAGGTAAAAATTTTTTAGTTTCAGTTTTATGTATGGGGTTATTATTTTTATTTTCGTATAAAAATTGTAAAGCGGTTTACAGGATACATCTACCTACCAAGTTTCAAATGTGTAGTCTTAATAGTTTTGGATCAAAGTGGCTGTAACATACGGACAGACGGACAGACAGACAAATGACGAATCTATAGGGATTCCGGTTTTGGCCATTCGGCTAAGGAACACTAAAAATGGTGTTCCAAGCATTATTTTCCCTGTATACGTTTTTTGGAGCATTAGTTGATAGACTACTTGTGTAATTTAAAAAATAATAATGCAATTGCATTTGTTGCAATTTATACATCTAAATTAGTATTTTAATGATTTTTTTTAAACAATAATAAATATAAAAAAAAATTAGCTTCCTGAGGTTTGAACCTTAACTCTCTGATGTCTTGACTAATGAGCGATTTTCTGAGAGGCCATTTAAAAAAAAAAAGCTTCCAATTGCTTCACTAGATGGCGTTGAATAAGTATGTACATGTCTATGGTATATTTTGGTATGAAACATATTTAAATTAATTACTTTTTAAAAACCCAAAGGAAACTAATAATATATTAAATAAGTACTACTGTGAGGAACAGAAACGAAATAGGTAAATTTAAAGATTTAGGTAAATAAATAACATCTGTCTGACGTTCCGTTTTACGTAAAAAAGTCGCGTCAAAGTAAAATTTATAACGTTCCGTTCCTTCTAACTGCATAGGTGGGACAGCGCAATCTAGTGACTGAGCTTTCAGAAAATCGCCCATTCAACGCCATCTAGTGAAGCAATTGGAAGCTTTTTTTTTTAAATGGGCTCTCAGAAAATCGCTCATTTTATAAAGAAAATAGCCGCTATCAGTTCCTTGTTTTGTGACGTCGGGTCATGAAGCTCGACTTATCAGTATTAAGTCGAGCTTCATGCGTCGGGTATAACGATAACTACAAAACGTTCAACAGAACAAAGCAGCAAAAATCTATCAATATAAAGCCCCCAGTACAGGTTGGCCGACCATGGTCGGCGACCATGACCAATACATCGTACATTGACACTTTTAACCCTTACCACCACCACTTTAACACCTTAACGGCATGTGTAAGCTGGTGACACATTTCACACATTTCTCCAGCTAACACACAAAAAACAACTCATAGTAACGAACTTGTGGTTGCACTAAAATTATTACTGACACGTTTGATTGCATCAACTTTGCATCAAAATAGAGCATGCTTAGAATTTCTCTATGTCTTATGAGGAAGCTAATGACCCACACATCAATTTTGCAGCAACTTTTGAGGTATAACACATCATCGTACCTTATATAATTACGAAGATACAGATGTGCAAGCCAGAGACACGGTACTACAGCTCGCACACACTTTTATGATCGTAGTTTCAACAGTATTAGAGTGTGACGGTTAGTTTTTCTGGTTCTCATTGCACCAATTGTGCATTAACTTTTGGACTATAGTCTAAAACCCTAACCTCACTGGTTTGCCTTAACGGCATGGTGACACATTTCTCCAGCTAACACACAAAAAACAACTCATAGTAACGAACTTGTGGTTGCACTAAAATTATTACTGACACGTTTGATTGCATCAACTTTGCATCAAAATAGAGCATGCTTAGAAATTTCTCTATGTCTTATGAGGAAGCTGATGACCCACACATCTGTAGAGACCTTATTGTTGATTGCGGGGTCGGGTTGTACTTGTAAATACTCGACGAAGGCCTCGGCAAGAAGCCACGACTGGTTAAATTTACTATTAAAAAAAGAGTTCCACATTTTGCCACAGAATAATGAAAATTATTTGTGACATTCATTGTGACATTCATGAATGTGACAACTGACAGAACTGACATGACTTTTCATTGATGGACAAAACCACAGTTTTTATTATTGTGATTGTGTTTGTAAAATCGTATGATAAAAGCGACGGATTATTTAAAAATCTATTTGATAAGTGCCATTTAGGTGGACGACTTAATTAAGTACATATAACTGCAGTAATTTTACTACGAGTTTCGCCATTATGTGGGTTAAACCTCAAGAAGTTTTCCTGAAGACGGCGCTTTGGTAAATTAAATCATTTCTTATCTTTGTGCTGTTTGTTAGATAGTTTGCATATTTACATGCTTATTTTCTACAGGGATTGTGATGAGACAAGTCTCTATTTCGTCTTGCAAAGGCGCAAAGGACATGGAAAATCAAGGGGCTTATCATCTTTATTGGTGGGTACTCTGGACAGTGTCAGGGATACAAAACCAGCACCGTTCAGGATATTGCATCAAACTCCCAATTCCGAGGTCTATTACGGTAATTATCTCTTGATTTTATATAAAATATGCTGCATCTTGCTTGCTAAAATCTCGTGTATTTGTTTGTTATTTTCTTAGTCTTGAATAATATATTATAGCAAAAATATTAATTTGATTGTTCTAATAAATAACTTTTTCAACAGTAATAGCGACAGCTTTAACCGAATCGGAAATAAAGCAAGACTGGCAGTGGCTGTTTGAAAATGTTTGTCCAACTTTGCATTCGTTTGACCAAGAGGATGAGGTCACAGATTTTGTGTGTTGTAAAATCAACTCGATAATTGCTACCGAACAAGATAACTTTGCAGATGGTAAGTCTTACATATTATTTATTTGTGTTAACCCATTGACACCTGACCGGTCGAATAGAGCTGGAGAACAATGGAAAATCTATTGTTGTGTATGTTGTAGGATTAATATTAGGTCCTTACCTATGAAATTGTCATTTTGTATGAAGAATTTCAATGAAATTGTGTTTTTTTATACTAAGATTATTTACTATAGTTTTGACTGCAAATGCTTAAGTCACAATTGTTTGATTCCCGAACAAGACAAATATTTGTGTGTATGAAATTGTCTATTTGTCTCGGTTTAGGTGTTTTCTATGTATATTAAGTAGTTATGTATTTATTTACAAACAAAAAGTATTATACTATATATTTATCTGCTATCAAACTTTCCACGACACAGTTTCTTAATGACATGGGCTTAGATAGTTTTATTAAGATCTAATAATTTATCTGAACTTATCTTAATAATGGTGGCAACGGTTCTATTTACACTTGGGCTGGGAAATTGATGGTTTTGTAAAATATATAAATGGTAAAAAAAAAACCGCCTTCAAAAAGAATCTTTAAACAAAAATTAACACAACACTAAAAAACGTAAAAAATAATTAGAATTTATAATTCAAAGGACGGAAATTTGTGAATTTTTCTAACTTATCTTGGTACTTACTGATCTGTTTGAAGTTGGTGCCATGTCTTGACTAACTTCAAAAATAAATGGAATGTGTGAGGCTTGCCTATATTTGAGAATTTCTCTCGTTTCTCCTGGGATTTCGTCTCCTGATCCTGACTCGGTGAAAATAAGATCACGTCAGAAGTACCTATAAACTTTCGAAAAAAAATATAATTTTGAAAGTGATCCCTACTTTGATGAAAATAAGAAATCGTCTAAATAAGCAAACTAAAGTCTAAAAACGCATTATTCAGGATAACTCTAGAACTTCTCGTCAGTTCTTGATAAAATTTAAATGGGACCACATGAGAAGCGTCACCTTTCAAATAAAAAAAGAATTATCCAAATTGGTTCATTAACTAAAAAGTTCTGAGGTAATACACATAGAAAAAAAACATACAGTTGAATTGAGTACCTCCTCCTTTTTTTGAAGTCGGTTAAAAAGAAACTGATTTTGGTAACCTAAATAATTCAAAAGTGAGCCTAAGACACCACAAAGATACCTATAAAATAATGTCTGTTATTTTTCGATTTGTTAATTCAAAGTTCTCTATAGGTACCTCTGCTGGCCTAGCTAGTGATGTGCCGCTGGGAATGTTCCCATTTCCAAGTAATTTACTCTTTGTAAATTTACGGGAATATTCCCAATGTTCCCGGGAATATTCCCAATGTTCCCAGACTAATTTGATTTCAAGTATGGCAAAATTTTCTGTCATATTTATATTTCCTTTTACTCCCATGGTTGCGCAACTACTTACTACATAGTTATTGCCTGCGATTATCTCGATTAAAACACAGAACAAGACTACTGAATGTTAAACTACATAGTTTAATTGGTTAACTGAGCAAAGTATCAGTTTTAAGCCAACATACTTTGCAGCATTGATTATTATAGATCCCCATTCCGTTGGGGCGGAAAGGTTCTCGAATGGAGACCGCGTACCGGACGATGTTCCGTGGGCAGGCCCACGCCCACAACAAGGTGGACCGACGATCTGGTCAAGGTCGCGGGAAGCCGCTGGATGCGGGCAGCGCAGGACCGATCGTTGTAGATCCTTGGGGGAGGCCTATGCCCAGCAGTGGGCGTCGTTCGGCTGACATGATGATGATGATGATAGCTAAGGGAGTCAAGGAACAGATATCACATCGAAGAAAATATTAACGGATCCCAAGTGACTAAAAATGTTAATCAAGACCTTTTAACTTCTTGAAGTTTTATCAAACTACAAGTGCAGACGTGGAATTTGGAGTCGTCCCGTCTTACAAATAGCTCCGATGGGACTGGAAGTACTGGAACCCATGACCTTTGTACGGGCGAATCGAATTTATTTAATACTTCTTATAAGCTGTTGGCCAGCGTTTATTTCATCAATGTGAAAATATTACTACCCTCGATATTTAATAATAGAATATTTGATAAGATCTTTTTTTATATGGAACTGGGCAGGCATTTGACCACCATCTTGTTTAATCTTAGGATGTAGTTTAAGATGCTGGATGTTTGCCCAGGATGCCTGTTTACGCTGGCCTTGAAGTGTTCAAGCTTGTAGTTATCGGGGATCACATAAGCAGGCAGCGCATTCCATTCTTTAGCGGTTCGCATAAGAAACGAATCGGCGAAGCGCTTGGTACGGACAAGTAGAGTGTCAACAATATAATAATGATAAGATAGCCAGCGTCAGGTTCCCCGATGGTGGAAAGGGGCTGAAAGAAAAAGGTCGGGCAGTTCTCTCGCACACTCCCAAAAGCGTATTCTATAAAATACCGATAGACACGCAACTTTGGGTTGGTGACTGATACTCTGGAGTTCCGCCGGCGCAGTAGCCAACGCTGAGTTTCCAATGATCCTCCTGACACGGTTTTCAATCAATTCCAGAAGTCTAGCTGATACTTACAGAACCATTCCATAAGTGACAACAGTACTCCATGCACGGACGAATCTGCGATTTGTATATCAAAAGCAGTTGGTCCGTCCGGCGTGAAGTACCGTTTAGAGCCCTGGAGAAGACACCCAGTTTCTTAGCAGCACACATTGCAATGGAATCGATGTACTCGCCAAAATTCAGGTTGGATGGTGAGTTCAGGCCAAGAAGTTGAAGATGTTCAGTTATCGGCAAGAATACACCCTGGAAAGTTAGAGTCAGTTGGAAAGGACTCCGTTTTGCAGTGAATAAAAAAAACAGTGTTTGAGTAGCATTGAAAGTAGCAGATTAATTTGCTCAACAAGGGACTCTCGACAATAGTAATAAATTATTTATGATTTATGACAAGACTGGATTTCATCATTCGTAGCCTTTACAGTTGATTGAGATATATCTGATGGTAGTTTCATCTGCATACCCGATAGTATTCCTCAATTCTCAAGACTAAGGTCTTTGACCAGTGTGTGTTGCCAGTTATGACTTATGGAAGCGAGACGTGGTCTTTTACTATGGGTCTCATAAGAAGGCTCAAGGTCACAAAGCGAGCAATGGAGAGAGCGATGCTTGGTATTTCCCTGCTCGATCGAATCAGAAATGATGCGATCCGCAGGAGAACTAAAACGACCGACATCGCTCGAAGGATTGCTCAGTTGAAGTGGCAGTGGGGGGGCACATAGCGCGGAGAACCGATGGCCGTTGGGGCGAAAAGGTTCTTGAATGGTGACCGCGAACCGGACGAGACGTTCCGTGGGCAAGCCCCGTACAAGATGGACCGACGATCTGGTCAAGGTCGCGGGAAGCCGCTGGATGCGGGCAGCGCAGGACCGATAAAGATAAAGGTCTTGAGACTTTTTGCCGTGTGAATATGGCATAATAATAAGTCTGCGGTTGTGACCGATTATTATCTTGTTCTTTTTTAAACAAATAATAAGATGGAGTAAACAAAGAGAAAATAAAATAAATAAATACACATGTGGGGAATATACGTTAACAAAGCTGTAAATTTTTATAAAAGTTTAATATTATATTACGACATCATGATACGACACTATTGTAATTCAAGTTATTTTAATAAATGACTAGCGGATCCTCGCGGTTTTACCCGCGTAGTACCCGTTCCCGTGGGAATATTGGGATTAAATATAGCCTATGCCAGTCGGGAAGAATGTAGCTTTCTAATTGTGAAAGAATTTTTAAAATTGGTTTAAAAGAGTAGTTTCGGAGCCTATTCGATGCAAACAAACAAACAAACAATCAAATCTTTCCTCTTTATAATATTAGTACAATATTATTAAAAATATTACAAAAAAAAATGTGTTTCACTAAATAGGTATTGGGAATATTCCCGGTTTGGAATTTTTCCAATATTTCCGGGAACGGCACATCACTAGGCCTAGCATGAGGGGCTTATAACATGGTGTAAGCAAGACAGCCGCTCATGCTAGGCCGGCTGGGCTATAATGTACAGTCGCGAGCAAAAATATATGAACGGCATAGGACTATGTCATACTCATACTACAAAATTGAATGACTTGTGGTACAGATAGTTTTGTTTGGAATGCTTCAATGTGACAAAGTTCTATGATGTTTACAAATTATTACTTCTTGTGACTGTACACAACAATATTTTAAGATATAGAAATTAAAAATAAGAGTATTTACCTTTTGTTATATTCTTATTGGGAAAGAAAACGACTAAGTTAGTCTTCAAGGGCAGAAGATCATTTGACTTACATTAATGAGTTTAGATTAGCAGAGATTCCTATTACTGGGAACCTATCATAACAATTTTACATAAGAAAATTATATTCCAACTGATAATTAAAATTATCCATACAATGTATATTATGACAGTGTAGTTAATTACTGAGCTATCAACAATTGTAATGTGGTATGGTATGTACAGGAATTGTAATCAAATGTTTATTTCCAGATGAAGATACTATTACATACAAAAATGTTGATTATGAATTTCACCAAAGATTTGGTATGCCAAAAGATGAAAAGCTTGTCTGTTATTATTCATGCAGGTTGGCATATATTACTATTATGTTATGTATAACTATCTTATAGCCATTTATTATACTTTTTTATTATTTTAACAGTTACTGGAAAGGAAAAATGCCACGACAAGGATGGATGTATTTGTCTGTTCATTACATGTGCTTTTATTCATACATATTTGGACGTAAAACGACTGTCAAGATACGTTGGGCTGACGTCACGGAATTGGCAAAAACAAACAGCTTACTTTTCCCAGATTCAATCAAAGTAGTTACAAGAGATGACGAACATTACTTCACAATGTTTTTGAGGAAGAATGAAACATTTGCTTTGATGCAACAGCTTGCTAATATTGCAATGAAGCAGTAAGTAAGCTATTAAACACTTATTAACTGAAAGAACTTTTTAAGCATCATCCTGTCTTTTCAAATGTCGAAGGTATGAAAGAGAGAGCATGATGTTTAAGAAGCTCTTAAAGTTGAGTTGAAGTCGAGTATTTGGTTATAAGTTTCATCATATTTATTAATAGCAATACAATTTTACAACAAGCAGCAATAGACTTTGGTGGTGAATAAAAGAAGTGAATGACCGTAATAAGTAAATATTGAAATTTAGACACAGTTAGGTTTTACAGACAAGTACGCGACCGACCGCTTGCCCCGACCAACCCGTGACTGGGGAGGCGCAGGCGCAGCGCGGTGAAAATTAAAGATAGGTCAGCAAATAATGTAGAGCCACACATGTGTCCCTACAGTGTCATAAACCAAAATCAAACACTTTTGTGTTGATGATTAAGAGAGACTGAAGCACTGGCTTTCTTCACTCTTGAGCGTGAATAACTCTCATCACAATTACTTATAGTCTGGCGACCGATTGTATATTAATATTATTAAAAAGATATATAAACCAAAATTGAATAGTGGTACAGAACCATTGTTTTTTTTTTGTGCAACAATTGAAAGGATTTATTTAATGTTAACCCTATCATTATAGTTAGGTAAAAATAGATTTTTAAAATAGCCTTGCAGTATTTTCCTTATTAATCTTATCAGAAAGCTTTGGAAGTTAATTAAACACTTGTGACACTAGCATATGTACTAGCAGTTGTGTACATTAGTATTATTGATAAATTATTTGTTGATGATATAATTTCATCCAATATGATTATGTTAGTGTGTGCTGTTATAATTGAGATAGTAAAAGAAACGTTCAATAGTTTATTATGTAAACATAGTGAGGTCTTTGTTGAAGGGTATGTATTTGTAAATAATGCTGTTATCATTTCAAGTTATTTGTGTTGTGATATCATTATTATTGTATTGGCATTATAAGGCGTTTCAGAGGTTCTTTACAAAAAACACCTGTTGCTGTGTAGGTACATACGTTATTTAAGATTTAAGTGATAGTTTCATTTTAAATTAAGTACATAACATATGTACGATCCAGACCAACCGGCGCGCATCGGCCTGGCCCGGAACCACACCTACGACACTCCATACTACGACCCCCGCTTATTAACCTTCTACCACAGAATAAATAATAGTGCTAAGGCACAGAAGACTCACTCTGCAAGCTCATTCAAATAAAAATAAATCTTCCTGCGTGGAAATAAAGTCCAATTCCGGTTGCTCTGTCATCGCTTGCCTTCTGTTATAATAACCTAGAGTTCGCGCATGCAAGCAAAACTGTACCCAATAGCTACGCGCGAGCGTTTCTATTTCTATGAATGTCTCAAACAGCTCGCTTGCTGGTTAGGGTTGCGAGCGACTTGCGAGTTCGGTTTTGTTGTTTCTTTTGTTCTTTCTTTTATTTAGACACCCGTAAACACAACAGTATCTTTTATACGGATTATAAGAACGTTTAGTAGTCATTGTTCGGTGCACAAAAATTACAGAAATGATCGATCGTTTTACGCACGAACGTGGAGCGTACGAGCCGAGCGGCATCCTTCTGCCATACGCCTGCCCGGCAGGCGCGCCGGCCGAACGTACCTAAACTGCGGAGTGACACCCCCCTGCTTCTACTACTACGTAATTGACATAACGTGTGTACACGCGCCAAATCCAAATGTGTGCGTCAACGATGCAGGGATGACATCCGCCGTAGCGCACTCCGGAGCTAGTGGTACAAAATATATCGACTAGATGGCGCGTGCCGCGTGCGTCACGAAATAACTTTGCAAGAGCGTCCCAATTTATTATTTACGTATGTTTATATTATGTCGGGTAAGTTCGAAAACAATCATTTTTCAGCACAAAAGCGATTGTCAAAAGGCCGTGTGAGGGCACAATGTACTTTGTATTGAAATCTTCAGAAACGAGAACTTAACCGATGTCACCTGTCGTACGGTACTAACTAATTTGATAAAAAATTAAATCAATCCAACAAATAAAATTGTCTTTAATCATCATCATGTTATCACTACATAGTATAAAACAAAGTCACTCTCCGCTTCTGTCTGTCTGTTTGTAAGCTTTCTTTAAACCACGCAACGCATATTTTTAATTAAAAATACCGATTCCTGTACTCGAACTTCAAAAAAGGGCAGTGTCATAAAACAAGGTGCTCAGCAAAAAAACAATTTAACTATAATAGTCTTATTTATTTTTAGACGAATTTCTGTGACCTAACCAAATAGTTGTATAAAGTTTATCAAATTTCCTTATCATATAACAAAGTCTTAAGGGTAATAATATTTGTGTTTTGCGCATTGTGAATACTGTTTTTCGAGTGTTTCTCTAAAATTATTTTTTATATTGACACAAAACAAAAATGTTAAATAGTTTCTTCGTAGTGTTATATAGTTTTATTGCTTAAAAAATGTACATGTTAAGCCAAACCGCCTATACATCGTGGAAAATGTCCTTTGTCAGCCAACACACCACGTAAAAGGAAATTGTAAATCGGTAAGCAACCGGGCTGGTAAAATATATAAGATGTTGTAAAACAAACTGCAAATAGAGCAGGAGGTGTTCAGGTCAAGTGAATAGAACATAAAAAAATAGAAAAAAATATCCCAAATTTTTTTTATAAGTATTATTTAATTTTACAAAAAATTCTAATATTATTTTTTGATATCAATTCAATATGTACAATACCAAACGTTTTAATAAAATTATTTAATTTTACGATGAAAACAAGTAATTTCAGAGCGCACGCGGGCTGGGCGCCGCGGTCATCAACCCCGGCGGTCCAACAGCTGATCGGCCAGCCGCTATAGCGCTACTCCTACCGCGCTATTGTATGCGCCCAATAGCTTCCGGATTATCGTTTACCTGTCTCGTGGTTAAATAAGTAATTTTGTTTTTACGTTTGGTATTATGTTAAATATTGAATTGATATCCATAGATAATATTAGAATTTTTTGTAAAATTTAATAAAAAATAATAATTTTAGGATTTTTTTTTCTATTTTATTTACGTTCTAAACACTTAACCTGACCACCCCCTGCTCGTTTTGCAGTTTGTTTCAAACCATCTTATATATGTAATGCAAACATTATACAGACTTGAACAGACTCTAGCAAAGCACATATTCAGAGACGTCTCAGTGATCAACAGGTTTAATACCGGTAGCGATCACCGTCTTGTCCGAGGCTCTCTGAATATCAACTATAAGCTTGAACGCGTCCGCTTGATGAAGTCTAGGCTCCGTCCTAACTTGCTCCAAACCATTGTAGGATCTGAAAAGTTCCAGTCAAACCTGGAAAACCGATTTGCTACCGTGGAAACCGCAAATGCTGTTGACGTAAACCAGGCCCTCGAAAATATGGTCGGTATCCTCAGGGAGGAAGGTAAGAGATTTTGCGAAATTCAGCGAAAAGGTAAAAAGTTGAAGTTTTCCGCAGAAACCCTAAATCTCATGAAGAAACGACGTGAAGACCCACCCATCACTTCGTCCGAACAACGGACTCTTAACAAGAAGATTGGAAAACTGGTACGCCGTGATCTCCGATGCTCTAATACTCGTTCAATCGAACGAGCAATCGAGCAAAACCGGGGGTCCAAAGTGTTTTTCCAGCCTCTTGGCAGAAGCCACTTGACGAAGTTGATGACGGACAGTGGAATAATCGTCTCTTCAAAGCCGGAGGTTCTGTCGGAAATTGAAAACTTTTACAGGCAATTATACGCTTCACACGCATCTCGACCTGATCCCGAAAATGAGGATACCAGAGCCATATTGACACGCCACTTTACCGAAGACTTGCCAGAAATCAGCCTGAGCGAAATTGAGAGGGCTCTAAGACAGCTTAAAAATGGAAAAGCCCCCGGGGAGGACGGTGTTACATCTGAACTCCTTAAAGCAGGTGGCAAGCCTTTATTAAAGGAGCTCCAAAACATTTTTAACATCGTTCTCTTTGATGGGAGAACTCCAGAAACGTGGAGTAGGAGTGTCGTCGTGCTGTTCTTCAAAAAAGGAGACAAAACCTTACTCACGAACTATCGACCTATTTCACTCCTAAGCCACGTCTATAAGCTGTTTTCTAGAGTCATCACAAACCGCCTTGCGCGAAGATTCGACGAATTTCAACCCCCGGAGCAGGCTGGTTTTCGAGGAGGATATGGCACCGTAGACCACATTTTCACAGTGCGGCAGATTATAGAGAAGACCGAAGAGTATAATCAGCCCCTGTGCTTGGCATTTGTGGACTATGAGAAGGCATTTGACTCTATCGAGACCTGGGCTGTTCTGGAATCCTTGCAACGTTGCCAAGTCGATTGGCGGTATATCCAAGTGTTGAGAAGTCTCTACAATGCCGCTACAATGGCCATCCAAGTACAGAATCAGCAGACTAAACATATTCCCATGCATCGAGGCGTGAGACAAGGGGATGTGATATCCCCGAAACTGTTCACAAATGCTTTGGAGGATATGTTTAAAACGCTGGACTGGAAAGGACGTGGCGTAAACATCAACGGCGAATACATCTCACACTTGCGATTTGCGGATGACATCGTCATTGTGGCCGAAACGTTGCAGGACCTTCAACTCATGCTGAACGGCCTAGCTGATTCTTCTCAACGCATCGGTCTTCGGATGAACTTGGACAAAACCAAGTTAATGTTCAACGAACATATTACTCCGGAACCGATTGCAGTACAAGGTTGTACTCTCGAAGTTGTGACGGAGTATGTATACCTCGGGCAAATTCTGCAGTTAGGTAAAAACAACTTTGAGAAGGAAGCCAACAGAAGAATACAGCTGGGCTGGGCAGCATATGGGAAGCTTCGTCGGGTCTTTACGTCGCCTATTCCTCAAAGTCTAAAGACGAAAGTCTTCGACCAGTGCGTCCTACCTGTTATGACATACGGAGCCGAAACGTGGACACTCACGGCAGGGCTGGTTCACAAATTCAAAGTCGCTCAGCGAGCTATGGAAAGGGCTATGCTCGGAGTTTCTCTAAAGGATAGAATCCGGAACGTGGTAATCCGACAGAGAACCAAAGTAATCGATATAGCCCACCGGATTAGCAAACTGAAGTGGCAGTGGGCCGGCCATATAAGCCGCAGGACCGATAACCGCTGGGGTAAGCGAGTTCTAGAGTGGAGACCGCGAATCGGCAAACGTAGTGTAGGACGCCCTCAGACTAGGTGGAGTGACGATCTTTGCAGGGTGGCTGGCAAGAGCTGGATGAGAGCAGCCACTGATCGTGCTCGATGGCGTACTCTTGGAGAGGCCTATGTCCAGCAGTGGACGTTAATAGGCTGATGATGATGATGATGATGATGAACAGACTCTTGGTCATATCTGTTTCCCTGAGACTTTCGTTTTAAATACTTTTTGAGCATCAATATTTTTTTTAGCAGAGGTGACATATCAGCCTCCTTGGGGTTTTCTATTACCGACGATTCCAATAATCTTCGTTTCTTAGCCTCTGGTTTAAAGTCAAGCCGCAACTTCCTTTTCCGGTGTGAATTTTCACTTAAAATCTGTGTTGTCTGCACTGAGTGTGACACCTGTGAAGTACTTGTACTTGGAATTTCTGTTGATGTTTGAGATTTGCAAGTACTCTTAAGAGGCTATTATCAGTTTAAGTAAATTTTGATGTAAATACGAGTACCAGATGAGTCTTCTGGCTGCAGTAATAATAGGGAAGGGGCTGCATTTTTCTTAGAAACTCTTTTTGCGCGGTCAGAATTATGGAAATGAAGTTCGCAAACAAAATAACTAGTATGAAGTGTCTCCACGCTTTTTTGGTTTAAGGCGATACTCGGAAAAATTGTGCTGAAGCGAGATAGCAATGAGAAAACGACGCGCGCGGGATCGAGACCAATTTTGCAGATTAGGCAAAAAAACCAAAATCACTTCGTATTAAAAAACTACAGCGATTTAAAAAAATGCTTCTATACGATCCTAAATATTATTGGTGTTCACTAATTAAACCAATTTCCAATAGTGTAAGTAACCCTATTTAAGAATAATCTTCAATTTTCGTATTTTTAGAGGTCTTTTCGAAAAGAAAAAGTGTCGAGACAAAATCATAAAATCGTGTTTTTGAAACTATACGAATCTAGATAAAGGTATGAAGAAATATATATCTTATTACCAGATTTGTAACAACTGTAACCGTCCTATAGTTTTAAATCAAAAAGTCCATACTTTTTCCGAGTAGCGCCTTAAGTCCATTCGACCTCTTCGATTTCTTTAATCCAATTCTTGCACCTAATGAAAGTTAAATCAAATCAATAAAAGATCCTCCAATTTCATAGAATTTAATCGTATCATAACATTTATTATTTCGTCAAACAATTCGTATTGGAATATTTGTTTTCTGTTAATATTAAATTTGATATCAATCATCTACGATTCAACTGCATATACGAACGCCACTGCAAGGTTATATCGCACGATCCTCAAATCGAAGTTTGCTTACGAAATATAATGACATCGTTGACTTGGTTACATTCTTGTTGACTGAGTGTCTGACAAGACAACCGACAAACGTGTGACGTTTACTCCTTGGTTTACTCCTTCAATGCGGGGGAAATGAATTGGCGGGGGGAGGTGAGTGTCGCTTCTTTACGTTAGTAATATTATAGTATTCTTTGCCGGAACGGAGCCGTACGTCTGCCGCGGCGTAGTGTTGCTGAACTATCGATAGTTTTACTATCGATAGTTTTAATCGAAAAATGCCAAACTATCGATAGGCCTATCGATAGTATCGATAGTATCGATAGTATCGATCGCTCTTTTAGTGCAATACTATCGGTAAGCAGCAATACTATCGATAGTATCGATAGTATCGATCCCTGACGGCGGATCTGCCAGTGAAAAGCAATCAATACTATTGAAATAAAGGTAACAATCGATTGTCCAAAACTATCGATAGTATTAGTTTATTAATATTCAAAAGCAATACTATCGATACTATCGATAGTTTATTCGCCGTCAGGGATCGATACTATCGATAGTATTGCTGCTTACCGATAGTATTGCACTAAAAGAGAGATCGATACTATCGATAGTATCGACAGTATCGAAAACTATCGATACTATTGTTTTTGCATAAACTATCGATAGACTATCGAAATGCTATCGATAGTGGACTATCGATCGGCAACACTACCGCGGAGGCCGTCAGCGTCCGTATGGAGCAGTATGACTGCCGCGGAAACCGTAAGGCGGGCGTCTAGAGAGATGCAAACGAGATTAGCTAGCGGGTTGCAGCTATTATGAAGATAATATACATGTACATCTCAAATTAACTTTACCGCCGACCGCGTCCGGTCGCGCACGCAATGCTTTATACATTTCAGTTTTCTTTACCGCATTTAAAAAATGCTGTCTGGGCCGGCCGATGCTCGTCGTTTGGTCTGAATCTTAGCATAGGCATGGACGAACGAAATATATTTCGTTCGTCCATAGCATAGGCCACTTATTAACGTTAAATATATTTTTTAAGGTTGATAGATGACAAATCAGGCTCCTTCAATATTGATAAAGATTTGCTGACAAAGCTCAGTAAGAATGTACCAAAGAAACCATCATTCCTCAAAAGAGATCTTGATGCAAAAAAGCAGTCTAATCTCTACACCTTAAGATTCAGATTACCCCAAAATGAGAAACTTGATGGTACAGAAGAGTGTACATTGTGGACACCATACAACAAGAGACACAATTGGGGTAGACTCTACCTTTCGCAGAACTTTATATGCTTTGATAGTCGGGTAAGTTGATTTTTACTAATTAATCAAATAGGTACTTACATTAATATTACAAATAGGTAAAGCTTAAGATTTTAAATTATTCTTATGCAAGGAAAAATGGTTAGTAAAAAATTCTAGGAAAAAGCGAAGGAAGAAGTGTGCTGGTGGTTTTTTTAGTATCTCAATTTTTCCTTTACTTACAGAATAGCATTATGAATGCATAAGAATAATTTAAAATTTTAATTTAATGGCTGCCATCATAATTGATTGTTAAGAATTTGTAACAATGTTTATTTCTTCGAGTTATTTTCCTTACATCGATGAAGCAATGCTGGCTAACAGCATTATTATTTCACCAGTAAAAGGCTATTCTGTTTTTAAGTGACTTGTATTAATTTTATCCTCATACTAGCCTTTCGCCCGCGTGGGCTACACGAAGTCCCGCGGGAATGTGATGTTATTCCAGGATAAAAAGTAGTCTATGTCATTCTCCAGCTCCTAAACTATCCCCATACCAATTTGGCATCAAAGACGGACAAACAAACAAACACACTTTCACATCTATCTATATACTACTAGCTGACCCAGCGCGACTTCGTTCCCGTGGCCCTACCCCCTACTCCACTCTACCCTACCCCTACCCTACCCTACCCTACCCCTACCCTACCCTACCCTACCCCTACTCTACCCCTACCCAACCCTACCCTACCCCTACCCTACCCTACCCCTACCCTACCCTACCCCTACCCCTACCCTACCCTACCCTACCCTACCCTACCCTACCCTACCCCTACCCTACCCTACCCTACCCTACCCTACCCTACCCCTACCCCTACCCCTACCCCTACCCCTACCCCTACCACTACCCCTACCCTAACCCTACTACCCTACCTCTATATCCTTCCTTGGACTCCCACGAACATTTCAAGACCAAAATTCAGTCCAGCCGTTCGCGCGTGATGTCGTGACCAAGGGAAATAGGGATTCATTTTTATATACATATATAGATTATAAAGAGGAAAGATGTGATTGTTTGTTTGCATCGAATAGGCTCCGCAACTACTGGACCGATTTAGAAAATTCTTTCACCATTAGAAAGCTACATTATTCCCGAGTGACATAGGCTATATTTTATCCCGATATTCCCAACGGGTACCACGCGGGTGAAACCGCGAGGATCCGCTAGTTTATAATATTAGTATGGATTCCTACAGTTAATAAGTAATGGCGTTCTAGTCCTCAAGCATCTCTTTAAGCCTTACGGGCCAAAGTAATTATTTTAATTTGTTGTTCAGAAAAAAATCACAACACATGAAAAACGGCAATTTAAAGAAATAAAAGAATGCGCAAATGTATACCTGGTTAAGATAACGAATGACAGAGTTGAGTCACGACCAAACAGCCATTGTGTGTTCAGAGCGGTGTTATTTTATATTAGATACACGTTATCGCCGTTTGCTGAACGGGCTAATGTTCCAACTTCGCCCGTAATTGACCGCCATTAGCGTTTCCAATTGTTACTACGATGAGAAGTACCTATTTGTACAAACAATGAAGTAACATGACCATTATATGGAAACAGATTTTGAATTCTAAAGTATTATCGAATCTAATACATTGCATTTTAAGTAGATCTTGTATTTGTTGCAATATAAAAATTTTTGGTATTAAAATTAATTTCAATATCTCGACAATGCGTCCAGGCGCTTGGAACTGGAATTATTTCTTTTAAATACTATTTAGGAGCTATTCCGAACTACCTACTTCCGGCCACTTTTATTATTCTCATCCACTTTTCCTGTTTGGTCAACTCTTGAACTCGCTTTTGAACTCAAACTTGCCGTTTTTTTAATACATAAATTTGATGAGAACTTTTCTATCACCGGTACCTTATTCGATATTACTTATAGTCGCGTTACTCGTAATATAGATATGTTGTATATAAAGAAAGTTACCTCTTCCCAGGTAAAAAATCTAGTCCGGCTTACGATACCTCTCCGCGACGTGCACCAAGTGGAGAGAGCTGACTCCGGCGGCACCGGCAGCTCTGGGGACTCGGGCAGCATTCTCGTCACCACCTCGTACCACACCAGCTTTCTGTTCGGGAATATATCGGATAGGGAGTTCTTGGTCCACAAGATTTCGGAGCTACTCGCCAAGTTGCCTAAGTAAGTAGAGTTTTAATCAAATGTAAATTGTGAGTTTTAATTAAAAAAAAACATCTAAATCGGCATTAATTTATCTGAAAGGCAGAGATATAAATATTATATTAGGATTGTGTAAAGGCAGTTAGAATATTAAAAGTAGCACTTTTAGGAGCTTTGCGAGTTGTATAATGTAGTGTCCACTTAATTTAATGTCCAACAATCACAATTTGTTTCAAGCGAAACATCGCAAGCATTTCGGTTTTAACATTTACGATAATAATATGAATAACATAGGACTAAGTCATATTACAATATTGAATGACTTCTGCGACACTGATAGTTTTGTTGCGGAACGCTTCAATGCGACAAAGTTCTATGTTGTATACATATTATTGCTCGTGACTGTACAGTCACATGGTTCTCAGTTCATTGCCTTGCATGGCATCAAACATTAACCTTTTTATTTGAGTTGCCTTCTCCATAGATATTACTGACACTCGCCCTTGGAATTAATAAAATAGCTATAATTAAAACGATAGCTGATTACTACTCTTCCTAATCGTAGGTAGAATCAATCACAATAGGATTATTGAGTGATGTAAACAAAACATTGTTTAACACACTCAAACACAAACACTCTATCTATTCGCATTCTACTAAATGTAGAATTTCTGAACAGTGAAACCATGTAATGACCATTTATACCAGTGGGATATATTTTCGGCCGTATTAGAAACTATATTTACGAAATAAGAACGTAGAGCCTATGCATATTATTTAGTAGTATACACATCGCGTTTTTTAAGCCCGCGTCACTGGCGTTATAGTTACACTACATAATCGCATTTGTTACCTATAATGCCGTTGATAAAAAATAGACGTTAACAATTTGGTTTCCAAATCAAGCATGTGTAGGTATGCTGTTAAATATTTTTTATTTTAGTACTCACAAATATTTCGTCTTTTTCCATCATCCATATCGAAAATTAACATTTTAATTGATCCTTGGTTTCGATTTCGAATAAATTATGAAAGTACTTGTTTCTTGTTTTTAACATATAAAAAATCTTGTTTACAAACCGGTTTTGAATACGGCCGAAGAGGGTCTAAATATGTTTCTCTTCAAAAGTTTGAGATTTAATCGTTGCAATAATACAACTATCTTGATACTTCCGATTATTAATATTGTTTTTATTTTAAGCATGTTGTAGCATGACTTCAGCTTCACTGGGTTCTTCGCAGTTTTTTTTGGATGCACTAACGATTTTAAGGGTTAATATTGTCGGCTCATTCTCAATTGCTTGAATCTGCAGTGATGTCTACAGGGAAAAGGCGACGTTATACCTTATACTATTACTATTCATTTTATTTTAAGCATGAGTTGAGCTTCGCAGCGTTCCTTCGCAGTCTTCGTGGGATGCTGTTACTAACAATTTCAAGCTCTGGGTCTGATATACTTAAGGTTCAATATTGTCGGCACATTCTCAATTGCTTGAATCTACAGTGATGTCTACAGGGAGAAGGCGAAGGCGACTTTGGCGGTTGCTAGAACCGAGGATGGTGAAAAGAAATGGTCGCCCCAGCCGCCTTTGATGACCCTGTTCAAGACCAACCAGACGTCGCCTATACGACAAATACAACAGAAAAAGGTAATTTCAGATTGAGTGCCACGGACATATTTAACCCGGTTAGAGGGTTAAATATGTCCGTGGTCAGAGGAGCCCTCTGTCACGGCTGTCACTTGCAATGCAAAATTAGCTGTCAAAATGAAAATCTTTTTGTTCCAAGAATGACCACCGGGTCAGATAAGTTTGTGGCACTATACTTTTTTCTTGCGTTCGAAATTCGTTAATAATTTATGTACTTATGTGGAATCCAAAAACAGAGATACTTAAGTCTATGAGGTAGTCATCATCAGGTCCTGACCTGATTCTAAACATTTATGTGGTGTCTTACATAAACAACCACAAAAATGTTTAGATTTGAATTGTAAAGTATTGCACAGGATTAATTTTAATTAGTAATACCAACATAAAAGAGTATATAAACATGATAAGTATCTAGTCCAATTTCAAGAATATCAAACTAAAGTATCTCTCCATGATGAGAATTGATAAATTGACCTTAAAAACCTTAAACACTAATTTCTTAGAATTATTTTGCATTATTTTAGGAAAAACTATGGGAGGACCACATGTCAGAAGTGGGTCGCGGAGTCAGCATGTACCAAACCACAGCTGGAAGCGAGTTGGTCGTGAACGGTATACCGGAGTCGTTGCGAGGAGAACTGTGGAGCGTGTTCTCAGGGTCCATACTGCAGAAGGCCCAGAACAAGGGCTTGTTCGAGAAGCTGGTGAATGAAGCTCTGTCTTCCAAGAACCCGGTCAATGATGAGATCGAGAGGGATCTGCATAGGTCACTCCCGGAGCACCCGGCTTTCCAGAATGATGTTGGTAAGTTTGAGCTGTATTAAACAGGAACAAATTATAATCAAAGATCATGACTGTGTGTGCATCCTGAGTAACGGCGCACCGCGTATGGCAGATTGCATTGCAGATTTACACTCGATACATGTCCATGCCCATTTAGTGCACGCAAGGAAAAGCGCGCCAAACGTGTCGAACATTTTGTTTAATGCGCCTTTCATCCCGCCTGCGCGGTGCGCCATTACTCAAGTCGGGACGCACACTTAAGGTCAGTAAGATCGATTTTTGTCGTTAGCTTTTTATATAATTTTTATTATTGTACCATTTTGTCTAGCATGAAGAGTAGCTGATGAGTTTTTTTCGCCCGTTTTTCTTGTCAGTTAAAAGATGTCCATAACGGGTAGTTGGTAAAAAATTTTGGACGCTTCATAAACTTAAAATTTTATTTATTAACCGACTTCAAAAAAAGGAGGAGGTTATCAATTCGACTGTATATTTTTTTTTTTATTTTTTTTTTTATTTTTTATGTGTGTTACCTCAGAACTTTTTAGTTAATGAACCGATTTGGATAATTCTTTTTTTATTTAAAAGGTGATGCTTCTCGTGTGGTCCCATTCAAATTTTATCAAGAACTGGCCAGAAGTTCAGGAGTTATCCTGAACAATGTGTATTCAGACTTTATTTGGGTATATGGACGATTTCATAGTTTCATCAAATTGGGGATCATTTTCAAAAATTTTTTTTTTTTCGAAAGTTGGTAAGTACTTCTGACCTGATCTTACTTTCACAAAGTCAGGACCAGGGGATCAAATTCCAGGAAATTGAGAGAAATTCTCAAATATAGGCAAGTCTTATATGCGTTCCAATTATTTTTGAAGTTAGTCAAGTATTTGCATCTGGTAGTCATCATCTCATAGTGATGAGCTGGTGATGGAAGCTACAACTCCTTAACGGTTAGGAGCTGGAGAATATTTCTTTAAGTATTAATCGTACGTATGGGCCAATAGTTATATTCTTTCAGGTTATTAGGGTGAGCTGCTGATGAGAGGTGAAACTCCTCAACAGTTAGGAGTTATATTATGATGTTTTATAAATACCATATGCACGAATGGACCTTCAGTTGTGTTCCTTCAAGTTATCTAAGTAGCTAAAGATGGAAAGCTGAATTCCGTAACGGATAGGATATTTACAACAATTTATCATAATCACCATGTAGTTTCTTAAGCTACTTCACTAAAAATCGAAAAATAAAACGTTTTTGAAAAAAAAAATGTAACCGCCTTCAAAACGGATCTTCAAACAAAAATTAACAAACACTGAAAAACGAAAAAAATAATAAGATTTTTTAATTTAAAGGACGATGATACGTGACTTTTTCTAATTTATCTTGGTACTTACTGGACTGTTTGAAGTCGGTGCCAAGCCAAAAAGAATAAGAACGAAATATACTGAGTGAAATAACTAACATATAAAAAAAAACCCGGTCCCAAGCGTGAGGTGTAGGACGTAATTAACTCAATACGTATAAATAAGATGGCACCGACTTCAAACAGTCCAGTAAGTACCAAGATAAATTAGAAAAAGTCACGTATCATCGTCCTTTAAATTAAAAAATCTTATTATTTTTTTCGTTTTTCAGTGTTTGTTAATTTTTGTTTGAAGATCCGTTTTGAAGGCGGTTACATTTTTTTTTTCAAAAACGTTTTTAATATGAATATGTAAACAATTGACTTTTGAAAGTTTGTTGAATACTGAATCCAAGGGCAATGTCGGGAACTTGAATGACATTTAATTTTATGGGTAGTAAGTTGCACCGATGTGAAATCGGGGCGGGTCTTTATTTTAACCTTCCTTTTTATAAATTAGATCAAAAACATTTACTTATTAATTTTCTAACTTCGTCAACTTTTGCTAAATCGATCGGTGTTATTGTTCTTTGTCTTTGTCGTGAGGGTACTCCCTCAGTACGCTTGTCAATATCATATTGTTTAATACAATTCTATCTTTCCAGGTATATCCGCCTTACGCCGCGTGCTATGCGCGTACGCACTTAAAAACCCCACCATAGGCTACTGCCAGGCGATGAACATAGTGGCCTCAGTGCTGCTAATCTACTGCCCGGAAGAACAGGCGTTCTGGCTGCTAGCTACCATCTGCGAGACTTTGCTGCCAGATTACTATAATACTAGAGTCGTCGGGGCGCTGGTAAGTTACGCTTGTGTGTGTTTAACCGTAGTTTTAAACAACAAAGTTTTAAAATTAGGTTTTTATTTAAAGTTTCCTAATTCTTTCCATGTATGTATTGAGTTTTGGCAGTTTGTAAAAAGTGAGTCATTTTCAGTCGAGATTCACCATTAGAATACTACGTTATCCCTGAGTGACATTGGTAATTTTTATCCCACTGCTGGGCACGAGTTTCAGTCCACGCGGGTAAAACTGCGTGAGGAAAGCTATTCTTATATACAACTGAATAAATTTGTTTAGCACTTTGGTTTTTAGTTTTAACGTAATTATCAGCTATGTTTTTTACGTTTTTCCTGTAAGGTAACCGCTGGGGCTCTGGCCTTTTTTATAGATAGAGCAGAAATATGGGTCATATCTCATGACCGACTGCTACTGTAGTTGCCACAACTCAACTTTCCGAACTGACTTTCCGAAGCATAGCAATTGAGTTCAAAAATTGTTAGTCATTTCCCCTATTCTAGAGAAGACCTTAAATTAAGTTCTTTAACCCCCTTATTCCAAAACGTGGACTAAATAGTCCTGATTTAAAACTGGTACTAAACTGGTGCTGTCACTTTCATTTTCCAAATGAAAGATAGAATTAGCATCACTTTTAAACCAGGTCTGACTTTAGTCCACGTTTTGGAATAAGGGGGTAATGCCCGTTTTCACCATCAATCGTTAAAGCGTTCCCTAATTAGGTATCACTTAAGATAAATGATCCCCTAAACTGCCCCCTAACCTAAGTTCATTTTCACCATGCTAGGGTACACCTAAGTAAGGACTACTTTGTTAGGTGGCGTTTCTTCTTGTAACTAGTGTCGTTTCATAATCGGTATTTTCCGATAAAATATTTTATTGGGCAATAATTTACGTATTTCACAGAAATAAATGAAATAATAGTATAATTATGAAATATTTGGTTGAAACTGGTGTCTTTTTATACTTTTTTTTTTAAATAAGGTATTAATAAAGACAAAATCGACAAACCATTGACTGTATGGATTAGTTCCTTTGCCTGCAAGAAAAAGTGACATGACAGTGACAGTTGTTTATCAACGTCATATTCATATCAAAACAGGGAGAGAGGGAAAAAAACCTTTAGGCGGGAGGTTTGATTTATTTTATTATTTTGTGAAAAATCTTTTTTCCAAGTAATTACACGCCAAGTTTTGAATAATTTCATTTCAAACGTCAAAAAATGGGCTCCGATAGTGGAGGCACCGATCCCAAACGCGGGAACAAGAAAAGGAAAGCAGGTCCAGTGGCCGACTTTTCGGATGACGATGATGAATCCAAACATGTGCCCTACTATAAGAAGAATCACATAAGGAACTACCCGGAGAATTCCCCAGGAACAGTTTTTCCTGTTTATATCCAGAGTGTGAATGACACAGTCAAATTTGGTAACAAGGACCCAATATATCTTAATAACATCTTTAGTCGGTACAATAAGGGAGTAAAGGAAATAAAAAGAGTTAATGCATTGCGGTATGCTATTATATTTGATAATGCGAAGAATGCTAACTCCCTTCTTACTAATTCCTCGTTTTTGGCATCTCATGATATTAGAGCATTTATTCCAGCTTCAACCTCAGAATGCATAGGAGTCATCAGGTTCATTCCAGTAGATCTCAGTTGCAAGCACCTTTTTGATAAACTTATCAGTTCACAGGAGATATTGGCAGTACGACGATTCACAAAGAGGACTCCAGATGGAATTATTCCACTCCAGACTGTATCAGTGACGTTTGCAGGTAATGTGCTTCCTCAGCATGTAAACTATGGTCTCTGTATAGTACCTGTAAATGAATATATTAGGCCGGTAATGCAATGTTATAAATGCATGGGTTTTGGTCATACTACTAAATTTTGTAAACGCAACATAGTGTGTTCAATATGTTCAGAATCACATTCATATAAAGATTGTACGAATCAAGACAAACCCTTTTGCATTAACTGCAAAGGTGACCATATTGCCGTGGCAAGGACTTGTCCAGTCAAACAAGAAAAAATTAATGAAAATAAAAATAAAGTAATGAACAAACACACCTTAGGGTCATATTTTCCTGCACTGAACCTGAACAAGTCCTATGCTAAGGCAACTAGTAAACCTCAGCCAATACATAACACCAAAACTACAGAAAAAAGTAAAGATACAAATCTTTTTATTGATATCATTAACAATGAAAAGATACTTACTGCTATAATTGATACATTATTAATGTTTGCAAACAAGGATAACAGCCTACCTATTAATACCTCTACAATTAAGGAAATGTTTATTAAAAAATTCTCTAATAATGGATAGTAGTAATTCACTTGTAGTTATACAGCACAATATTCAAAGTCTTAAACCAAAAATTCCCTTTCTTCATGAGCTATTAAATTCCCTGAAAGTTGATATATGTGTTTTAAATGAAACTTGGCTTAAACAAACAGATAACATTAATTTTAAAGGTTATAAAATATTTCGAAAAGATTGTGCTAATGGCTATGGTGGTGTTGCCATCTTATGTAGGAATAATATTATATGTTCAGAAATTGCCGTTCCTAGTACTGAAAAAATACAAATGTTAGCTATTAACGTACAATCTTCTAATAATAGTTCTATAACAATCCTCGGTGTATATTGTCCTCCACGCAGTGGTCGTTTTCCTGTAAATACGATAAAAAACAGTATTCAGTCATTACCAACCCCTTTGTTAGTGATGGGTGATTTCAACGCCCATCACACAGCATTTGGGTGTTCTACTAATAAGCCTAGAGGTATACAAATTTATGATTTATTGGATGAACTTAATATGTACATATTAAACGATGGGCAAACTACGACGCTTCCTCGTCCTAACCAAATGGCATCCGCTATTGATATTGCTTTTGTGTCACCTAACCTTGCACCATCAGCTGAATGGTCTGTTCACACCGACGATAATCTTGGAAGCTATCATTTTCCTACGGTAGTCACATTAGAAATTGATCATGATGTTACTGTAAACCCCGAAGCTATAGAAAAATTTCTTTATAAAAGGGCAGACTGGTCAGGTTACATGAAGAAATCTCAGACTCTTTTTGACAATATTGATTATGAACATGATCCTCTTCAAGCATATAGTGAATTTTGCATCTTACTTAACGAATTAAGAAATGAATTTATACCTGTACATAAAGTAAATAATAGTGTTGATCGTAACATTCATAATACTAAATTTCATAAGCCAATGCCTTGGTGGAATGAATGCTGCAGTGATGCGGTCAAAGAATCCAAATTTGCTCTACATATGTACAGACGCTATCCAACTATAGAAAATTATTTACTATATAAAAAATTAGACGCAGCCAAAAAACTTATAATTAAACAACAGAAATGTCTCAGTTGGCAAAACTTGTGTTCTAACTTTGATAGGAATACGCCAATAAGTAAAATTTGGAAATTTGTTAAAATATTCAATCGAAAAAATACCTCTCCTATGCATAGAGACGATTCATTCTTACCAGATTTTTTAGAAAAGATAGCTCCAGATGCAACACATTTAGACTCCGAACATCTTGGTAATTTATTTGAATATAATGAAATTAACAACCATCTTAACGCTCCATTTACACAAGCTGAATTCAATTTATCTCTGAATAAAAAGAAAGATAAATCAAGTCCTGGACTTGATAATATTCCTTATATTTTAATGAAACGACTTGACTTGGCAGCAAAGTCCATTCTTCTCAATATTTTCAATAGTTTATGGGTTAAAGGTTTAATACCAGAGTCATGGAAAGCTATAGCTGTAGTTCCTATTTTGAAACCAGAAAAAGACCCAAGGTTTGCTGATTCCTATCGTCCAATTTCTTTATCCTCATGTATGGGTAAAATTTTTGAAAACATGTTGAAAACAAGATTAGAATTATATGCAGAGTTTAGATCGATAATACCTCATGATCAATTTGGATTTCGTAAAGGCCGCAGTACGATTGATAGCATTTTGAAATTCAGCGGTGATATTCAGGAAAGTTTCAATAATAACAATTATTTAGTTTGTGCTTTTCTCGATGTGAGTGGTGCATTTGACAACGTAGATCTATCTATTTTAGTAGAAATACTTCACAGCTTTAATATTCCCGGTAAAGTCTGTAAATGGATTTTTGATTTCTTTTACTCACGTTCTGTATACATTAAGTTCAACAACAATTTTTTTGGTCCAAAAACTGCATTTAAGGGCGTTCCACAAGGAGCAACTCTATCTCCTTTGTTATATTTAATATATACGGCTTACATACATAAATTTGTATCGCTATCTGGATTATCCATATTGCAATATGCAGATGATATTGTGTTGTATACTACAAACAAAAATTTATTACAAGCTGAAATAACTTTAAATGAATCTTTAAACCAATTGTATTTGTATTATAGAGGTCGCCTTAAATTAGATATTAATCCATCTAAAAGTTCCGTTATGGTCTTTAGTAAGAAAAATTATTATTTTAATTCTGTAAATATTGTATATAATTCTGTAAATATTGAAGTTGTAGAAGAAAAACGATTTCTTGGAATAATTTTTGATTCTAAACTAAATTTTGCCTCACATGTACTTAAAACTGTTGATAAAATGCAAAAGTCTGTAAATATTATGAGGCATTTAGCTAGTGTTACGTGGGGTATGGACCCCAAAATTTTGAATGTTCTTTATAAAGCAATAGTGAGGAGTCATTATGATTATGGACTTATTGTTTATGGAAAATATATATGCCATTATTTGTACCGGAAATTGGAAGTAATACAAAACAGAGGGTTACGATTAATTACGGGGGCTATGTGTTCCACACCAATAAATTCTTTAGAAATAGAATCAGGAATTCCTCCCATTTTTGTAAGAATGAAATATTTAATTGAGAAATTTTATGTTAAAATTTTAGCCAATAAAATGTATATAAATATGTATGAATCAAATAATAATCTAAAATGTGAACATTTAAACGAGTTAAAGTTAATATGTAAATACATTGACCATAGTGATAAATGGGATTTGAGTACATTAGAGATTCAAACTACTACTCCTAGTGTTTGCTCTAAGCGAATCGCTAATAATGCTGACTTTGTAGAGTATATAAATAATGAAAAGTCTGGACATCGTAAAATTTATACAGATGGTTCTAAAACTGAAGAAAGTACTAAAGCTGCATACTATGATTCAAGAGCTAAGTTTGGAAGATGTTTTATGCTGGATAAAAATGCATCTATATTTACAGCAGAAGCCTATGCCATTTATACCGCTTTAATATATATCAGAGGAATCAGAGATGATAAACAGTTTTTGATAGTAACTGACTCTCTCAGTGTTCTCACTTGTCTGGAGAATATACATATTTCATACAAGAATAACATTTATATAACTAAAATTAGAGAATTACTGCAGGAGACTGCACAAGACAGACAAATCGAGTTTATATGGGTTCCATCGCACTCTGGAATCACAGGAAATGAAATAGTTGACGGACTAATGAAAATTCAGCACCCTTATAATAACAATTTATATCCAATGCCATCGGTTCCCTTGACAGATTACTTTACAGTTATCAGGTCCCGAATGTACAACAACTGGAACGAAGATTGGGCAATTACTAAAGAACATAAAGGCGCCTGGTATGCCCAAATACAAAAAAGTATACCTACCAAACCGTGGTATTTCAAATGGAATTCGCCATCAAGAAAGTTTATTACTACTATAAATAGATTGCGACTCGGTCACGGCAAGTTTCCGGCACACCTGAAACGAATCAAAATTATTTCCTCGGATGAATGTGAACACTGTCATTCTGCAATAGCAACTTTGGAACATTTAATTCTTCACTGTTCTGCTTTCTCCATTCAAAGACTGCTGCTAGTGGATGGCCTAATGAAGATTTACAAAAACGAAGTCGTACCCCGCCTCCTGCCATCGCTGCTCCAAAAAGAAGAAACATATGAATGCATTTACAACTTCATAATTTCCACGTTTGATTATATCTGAACATTTCGTGCTAATTTAAGTTAGTTAGTTTTAGTTTTTTTTGTTTTGTTTAAAGATAAGTTTAAAGATAACTTTATTATTGTAATAGTTATTTAGTATTGGCCGTATGGCATATGCCAAAGCCGTTAATCTTATAAATAAAAAAAAAAAAACATATCAAAACATAATTCAATTTAATTTGTGCATTGAGTTTTGTCTATTGTTTGTTGTCGTGTGTTACTATAATCGAAAGTCGAAACGATGGCTGAAAAAAGAAAACGAGGGCAAAACTTTTCTCTCGAGGAAAAAGACAAATTAGTGAAAATCTTACTTGGCTACAAGGATACTATTTTAAATAAGAAGACCGATGGTACAACAAATGAAGCTAAAACTATGGCATGGATATCTGTAGCCAATACTTTTAATTCAACTGGCACAGTATACAGGTGAATATCTTGTTTTTATTTTATTGCCAATATTATGAATATATTTAGATTGTGATGAGGGATATTAACGTATGTGTACAAAAAATACCATGCCCATAAAGTAAATACCATGTCTATAAATTGTCATTCAAATGTCCTATTATTTAATATTGTAGGAATAAAGAGTCTCTGATGAAAGTGTGGGAGAAGTTGAAATCAGAGAGTAAAATTTATTTTAACAACTCAAAACAGAGTTGCACAAAGACAGGTGGTGGACCAGCTGTCATTAAAATAGATCCAGTACTGGAACAAGTATGTGCAATACTTGGCAGAGGCTGTAGTGGCATATTAGATGTCGCAGATTGTGATGCTGATGAAGAGACCAGTATTACAGCTCTTCCTAAAATAATTTCTATTGAGGATGCACCCACTGTAGAATATGAAGTAGTTCTGCCTACAGAGGCTATAATAAATATCCCATCCGAGGAAATCGGACATGTAAGTACATTGCATTTATGTGAAACTACCTATTTCTTTCTGGATTGCTAATCACTTGGTATCTTTTCTATATTCGTAAGTCCATGCTAGGTGTTTACTTAAAAACTTACTGTCCACAGTAATCATTTACATCAACTTTTGACGACCGATTTGGCGTAGAGCTAGAATACCCGCCTTCTGCGCCAGAGGTCTCGGGGTCGATTCTCGAACAAGACAAATATTTGTGTGCATGAACATGTTTATTTGTCTTGGTCTGGGTCTTATCTATGCATATTTAGTATGTATTTACAAAAAAAGGAAATAAGTATATATTTATCCGTTATCTAATTTCCATAACCCAATTTTTTAATGAAAACTACTTACGAGCTAGATAAATTGATGTGATTGTAAGACATTTATTATTGAATCCTTTATTATATTTTAAATACTTACAAAATTATATTTCTAAACATTCAATTTTATTATTATTATTCCCTTTATTACATTTTAAATACTTACAAAATTATATTTCTAAACATTAAATTTTTACAATGTATAACACTAAAAAATATAACATTTAAAAATACAAAAATGCAGTTCCCCAACGGCAGCAAGATCAAGGTCCCGGCTACCATTAACTTTTGCCTTTTATTAAAATAAAATTCCTACCAAACTACTCTCCTAACTTTTTAGTTAATAAATCGATGTATAAAAGCTAAGAAAAAATCTCAGTTCATAAAATGTATCTTTTCCAGATATCTGAATGTACAATGTCAGCAGAAAAAAATCAACCCAAAAGAGATTTAGACATAAATAAAACACCATTGTGGTCTAGGCGACGTCCACAATTGTCTCAAAAAAATGAAAGGACTGAAGCTGTGTCTTCTCTTTGTGCTAGTTTCAAAGAAGTAAATAAAAAGAAGGAAAATATAGAAGACTTAAAAATACAGCTTCTGCAAGATGAGATAAACTTTAAAGAGCACCTCTATAAACTACAGCTGGAAAAAGCAGAAAAGGAGTTGGAAACAGCAAAAAAAGAGTTGGAAATAAAAAGTGAAGTTTTAGCACTAATAAGAGGTAATTTAATTGATATAAGTAATATTAACTATGAATAATTATATATTTTCAAAATAACTTGTTATTTGGTTTCTTTGAAACCCATATACTGGGTCATTGACTGTAATTGGTATACGAGGAATTCTTCCAGCTTCAATCAGGGCTTCTAAATTAGGAATAAACCCATCGCTTAAAGGTTCGTCTTCCTTCCGTAAGATGCATATATTGTGCAACGTACAACATGCAATGATGACGTTGATGGCAGTGGGCAGTTTAAGGCGTATGCCAACTGCTAGAACTGGAAATCTTCGTTTTAAAACTCCATACTGTCTTTCTACCACGTTTCTTGTTTTGATTTGAGCCTCATTATATTTTTGTTGCCCTCGAGTTGATGGATTTAAATATGGTGTAAGAAGGTGGCTCTGAAAAATAAATAGGTTATTTTAATTACTACTGTTTTAGTACCTACCTAATGATCCTGCCTGTAAGCCTAGCATTATGTAATTAATTATTAATTTTATTTTTTCATTTCACAGGTGGAGGCTTAAGCTTACAAAGCTTATTTGGAGTTCCACAGAGGAAAGAATAAACTTTGCTTATTCATTAATTTATATTTTTAGTAAATTTTTTGACACATAAAATACTGTTTATTTTACCTTTAGAGGATATCCGCTGTCTCCTAATAAATATGCGCCTCTATAAAAACCGCTTTCAAATTTCCTAAATATATTACTGGTCTGATAAATTGTTGAATCATGTGTTGATCCTGGCCAACGAGCTACAATATCTGTTACCAATAGATCAGGATCACTTATAGTTTGAACATTTATAGACATATAAGATTTCCGATTCCGAAATAGTTCAGCATCATCTCCACCTATGAAGTAATTAAACTAAATAATTATCAGGCACCATTATGTACCTAGTGTGTAGTTATATCATTAGATAGGATAATTTAGAAAACAGAATAAGCATTTTAATAGGTAAAACATACCTGGTGACTGTATCTTTACGTGTGTACAATCGATACATCCGACCACATTTGGAAAGCAAGCAATTCTATAAAATTTTTCTTTCACAGAGGCTTGTTCTTCATGTGTATTGGGAAGCTTGATAAATTCATGGCGTAATGTAACAATGGCTTTAGAGACTCTTTTTACTATTCTACTACATGTCGCAACACTTATGCCTCCCATATCTGCCACTGCAATTAAATGGTTCCCAGTGGCATAAAATCTTAATGCACACAATAGTTGGCCAATTGGTGATACGGATTTATTCCTGTAAAGAAATTATGATTGTGATTTAAGAACAATTCAAAACATGTTTTTCAATATTACATCTTTTAAAAATGCCAGATTGCTAGTAATGTGGATAAAATAAATCTGGGTTTTTCTACATACCTGTTGTTTGGATATTCTAAAAGATGTTCTATTTTCCCTAATAAAAATAACACACTCTCTTTTGATAACCTATACCTTACGAAAAAGTCTTTATCATCATATTTATTGAAATAATCCTGTCTTTCGCGATAAATATGTGGGCGCGTGAACAAACTTGAGTTCGAAAGCGTTTCCAAAGTTTCAATTGCATCAAAAGCTTCAAATAAATCATTTAATTCATTTTCCATTTTGCCGACTAGTTTGCGTGCTTTTAAAATATAACTGTCACCTAACAGTTAAGGGGCCGAAAATCGGGCCCCTATCTTAAAGTGATCCCTTATGAGCTTAGGTGTCCCTTAAGTGTTGGTGAAAAAGAAATTACTGGTAGGTGTTACCTAAATTTTTATAGGGGTTACTTAAAAATTAGGGATTGATGGTGAAAACGGGCATGAGTTCTAACACGATTAGTTATTTCTACTTATCAATTTCCGATGATAAAAATGCGTACGGTTTTATTCTGCTTTTTTCTCATTTTCTCATCTACTCTACAAGGTGGACCAAGGAGTGCTAGAAGAACTGACCAAAGACCACCTCCCTGAACTTCACGCGAAGCTCGACGAGCTCGGAGTTATGAAGATGATCTCTCTATCTTGGTTCCTGACGTTATTCATCAGCGTGATGCCTTACGAGTGCGCCGTTAACGTCATGGACTGCTTCTTCTATGACGGAGCCAAGGTTATATTCCAGGTGAGGAAAGAGGAAGAAATGAAAATGTACTTGTCTCTTTTCTACGCGTACTTTGATGAGGTCGGAATTATGAAGATGATCTCTCTTTCTTGGTTCCTAACGGTGTTCATCAGCGTGATGCCGTGATGGTCTTAGACAATAGTATCTCTTTCTAGTGTAAATAGTAGAAACGAAAATCGAGATTCGATTTGTATTTGAACGGAATTTGATAGGAATACCGCGAAGTACATTTACATCAACTTTCAGACTATTTTTTTTATTAAAGCTCTCCTTCAAATTTAATTTGTCTTAGTTGATGTGATTGATATTTGATGGCGAGATCTGCTTTGCTGGTCATTGTCTTGTACTTAACTCTGCTTTTCGAAAAATACTGTCTGTCCATCTCGTTATAAATTCAAAGCCGAGAGAACAATATCGAATTATGGCTAAAATTATGTTAGATGTTATCACTACGCGAAGTAAAATGAACACCTTGTTGCAGGTCACCCTGACAATCTTGGACATAAATCGCGAGAAATTATTGAAGTGTACTGAAGATGGGCAAGCGATGCAGATATTGAGTGAGTACTTGGAGGGCATTCATAACGATGAGGCGGTGGCTCTTTCTACCGAGCCCAGGACTGCGCAAAGGGTAAGGAAAATTTGTTCTACCTCTTATCAAATCAATTGGAATATTAAGTGGACCCTGAATACGATATGGCCAATTTTTAAACAAAAATTAACCTTAAAAACAATCATTAAAATTTAACACTAATTTAATTTCTCAAACAAAATTTATTACGCAGCCATACTTCATGGGAAGTGTCACACTTTGTAGATGAAGTCCCAGGCGCGAGGTTGTGCCTTTTTAGTTATCATTGATAATCTTTCTTTTACCTCTCTTCCAGACGATAAAAATCCAAGACCTGGTATACCAAGCGTACAGGACATACGGGTCCAGTGTGACCAGTGAATGCATCGAGCGCTTAGGGTTGAAACATAGACTCCGAGTAGTGAGGCACCTTGAAGATAGTCTTGAGAAGAATACACTGAGAGCCTTACAGCAAGATAAACTACTCGAGCCTGATGAATTACTGGTGAGTTGGTTTATGTACATTATTTATTTTAGTGTGTTTCTTTTTTGTAATGTTTTTATTTTATTTTATTGATTACAAAAAAAATCCGTTTTAATTCCATTTTTCTCCAATAACTAAACTGTAGCCAGAAACAGAAATTAAGACGTATTGAACAATATCACACCTGAATTAAAGCTTAAATGTGAAACCGATACAGTTCTTTCTTCTGTGGTCTGCTGCTCAGCCTCAGTAGTCCGAGTAGTAGTAATCTTTTGAGCAGGGAAGATTTAAAGTAAACATCAACACGAAAGAAAAACCACAACAGTAGACATTGACATTTCTTAACTATGTTCCTTTCCTATAGAACGAAGAAAGGAAACACTGAAGAAAATGACCACTGTAGACATTATGTCATTAAGAAATTTTCTACAGTGGTTCCTTTCATGATTCGTTAGGAAAAAACTAACTTTAATTCTGAAATATTGCGAGCTCAACGTTTTTCCTAATTTTAAATAAGCAAACACATTTTTTTCTATGTTTACGTCTTGAATTATTTCAGGAATTATTAAATGCCATACGCGAAGAGCTTTTATGGGCTAAGCGCGTGCCCTGCGAGCGCTTAGAAGCACCATACGAAGCATACAGAATCGACTACACGCAGTTCAAAACGCTATTCTCAGCCTTATCACCGTGGGCGAAAGGCGATTATGCTGAAGTCATCACTGCTAGAATGTTCAAGGTAGGTTCTTAAAAAACTGCTTTTACTTGTCCATAAAACAGTATCAACAATAGGAGTAATAGACGGTATGACAGATAAGGAGGCCGTGGTGCAGTGGTTAGCGCTCGCGATAGTCGGTCACGGGAGGGATGATAAAAAATTTACTATCTAGAGTCTCCAATCAACAATAGTACTAGATGAAGGCTTTACGAACTAAATCAAAACTTTCTATGGCACCTTTAAAGGGAGAAAAAAGGTTAATAATGTTGCGATCTTATGTCATAAATGACAGGAACTACTTATAAATATACGCTATGTATGTTTACCCATGTTTCTAGGAGAAAGTTGTTCACTTACCGATTTTGAGTCGAACTTAAAAATTTGGCCAGTGATTTCAAAGTAACCCTGTATAATTATTGTTACATACTTCCACAGCTAATGGACAACGACGACGACGGTTTCGTGAGCGCCCGCGGCCTCAGCCTGGCGCTCGGCCTCAGCTGCCGAGCCGACGCCCAGCGCCGGCTGCGAGCGTTATACTGTGCGCACGCGCCGCCGCTACTGTCACACCACGAACTACGGCCCACGCACTTCACGGACACGGGGGAGGAGCTAGCCACGGATGCCATCTCGTTCTTTGATAGGTGAGTCAACTTACAGCTGCCGAGCCGACGCCCAGCGCCGGCTGCGTGCGTTATACTGCGCGCACGCGCCGCCGCTACTGTCACACCACGAACTACGGCTCACGCACTTCACGGACACGGGGGAGGAGCTAGCCACGGATGCCATCTCGTTCTTTGACAGGTGAGTCAACTTACAGCTGCCGACCCGACAACCAGCGCCGGCTGCGAGCTTTATACTGCGCACACGCGCCGCCGCTACTGTCACACCACGAACTACGGCTCACGCACTTCACGGACACGGGGGAGGAGCTAGCCTCGGATGCCATCTCGTTCTTTGACAGGTGAGTCAACTTAACAGGTGCCGAGCCGCTACTGTCTTACCACGAACTACGGCCCACGCACTTCACGGACACGGGGGAGGAGCTAGCCACGGATGCCATCTCGTTCTTTGATAGGTGAGTCAACTTAACAGGTGCCGAGCCACTACTGTCTTACCACGAACTACGGCCCACGCACTTCACGGACACGGGGGAGGAGCTAGCCACGGATGCCATCTCGTTCTTTGACAGGTGAGTCAACTTAACAGTGGACGTTGCGTGCTTTATACTGCGCGCACGCGCCGCCGCTACTGTCCACCACGAACTACGGCCCACACACTTCACGGACACGGGGGAGGAGCTAGCCACGGATGCCATCTCGTTCTTTGACAGGTGAGTCAACTTAACAGTGGACGTTGCGTGCTTTATACTGCGCGCACGCGCCGCCGCTACTGTCCACCACGAACTACGGCCCACACACTTCACGGACACGGGGGAGGAGCTAGCCACAGATGCCATCTCATTCTTTGATAGGTAACCGAAGTTTATTATATGACTTTTCTGGACTATACAACCACAAACTTTATGGACACGAGCGCAATACTGGTCATTATCTCATTCTTTGACAGACAGATTTAACTAAGATTAATCCTACTTTCTTAATAAGACTAAAATTCCTAACTTAATGGAACTTCGCAAACGCCGTCCATTGCAATACTGGTCACAACAAACTTAATGGATAACGGCGATGTGCTATTGGTTTTGAGAGAAACATAATTCTTCGCAAAGTAAAAATAGTTATTTATATTTTGGTAAGCTGTTGGACGGTCTATGTAAGGAAAACTGAGACGAATGTGGTTGCGTTAAATAAAAACATTGTTACGAATTTGCATTAAATTCTCAGGTATATGTTAAAATATAAAAAAAAAAACAGAATGCGGTAGGTTTTTGGTAACATCCTACATAACATAACAAAATACTAGTTAAGGTCTAATTAAATTAAAAGCATGTTAATCATACGTTAATTATTGTCAGGTCAACTACTGGTTCAGAGGTGGGAAAGCCTAACACTGAGGACTCCAAAGAGACTTAGTAAGATCGCATTTGAATTTTGTGTGGTTAACGGATTAATGGGGCATTTACAGACGAAACACGTACCTGCGATGCGACGTCGTATCGCAAAAATAAGTGGCAATAAGGTTTAGGTATACAGAACAGAACACAAGAAAGGGTCGGAAGGAGCTTCCCCCTGATCCACGAACCGTCGGAAAAGGAATCGGACTCGAATTCTGTGCTTTGTCTTTGTCTATTCTATAGTGAGTAACAGAGACAGAGCATACATTCCGCTGTCAGGAGCGTTTCCGAGGTTTTGTGAATCAGGGGGCTTGTCACGCATTTTGCACTGAATGAAGCGTGAATCAAAAACAAGCTTATCTCTGTTCAACGAGCGCTGATAAATTCAGGGTTTCATAAGTCATAAGTAATTGCGGCGGGCTAAGTATTTAAAAATAGAAAATGTCAAAATGATCGCAGTATCCGCACGCCCGTCTTGGGCCGCGCTTGACAACATGTGCGTGCCTCCTACCACGAAACACAGCGAAAGCGAGATATAAGCGACGGCCGCCGTACTGTTTGCGATAATTAAGCGACAGTAACGCTGTTTGAAGACGTATCACAATATTTATCATCTACCGTTGAATAGAGATTAGTTACCATTATAACTTACACATGTAAAATGTATGGAAGATTTGCTATTTTGAGCAAAGTCTTTTTCTACGCTTGCCCCACCCACTTATTGCTTGTAACGTCATTCTTGAGTTCTGTGGGTGATACTATCCTGGCACGCCGCTTTTTATGCGATGCGAGACGTCGCAACGCGGTTTTCTGATTACGCTCTTCACTGTGACAAGGTTTCATTAGGGACTGTATCTCTGGGAGATATGTCCTAGTGCACATTCAAAGGAGTTTCTGTGTTAAGGCGATACCCTGACCGAAAGTGGCGCCGCAGTGAATTTTATTTAATATTGTAAATTCTAATACACAGTTTTAATGAAACTTTACATGGAATTTTTAGGGCCCATAGTCTAGTATTTTTAGACAATATCAATCATTACATTCCCTCATAGTCACTGCTAGAAGTATATAGCAAAACTGCTAAAAGTGGCCGTTTTTGACACATTGATACTTCTACGAATGACTATGAGGGAATGTAGCGATACCTTCTAAAAATAAAAGACTGGGCCCTAAAAAATCCTCATAGTTTTATCAAAATCCTTTTCTATTAGTAACTTATTAAATTCGGTCAGGGTACCGCCTTAATATCTCATATGATTCCGCTAAGGTGATGGTTGTTATGGGAATGTTTGACCTTTTGGTTGGTTTTACAGATTTCCTTACTTTTCTTGAACTAGGTGTGGGTGATGGTACATTTTTGGTATTATTAACAACAAAAGACTGATAAAAAATGTCTAACTGAAACACAATTGATATTAACATGAAAAAAAATCTCAATTGATTTCAAACGTAATATCTAAGATATCAATTGGAGGAGATACCTATACTAATATTATAGAGAGGAAAGATTTTGATTGTTAGTTTGTTTGTTTGCATCGAATAGGCTCCGAAACTACTGGACCGAATTAGAAAATTCTTTCACCATTAGAAAGCTACATTCTTCCTGAGTGACATAGGCTATAATTTATCCCGATATTCCCACGGGAACGGGTACCACGCGGCTGAAACCGCGAGGATCCGCTAGTTTGTTAATATAATAGTTGTTTGTGTTGTCTAAATCACAAGTTTTTTTTATTGCAGCATAGAGAACCCACCGAGTCCCGAACCTGGGAACTCGCTGCAAAGGTCAATCAGCGAAGTGAGCACTGGATATCAAATGGACAAGTCTAGCGACAGCGTTCTTAGTCAGTCAGGTTCGTGCTAATTAGAAGTCTCAACCACTAAACACAGGAAAGAGGCTAAGAAGAATAAAGCGTTCATTAAAACAGGAGGATTGGAGGTGCAGTTGCCACCCATCCTAGAATTCAATTCATTTTTTTATTTGTCAAAAACATGTGCTCATGTTTTGTTGTGTCAGACAGCTTACAAATAGAAATTACACTCAGAATTAAATTCATAATAATACATACTGTACCTTTGATTTATTCTTTTCTCATCGTTTTCGTCTTAATTGTATATTACGCTAAATGTAAGGAAAGTTTGCTGTTAAAAACAGGCTTTTTCTAATCTTGCCCCGCCTACTTTAAACGTCACTATTTTTTCTTTATCTTTTCTTCTATTTTTTCGTTCTAAAATCGTGACAAAAATGCCAAAATACGAAAAGGCGCAAGTTCTGCTGCTGAAACAAGATTATTTTTATATAGGAGAAACATTAAAATCTAAAAAAATGAAATTTTAAGAGAGCGAATGTTAAAAGTGATATCCCGAGCTTGGAAAAGGTATAGCTATTTTGTGTACTAATTGCAATAATTTTTATTAATATGGGCATTCCTACATTTCTATTTTATTAAAAAAAAAACTTGTAATTAATAGTTTGTTTGTAAAGCTAGATGGCCTCCATTGACATAAAAAATATCCGGAGATGCTAATAATTTCCCATCTATGAGACACTAGCTTTCCGCCCGCGGCTTCGCCCGCGTGTACTACATGTCCTTTCTCAGGCTCTAGACTATCTCTGTACCAAAATTCATTCAAATCGGTTCAGTAGTTTAGGTGTGATTGTGTAACACACAGACAGATAGAGACGCATTTATAATATAAGTAAGGATTAAAGTGAGCAAGTTCGTATGAAGATTGTGCGTCAGGTCAGGCAAGCCAACAATGACAATAGTCACAGAATAATGGTAACTGGTAGGCGAGTAGGTGCAGCCCAATACTTAAATACTTGAAGTTTATTAATTATAAAAAGACCCCGTACTTTAAGTCGGAATGAGGTAGAATGTCCATATTAACATAACGTTTAGGGTCAACGAACCTAATCAGCTCTACCTATTCCGATCTCTGGTGATAAGGAACACCTTACCCAGAAATGTCATAATATCTTCTTCTTGTAGCAGGCAGCAGCGGCGACTCCCACACAGCCGATTCAGTCCGCGCCTGCGCTCTTTCCGGTCTCCCCTCTTCTCTCCCGTCCACTCCCGGGTCAACCTCCCCACCGCCCGCCGCCCCGCCCCTCCCCCGCGCTCACTTCCTACAACTATTGGCTGCGTTACACGACTTGACGCAACATGACCCGGCGTTATACGAGACTGTTGTACTTGCTGGTAAGTAGTTAGTGTTTACGTTAGTAGATAAATAAATATTAGATCATCATCAGCCATACGACGCCCACTGCTGGGCCTGGCCTTCCCCAAAAATATATTAGATATATTACAAATTTAAAATATGTCAGTAGTAATACAAAAATACTATCAACAGCAATGGAACTTAACCACAGGTTGATTTCGCGTAATTACAGACACTTCACAAAACTGTCTAATTGATCCTATGGATTTTAAATCCTAAACCCAGTTTGATAAAGTTCATAATTTGTCTATTGGATAAATTAAACGGTTATGTAAAGCTCTGACCTGAAAAACCACATTAAAAATAACTTTCTACCAATAGGTCTGTGCTAAGCTAACAAATTCTTTGTTTAAAAAGGTACACTGCTTCTACAACTCGGGGAACTAAACCAACGCCCTCAACTAGATCGAGAGATTTCACAAGACAGCCTTTACATGGCAGCTGCTGCGAAACAACAAGAAGTAAGAGAATCCGTATACAATAGGTGCAAAATAACTTGGCGGCTCGGAAGTTAACTGCAAGTGACATTTCGCGCAGCTCGAACGTGCGAGGGAATAGCACAGCGACGTATCCGTACGCGTCAGAGTGAGACACGAGACACGCCGTGCTTCCCCCGGGCACACCTGTATTTGTCTACTGCGCAGCGTTCCGCGCGAACTTCCGAGCCGCCAAGTTATTTTGCGCACATTGTACCTACATATGATTTGAGTAACTCAATTTGATCCAGCCAGTCAAGTTTTCTCGATAACGGTTGGTACAGAAAATTGGTTTAGGCTGTTGGCACAGAAAGGCTAACTTTCCGAACTTCGGCAAATCTGCCGGGCTTCAACTTAAAACAGATAAATCGAAGTACGGAATTACGTATTGTACAATTTGCCGAAGTTATTTGGAAGATATCGATGTTCCTGTGACATCATAAATCGGAGTTCACCATTTTGACATGATTGGGGCTTGATTTATCTATATTAATTTGAAGCCCGGCACCTTATCTTTATATGAAATTTGGCATAGGTATAGATAAAACGGAATTTGACGCGAGCGAAGTAATTGTTTATTAGTAGTTTATTGTGAGAGTAAGAAAACAATCTTTTTTTTATACTTTGTGTGATATAAGTTAAGTATAGAAAATATTGAATGCGAAAACTAAAATCCGACATTATTCATTAAAAAAATTGCGATTGAATTTCTCTAAATAAAAACTGACGTTAGACTATACATTCGTACTAATTATTTATCAATTTGAAATCCAGTGTCGCTAAATAAAATACAAAATTAATCGTAATGCTTTATTTACCAGATGGACCCCAACGGCAACCCAACTGAAGAATCTGATAAGCCGCTGCCGTCTCCCTCAAAGGAAATTGAACCTTCCACCGAGTGCTTTTGGTCTATAACCCTGGAGCAGTTCCTAGCTACTATGCTATCACAAGAGCCTATAGAAGAATATTTCAACCAACAGGTACGAGTTGCAATCAAAATGAAGGCCAAAGTCACGTCAAGTCAATCCATTCAAGACTAATAATTCTAGCCTGGAAAATGTAGTTCCAATAACAAAATCAACTGCAAAATAAAATTTCTTGTTAACATTTACTATCTTCACATGCGTTGATTTTGTGTTTATAATGTTACTAAAGTAGGTACGTTTTATAATTCGGTGCAAAAAAAAAATGTCACTTTCACATTTGAGTTTGGCAACAGGGTGTCGTAAACCTTTTTCTTCATGTCTCTTTTAAACCAAATTTATGGTGAGGTTTTGGTTTTACAGATTTTGTTAAAATCTACTTATAAAAACTATATCTTGGGTTAAAGCGCATAAATAATGCATAATGGGTTAGATAGTAATAGTACAGACATAATAGTAACAAGTAACAACGGTTCAAACTTAACAATAAACAAAAACAATAACAGAAACAACAAGAAATCTACGAAATAATGTAAAAGAAGCACTGTACGCGAAGCAGATAGGAGCCCACGTAAAGTAAACAAAATACAAATCAAAATCAATCAAATAATCACACACATGTTAAAGTAGGTTTGTCACCCCTGCGTCACATATATTTCGTGCCTGCGTGTTGCCAGTACGTGAAAAAAATATCCATCTAACATCCCTTCGAAAAATTATTTTGTTGTTTACGTAAAAGTAATTTCCATTTTTTTTACTTTTATTAATAATGTTTGTTAAACAAATATCTATCCAGTCAAAGCATGTTTTGAATTAACGGCAATGTCGTTCACAAATAAAGAATTCTACAGAATGTGAATATAGAGTTTTAATATGGTAATACTGTTTTTTTTTTGCACTGAATTATAAACGTACTTTACAAAATAATAAAATAAAATTATCCAGTAGGTCTTCTTGTTTTTATTCAATTTGATCTTAAATTTACAATATCTACTGGAAATCAAAGAGTCCCTTATAAGTTATTTGAATTTTTACTTTTTTGCATTCACAATGCAATTTTTATTATAGAAAAAATGGAAAATGAAGTATTTAGAAAAAATCGGGGTATAGAATCGGGGTATTTAGAAAAGAACGACTCCGTAGCTCAATGGTTAGAGCAGTCGCCCGGATAGCGAAAGGTCGTGGTTTCGAGTCACATCGGAGCTGGTTGTGAGACGGGTCGATTTTTTCTAAATACTTCATTTTCCATTTTTCAGTCCCTTATAATTTACACGTATTCTACAAAATTTGTAGTCTATATCTATAAATTATGTTTTCAAATACTTGTTCTTTCTAGGTGGCATTGTTACCCCAATTGGAAGCCTTAAGAAATCGAGACAGGTTGCAGTCAATATCCTAGCTGATGGATTTTGGGACCTACAGAGGTAAAGTTTTGTGATAAGTAGAACCATGTAGATTGAAATCCCAATGACAGAACTCTTCGAGTTCGCAGTCGATAGCACATCAAGATAAATCCTAGATCATGTTAATTAAGGTTTTTAATTTATGTATTCAGAGCGCTTTTAAAGCCTTTGAACGCCTTAAGGCGCGCGTACTCAGCCATTTTTTTTGGCAATAACAATGGATCAATCTGGAGCAATTAAATGGAGCGATGTTGCTCCATATTTAGGGATATTGTGTGGCCGTATCTTAGCAACAGGTTCCTAAGTTTTGCCATCGCCCTTAATTGCTTGATGTGGTCGTGAGGTCTTATTTGGCGGGGATTGACAGGAATTGCGCAATTTAGTCGCTCGTGTTAGTGGGCCTTTACACCTTTAGTTGCAAAACGGTCACGTGGCTGAGACGCCAACGACAGACGACTAAAGTTTTGAAAATTCTTCTACCCATCAATGTATTTTTTTTGTATAAACGTTGTAATAACTGTTAATTTTCAGTTTGAATACATTTTTTTAAGGCGCATCGGTCGTCAGTTGTTAAGTAACGTATAAAAAAGCGCTGGCGTGCAAAAGGTTCAAAGAAAAATTACAATAGAAATAAAACCTCAATTCAATTAAAAGAGCAGTGGACCGCTGGATCAAATACTAATTTTATGCTATTATAATTTATAAGTCATGTTTAATACACGAAAAATCTTAACTAGTCATAGAAATAAAGATCATTGTGAACTTATTACCCGACTGCAAAGGAAGGGTTATGTTTTTGATGTGCTGTCGACGTAGATTTTCAGAGGTTGTAGAAACCAATGATGAATTTCAATAAATAACAATATTGTTCCCAAATAAAGCGTGATTTTGCTATATATTCATATATGTTATATTTAGCATTTACCTGAATTAGCATGATTTGAGCAATCAATCGAGTGGTTTGTAAATACAAAACTCTTGACTACTATTTCACTCCTTTTGAAAATTTATTTTATTTTTATATTTATCGGTTTAAATGTGCGTGAAATGAAGTTACCTAAGTGTTTTTACTTGTTGTTATGTTTTAATGAATATTTATGCACTGAAATATTCTGAATCCTATTTTAAATTATTAAGATCGAATTAAGTATTTGAAACTTCGACGAATTATAAAAATTTGATCAAATAGATGGATACATACATCGTAACAATACCAGCAATTGCAAAAAGTGTTATTTTTTGATAACATTGAATAATGAAGTCCATAATAAACTTGACAATGTTGCCATGTGATGTGAGTAATGTTACGATAGTAAAAATATGTGATTATGCTAAATTGCCAACATTCCATATTTTAAAACCAACATGTATAACAATTATTCACTTTGTGTCTTATCGATTTTATTTATACACAGCCATATTAGTTATATAAGTACTTATGTGTATAATGGGCGATTTTCTGAAAGCTCAGTCACTAGATGGCGCTGTCCCACCTATGCAGTTAGAAGGAACGGAACGTTATAAATTTTACTTTGACGCGACTTTTTTACGTAAAACGGAACGTCAGACAGATGTTATTTATTTACCTAAATCTTTAAATTTACCTATTTCGTTTCTGTTCCTCACAGTAGTACTTATTTAATATATTATTAGTTTCTTTTGGGTTTTTAAAAAGTAATTAATTTAAATATGTTTCATACCAAAATATACCATAGACATGTACATACTTATTCAACGCCATCTAGTGAAGCAATTAGAAGCTTTTTTTTTTTAAATGGCCTCTCAGAAAATCGCTCATTGTAATACTTTTAGATTTATATGGTACAAACACGTTTCTGACTTAAATAATAGGATGTATATGATATTCTATTTCGAGCATTTATTTTCTATTTAGTTGCGTACGAGTGTTATAAATATAAAAAGGAGCCAATATGCTTCTATTTTGCAAAATTAAAATATATAATAAAACTGTAATAATTTGAAATATATCTTGTAAGACATTATATACCCAAATTGTCCATACGTTATTAATTATTATCCAAAAACGTATATTGGTCAGATTATAGACATTATAAATTTTCTAGCATACTTAACAATTAAAACTTTAGGATGAAATATTTTACCTACTGTAGCTGTTCATAATATAGGAAAATAAAGAAATATATTTGTATGTTAGCAAAAACATAAGTAAGGTCTCGCCTCGGCGTGTCATTGAGTCATTGCGATTGAATATGTATATTTTGTATATTAGGTGTATAATATTTTAAATACACACACCAAAGCTTTGTGTATGTAAACAATGGTGCTTCGCAAATTGTATAAAGCAATAATATGAATCTTTAAAAGAATTTATTTTATTTTTGTAATTATGCTTCCATCCGTCTGCTGATGCGGAATTATGTGTCATTTCAATAAATAAAAGATATTACAATATCACACCCATTCGATGTCATTGGATTAAAGATAACTGAAATAATCTTAACTAAAGTCTGGCCGCTCAGAGATTGCGATCCTGACTTTTACTTATTTCGTTGGAGTAAAGTTCAATTTTGAATGAAACAGTTTTTATTCTATGGTTTCTCGACTTGTCAGGATCGCATTCTCTGGGCGGCCAGACTGTAGGATGCTACAGTATAAATACTAATATAAAATATGTATTTTCTGCTAGAAGTTGCGCGTCCGTTGTTTTATATAAATAGCGATGTAGATCTATAATTAATATTATCAGTGCCGTATGTTACTCTTCTGTGGAAACATCACAGCCAACAGTTAGCTTCCAATACATTTATTTATATTGACGCACATACGCAAACCAAAAATAAAAGTCCATTTCTGTTACATATAAAGTTTAAATAACTATCTTTTAGGTATCTATAATTTAAGAGTTAATAGCTGTAAATAATGAAGTTGTAAGCAATTGGCCATATTTTTCAAGTGTAGGGCGTATACACGTAGAAAGCTGGCTACCGCCCGCCAAATCAGCGCCGATAAGAACGCCTGAGTGGATTATATTATCAAGAAAATTACTGAAAATGTGTGAGAATTTAATGGGACACTCAACATCATTAGACATTTAAGGCGGTTTGATCAGCTCAGTAGCGCCACCAATAGAAATAAATCATTTACGATTTATCAAGGGTTTAGAATAAAAGTTTCGGTTATTTTGCGCAAATAGAAGAGTAAAGTGCAATTTTTAAGTATTTTTTCATGGCCTCAAATATGAGCATTAAGTTATGGATCTCGATATTGCTAAATGTGGCCACTTTTGGCACTATTGATATTCACGACATAATGCTTAAGTTTGAGTTCTTAAAAGTATATTTATAAAATGCATTTTACTCTTTTATTTGCGCAAAATAACCGAAACTTTTAATCTAAGCCTTTAATAAAACGTAATTGATTAACTTCCATTGGTGGCGCTACTGAGCTCATCGAACCACCTTAATGTCTCCACTGTTGGGGCAATGGCCTTCCATAGGGATAGATAAGACGAAAGGGCCATGAATGACCGGCGACAAGTTCCCACCTGATTATCGGCGCTGGTTAGGCAAAAAGTATAGAGACTGCCTGCGCCGACTACCTTTTTTTAATCCACAACGTAGCACTCTACACCTAATGTTAAGTTATGATAAGGCTGAAGGTGGAAGCACACTACTCTTGGACTCCTCAACTACTGAGGAACTGGCTATCTTATCTCACATCACACCTGATGTTAAGTTATGATAAGGCTGAAGGTGGAACCGCAATACTCCTGGAATCCTCAATTACTGAGGAACTGGCGATCTTATCTCTTAACTGCCGGAACACAACAATGCTGAAAACCTCACTGGCGTCAGACTTAGATAGGATGGTGGAACCTAATGACAAGTGCTGGTTGCGATCTCCTGTCTCTGTCGCTGGTCTCGGTCTCCGGTAGCGGAACCGCTGCCTCAAGGCAGCAATCTAATAGCTGTCATTTCTATTAATTTGACAGGCAATCGATTGCTAATAAGTTATATAATCAGACCACCACCGTTCCAAAAAGCGCTGGCAGATCGGCGCCGTAGCCAGCTTTTTGTAGCCAGCCTTCGATCATATAAACCCTAGATACAGCGTAAACGCACAGAAAGTGAAGCCGCCAACAATGCTCCATTCGAAAGGGAACATTAGATCGCTCTCAGTAGTCATTTGACCGCCCGGCGAAACGATGCCTAAATGTGCTGAGAAGATGCGCAAAAACAATTCGAAAAAAGGAAAAAAAGAGATGTAATATCATATTTTTAGTCAGTATTGAACGTAACTATAATTGCACAATTAATTTAAAGTCAAACATGTACTGAAACTATCATAATTTCATTATTTATACTAAAATATTGCAATATTCCTTGCCGCGCAACCGTTTCTTCTATTTGCGTTAGTAAGACAGAGATGCAGACATGACGAAATACGCTGTTCTAGCGTCGGCCCACCATCTGAGCTTTCCATGTAATAAGATCGTAAGTATTACCATGCCGACCGAATTTAAATCCAATTACGGTTGCTTAGGGTCGAATATCAAATGTGGTGACGGCAGTATTCGGAATCGAAATATCTATAACTATAACTACTAATGACAGCGCTGTTGGAATCACTTTTTCAAGCGTATTTAGTATAGAATTCTGTATCTAGGGTTTATATGATCGAAGTAGCCAGTGCGTGTATACGCCCTTAATGAGTACTTGAAACCTGTTTATATTCTCACTATCTCAATGTCATAACTGTATTGTGTTATCAAATAGGTTAACATCGATGAAAGAAATAAACGAGAGTTCATTGGATTGCTGTGTTTCATTAAATATTGATTTCAAAATTAAAGCCAGCTTATTTTTTGTTACCATTTCAAACAAAATAGATTAATGGCTGACAAAGGAAATGAACAAAAACACGCACAACTTCCTAAAAAATAAATAATTTAAAAATTTACATCCAATTCAATGCGTTGAAGTGTGAATAAATATGAAAGTAGCCTATTTAAAACCACTGAGAAATAAGTGTTAAAATTTGCCTATATAAGTTACTGAATTTTAAGCAGCAGAAACTATCTCTTAAGTATATTTTTTGACATTTTGATTACACCTTGCATAACCGGTAGAGTGGAAAATTAAGATATAGGTCTATACATATATAGTACCCTCTACCTACTTTCAAACTTAAAACTAAGTAGGTAGACACTCAAGATTATATTAGAGAAGTTACTGCTTTGGCCTCATTGATAAATCGTCTTTACAGTAACAGTTAAAAATTAATTACCGTAACCTACGTACGTTTACTTAAAAACAAATGCATATACATTCACAAATGTGTCATCTCATCTCACAAGGATAACAGGCACATTATCATATTGGAACTCAAATGTTTAAGTCAGGAAAAGGGGGCACCAGGTCAGCTATTGATCGGAAAGGCCGCCTAACATTCAGTTCTTGTACGTAAAACTGTGAGCGTGTGGCAGATTGCGGCAACTGACAAGCCGGTGCCTGCAGGCGGACGATAGTCTGTGGGGTCCTTTACGATCAAATTTTCTACGCTCTGCTGATAGAATAGCTAAAATAACAATAACATTGAAAATTGCACATCGTTTGGATGATTCAAATGATGGTAGCGTAGCGATATTGAATAATACAAGGACAAATCGTTTAAATAATTTTATCAACTATTTACATAGGTCTTTCTGAACATACCTACTACATAAAATTTTATGTGGATTACTTATTGCTTTATTGTTCCGGTGTAAATTTTAAAGCCCACGCGTTATTAGAGAAGCCTGGTTTCGGTAAATGTACTTTGGTTATTCTTGATTTCGTGACATCCCACTGAAAGGAGAAAAATATTTTAACTTACCTACGAGTGTATATTTATATAAATCAACTATACATAAACTATATATATTTATGTAGTAAGCTAGATACAGTGCGATTCGATCATAAAGGCGGTCGTGAAGTTAGCCGCTCTATACGCAGTAGCCTACCCCTCAACCTCCTTCACCCGCATACATCATTTTGATTAGTATAATACTCATAATTTAAGTGAACCGCCGGCAAGAAGAAGTGCCCGTGGTCCGTGGTCCACCCAGGTGATAGATCTGAACTAAGCAGATGGACCACGACCCAAGAGGGATCTAAATAGTGTACAGTCACGAGCAATAATTTGTAAACAACATAGAACTTTGTCACATCGAAGCATTCCGAAACAAGACCTATCAATCGATGCAAATGTAAAGTCATTCCATATTGTGCTATGACATAGTCCCCTACGTTTTATTGCTCGTGACTGTACTGCGCGTCATCACGCCCAAGGCGCCAAAAAGATTGAATCGGTCTGTATCTCTCTTTTCATAACTGTGACATATGCCTCTGATTTGGGTACTTACATGCAAAGGTTTATTATGTCCAAGCAAAGTGACTTGCCAATCACCGTTCAGTAGATGCTGCGTTATATCGGCCATAGTTAGCACATTGTCAGATTCTGGCCAAACCAAAAAGTACGCATAGATTGCCGTCACTGTATCAGCTTCGGTTGGCTTCGCTATTGGCTGGGCCGCATTGTATCCCTTTTTGTTGCAAGTGTACCAGACGTTTTGGTTTAAAGTGTCGTTTTGGGATAGCCAGGGCGAGGACTCGTAGATCCCTTCTCCGTTCACTCTCAGCCATTGGCCGAGTTCCAATAATCTTTCGACGAATATCGGGGCTATCATACCTTCTTTGGTTGGGCCTACGTTTATAAGAGCGTTACCTGTAAGAGAAATAATAAGAATTAACTGTATATTAAAACTAAATCCGCTTTAAACAGCTGATTCAATAAATAACTTTATCTGTAGGTATTTGCTGACTAAAGTTATAATAATACACGTGGAATGTAACTAATTGTCCAAATATTCTAGTTATCAATCGATTATATGAATTAGGTATATATATACACACACACAATTTCAATAAAATAGAAATACACATTGATTAGATTATTTAAGCTCTTGCAGTCGGTCTTTAAAGAACATTAAAAACGGCAGACAGAGTAATCAGAGTATACTACTGAATAAAAAGGATAACGGCAATAATAATGATGCTTTTTTCACATTAGGTCTTCTTCCGAATCCGGCGTCCGCTCTCCGTTTGACCGGATCGGTTAACGTTAACCGAATTGGGTTGTTAACATTGATCGTTGGACAGAACTCGGCGACCGCTTTCATCTCCCTATCTCGATCTCGTCACCAAATACCGGCTACGACCGAATACGGCCAACTGAATACCTTTTTACACAAGTCGTTTACAGGATACGGTCTGTAGCCGTATACGGTCTAACAGTTAGACTTAAAAATCTCAAATTATGTAAACGGTAAGTACATAACTGTATCGGCCGAATGGTACTTGCCTCCACAACTGACAGTTGTGATGATTTCCTTGAGTAAATTCTTCATAGTCATCACACTTCCGAATCCCATGTTTCTCCGATAACCCCAGGACCCCAAGTCTAAGCTGAATGCGTTCTCCCATTTGTGGTTTTGTAGTATTCCTGAAATATTCGTTTTTTATTAATTACCTATAATATATGCCGATTACATCCTTAACATTAAATAATTTGGCTAGTATTTCAATAAGTAGACTTTTATGGAGGTGGTTCGTTCATGGGAAACTACTGGTGAACCTGAAACAGCCAGATATTAATGAAAAACTTTGTTTTATACAAGCAGGATTTTACCTGGGTTATAATTGTCCAGACAGTTGTAAAAGTCTCCGTGTTTACAGTAAGTTCCTATACCCCATCTGTCATTGACCACGATGTCGTCTTTGACCGGGCTGTCATTGTACAACCAAGCTAGGAGCTCGGTCGACTTCCAATAAGAGTCATCGGTCTCCCAGTCGCCATCAGACCATAGGACTGCTGGTTCATAATCATTAACGAGTTGTTCCAAATCGGGCCACAGTTTTGTCTCTGTAAATGTTCTGGTGGTGAAGTTTGCTTTCCTGTCTTCCAAGTATATGGGATTGAACCATTCGTACAAAGAGTGGTAGGCACCGAATTTTAGCCCTCTCTTTTTGATAGCTTTAGCCAACTCTCCGACGAGGTCCCGATGTGGTCCGACGTCAACAGAGTTCCAACTAAATGAACGTTTTGATGGGTATAACGTGTAGCCCTCATGATGCTTGGTAGTTAAAACGACATATCTAGAATAAAAGCAAAAATATCTGACAACTTTGATCCGATTTCGAGATTTCCGAGAAAAGAGGGTCAAGCATTTGTTTTTCTGATATCAAGACAATAGGTAATCTTGATAATCTAAATATATACCTAGGCAAATAGATTTAAATAATTCAAACTCATTATTAAAAGAACACGAATGTTCAAAAGATATATATTTTTCCTTATAAGTATGTACTTTTATATGGATCGAAATTACCCCAAGAGCTATCCGATATTTTTGTAAAAAATTTAATAACAGGCCAAATTTTTGAAAACGGCCCTTAAATATAATTTTAAGAAACTATATTTTGGAATCCAACATAATATCGCATTGGAAGGTATAAAAAAAAAGGTATACCCCGAAAATGGTGCAATTCTTTCAGCAAATATGCTATCACCAATTTTATCGTTAACATGTGTTTATGTTAACCATATCTAAGCACCAAAGTCGAAATCCATAAAGATATAAAACGGGAAACTAATACTTTAGGAAGAAGTCGGTTGTTTCTGATAGCATTTTTAACATAGGTGTAATGCCAATTTGAGTTTACGTAGAGAGTTTTTTTAAAAGTTTATTTGTTTTTCGTTTACAAATATAGGGGGATTATATACTTTTACGAAAGATAATAATAAATGTATTCAAATGTAAAGTGAATAACACTTATACCATTTTTACCTATTTTTTATAGATTTTTTAAAGCTTTGTATTTGTTTTTTTTTAATGTCGCTGTCATAAATATTGGTGGATTACTAATGAATTATTTATTAAACTAGATAATCTAATTTTCAATTTCAAGAAATTACTGATATAGAATTATTGTTGAGTCTCCATAGAGCGAATTAGTTTGGCTCTCGGGCTAAATCGTGGGTCAGTAAATCACTATCCAATGTGTGGGTCATCAGCTTCCTCATAAGACATAGAGAAATTCTAAGCATGCACTATTTTGATGCAAAATTGATGCAATCAAACGTGTCAGTAATAATATTAGTGCAACCACAAGTTCGTTACTATGAGTTGTTTTTTGTGTGTTAGCTGGAGAAATGTGTCACCAGCTTACACATGCCGTTAAGGAAAACCAGTGAGGTTAGGGTTTTAGACTATAGTCCAAAAGTTAATGCACAATTGGTGCAATTAGAACCAGAAAAACTAACCGTCACACACTTATACTGTTGAAACTACGATCATAAAAGTGTGTGCGAGCTGGAGTACCGTGTCTCCGGCTTGCACATCTGTATCTTCGTAATTATATAAGGTACGATGATGTGTTATACCTCAAAAGTTGCTGCAAAATTGATGCAATAAGAACCAAATTTATCAAATCTTTAGGTAAAATAGTTTTGGGGCTACGAACCGATAAGTATGTGTAAGCTGGTGACACGTAACACGGGCTGACACATAGTGAATCACTGTAACTGTATAAGTAAGAGTTTCGTATTATATATCAAAAAAAACCTTATAGTTGGTGCAAACACGAGGCATAATTTCAAATCTCTGGGAGTCTTAGTTTCAAAATTATAGGCAAAAAACTGTTTTCCCGCCAAAAAATTCAAAATAATGGTCTTGGACGCAGCTAAGTGCGGCGTTGCCGTTCCGTGCGCTACACTGTTGCAAACGAGTTTGAACTTAAGAGCTGGTGTTAGTAAGAGTCACTTTAATTGCGCTTTCGATCGTTTTCATTTCTGTTCTGAAAATTTTAGGCCAGGAGCCGTCTGATATAAGTACGCTGATTCCTAACCTTTTTATGAGAAACAGATAGTTTCATTACAAGTAATTTTTTAATTTTGGCGTTAGAAACTTCACACTCGTTTGTTGATAAAGCCAAGAAATAATTAGATTTGGCACAATAATAAACATAGAGGAATGCAGAAAGGTAAAATTTATGTAGGTACCTATAAAAACTACTACAGAGAGAAACCTTCATTCATAGAACGGTGCGAAATGATTACACTACTACTGTCCACTGGCCGCTTGTCACTGGCTTGCCATTGTTATGCCCCCAGTACACGATGGCCGATCATGGTCGGCGACCATGACCAATACATCGTACATTGACACTTTTGAAAGAACCTTTTTAAACTTGTTCGTTCAAAAGTGTCATTGTACGATGTATTGGTCATGGTCGCCGACCATGGTCGGCCAACCTGTACTGGGGGCTTCACGTACTAGTTTACGACAGCTCAGCCAGTGGACAAGCTCGGTCAACGCAAAGCACGTATGAGCAGTTTTCAGGCTACGCTTTTGCATTAACTCTCGAGAGATGGCGCTAGTTAAAATTTGAGAAATGTATTTTATAAGAATTTAACCGACCATGGCTTCTGAGTAGTAGTATTCCCGAAGACTATAGGCTTTTAGCCCAAAATTTTAACATATTGGTCCTTGTCTAGGGCTATGCTAAATGCTAATGAGGTAGCCTTCCCTTGCTCGCATCTTAAAATACAACAATTGAATTTTATTGTATTTTTCGCACATGTGAGCACGCTCCAAGTATAAGCTTGATGCTAGCCATTTTAAAAAGGCTATAGGCCTAAAGGAGCCCCCACACGGTCAGTTCGACTGTCGGCCTAGAACGGATCGGCCGTCTGACGTACGAGACCTCCATCGGCCACACTAGACTAGACCGGTCATTGCCTGTCGGCAATAGTCGAAAGCCGGCTTTGAGGCCACACACGAGCAGTTGATAGCCGTCAGTTTTAGTACTAATCGGTAGTTTCTGCCCGGCTGATAACTGTCAATATTGGCCGCGACCACACACTATACCTGCGCATTAGCTGTCAGTTCTATACCTTTTACGAAACTGTGATTGCGGCCAACTGACAGGCCGTTGCCGACAGGCGAACTGACCATGTGTGGGGCGCTTAAAACCGCCTTTAGGCCTTTAGGCGACTGTAGCCTTTTTTCTAATAATAGGTTTATATTAAGGAAGGCTAAAGCTTCTTTTAGGCTAGGCCTGAGTACGCCGTCATAATAATTAACTATGCCACGCAATGTTTAAAATATTAAAAAATCCAAGATGGCGCCCAACTTTTTCTTTGTGGGCAGATTTCGATGAAACTCGATTTTTAGTACTATTTTGACAGTAAAAGAGCAACGCAATGTTGAAAAAATCTGAAATTGCAAATGGTGGCCTATTTTTTTGTTTTTGGGCTGATTTTGATGAAACTTGGTTTTTGGTACTATTTTGACAAGAAAACAGCAACGCAATGTTAAAAATATTTAAAAAATCCAAGATGGCGTCCAAATTTTTATGTTTGCTGGCCGATTTCGATGAAACTCGTTTTTTGGTACTATTTTGACATGAAAAGAGCATCGCAATGTTAAAAATATTAAAAAATCCAAGATGGCGGCCTACTTTTTTTTTGGGCTGATTTTGTTGAAACTCGGTTCTTGGTACTATTTTGACAAGAAAACGGTAACACAATGTTAAAAATATAAAAAACTAAGATGGTGGGCAACTTTTTTGTTTGCGGGCCAATTTTGATAAAACTCGGTTTTTGGTACTATTTTGACTAGAAAACAGCAACTCAATGTTTAAAAATTCAAGATCGCGGCCAACTTTTTGTTTGTGGACCGATTTTGTTGAAATTCGTTCGGTACTATTTTTACAAGAAATAAGTTACGCAATGTTAAAATTGTATGAAGAACCGATAGTTTGATTACAAGTAATATTTAAATGGTGTTAGAAACTTTACTCACTCACATTTGTTGATAAAGCAATGAAATAGTAGATTTGGCACAATAATAAACATATAATAGTGCAGACAGATTAGATTTATGTACCTAGGTATACTTAATACGAAAGACCTTTCTAAAATGTAAAATATTCCTTTGATCGCTACAAATTACAGGGATAATCTAAAACTATGAATAAATAATTTGTTAACAAGTAGGTAGGTACACTTTCATTTACGTAATTTTACGCATTCAATAAGCGATTTTCTGACAGGCCATTCAAAAAAAAGCTTCCAAAAGCTTCACTAGATGGCGTTGAACGAAGTATGTAAATGTCTATGGTATATTTTGGTATGAATCATATTTAATTTAATTACTTTTTAAAAAAGCTAATAATAAATTAAATAAGTACTGACGGTGACGCCCTACCACAAGCTCTAATAGCAGTTATTTTTAAGTTGAGTGAGTGAGACGCCGCTTTACACGCCGTATAGCGGCATCTCACTCTCTCAACATAAAAATAACTGCCATTAGAGCTTGTGGTAGGGCACCTGATAGGTACTACTGTGATGAACAGAAACGAAATAGGTAAATTTAAAGATTATGGTAAATAAATAACATCTGTCTAACGTGTAAAAAAACTCCTTGATATTAAGTAATGTTTTATTTATTTATTTTATTAAAATATGTGATTATTGTTTATTTTTCTTTTTACGGTAGCATTCAAATGTCTATGATCTATGCTTCGTGACTTCCGTAATAAACTCCGTTTATTCCTACCCAACAGTTTTTGACAGTTATCATTACTTAATAATTATATGTGTGGAAAATAATTTTATTGTATTTTATTCATGATTATTAGGTACAAAAAGTAATAAAGGGACTTTACGTACCTACCTAACGTTTAGGTACTCATGTCATGTTACAAAATTCTATACAATCATAAGTTTTAATATTGTTGTAAATTTTATTTTAGGTCTAATAAACTAATCTGAAAATATCCGTAGGTATAGTATGTAGGTACTTATCGAGTTTTTTTATTCGCCGAATCGCGTGAAAATATAAAATCTTGACAAAATTATGTCGGAAAATACCAACTGCTTTGAGGAATTGTGCATTTATTTTTGGCAACACTGCGCGCTCGCACGGCTCATAACTTCAAACAAAACGTTCAATCAACTGTTTTCATTTCTCTATTTACTCTCTCCGGCGGTAAAGATCACAGACAGATGTGCTTGGGGAGTGCAGTGTAGAGTGTTTGTCAGATAACTCTGCGCGTGACTGGCGCGTTTTTGGCGCTAGTCACAGTGCACTTTTTTGTTCTTATGTTATAGAAAAGATTAGTATTCGATTTTTACCGCGCGCAGACTTATCTGACGAGCACTCTAGTGCAATGATGACATTTTGTTAAGAGATTACTTACATTTAATTTGGATCAATGTGTTATTTAAAATAGCGTTAGCGTATTTCTTAGGCGTATTTAATGAGGGTAAGTTGTTTCATAAATTCCTTAAATAAATTATTATTTTGTTAAATATATTTACTTATAATAAACTTTACTGTAATATTACGTTATACAATATTATTAATTAAGTAAGTACATGTTACAAATAACACAAATTTTACAGACCTCATGAACTTCAGGCGAGCGTACTATCCATTGAGCCACGCGTTTAGTAACAATTAATACAACAATGAGCACCATTTCAGTTTGGGTGGGTTTATATTAGAACATCTAAAATTTCAATTAACGGTTGGTTGATCTAAATTCAAAATAGTGAACGTTTTAAATGTCAAATGTGACATGGTCATAAAACATAATTAAACAATACCTACACACATATTATCTAAACATCTAAATACCTATCTAACTATCCGGCTCCAACATTTTTAGGATAATGAAACCCAACCATTTCGATTCTGAATGGCGCTCGCCGGCCGTTCTGCGATACGACATACGACACGCTTGCATCTGCATCGCTCGCTCGGCTTCGCGGGGCTAATCACAAATTACTAATAAAGTCGTGTAATGTACCTACTCCTCGAGACGGTGCAATTTGACATACAATCTGCAGCCACAATCTGCTGGAGTCGCGATTGGCTGGTTGACAGTAGGTATAACTCGGTCAGATACAGAGAGGGATTGCAAATGGCGGCCCTCTCGCTCATACAGTATATTGCGTAAGCGAGAGACAAATAACAGAGTCACCATTTCCACTCCCTTTCTTTATCTGCCGCGACCGACTCCAGCAGATAGTGGCTGTAGATTGTATAATGTCAAATTGCACCGTCTGTAGTCTGCTTAAATAGTACTATCATACAGCTGCATTACAATGACAGTGAATACACGTATAGCCAGAGATCAAGGAATTTATAAGTACTACGTACAACAGGAAGGTGCACTCCGTATTTTTGTGTATTTAATAATACACTTTAATTTTAAGAGATAAGGTTTATATTTCAATACAAAATGTCAACGGTCCAGCTGAGACCCCAAGAACGAGGTGAGGGTGTCCCTTTCTCTAAAATTGCCAGCACTCTTAAATAACAGGTTTAGTAGATTTATGGTTCACAACTTTCGTTATAAAAATTAAATTTCGTAAAATTTCCGCTTCGTATTACTTTTAGTCAATAGAAAACATCGCATATTAATTTAGGTATTACCGTATTAGGCATAAAAATGTATCAGGTCGTTTAAGTTTTTTATAGCTTATCCTAGAAAAGAATTTGAATGATAGATTTCAGAATGTTAAAGTGGCAACAATACAAGCCGAATGACGCTTTCCGTCTTCGTTGTGTCAAGTTCGCAATTCGCTCGTCGCCGCCCGCCGCCCGTCTCGCATGTTCGTGGCCGCCGTAATGGAATGGAGTGAGATAAACTGACCTCGTGCTTACTATCTCATTAGGACCGTTTTTTAGCAGGAGTGCACCTTCCTGTTGTATTATAAATTCCTTGCCAGAGATTCTACCTTCACAATATGTCGCTCGATTTAAGAGGTTATTACATCATCCGGAATAACGGATCCGTATTCCGTGTCAGATTCCGGACACGGAATAAAGTAGGTAGCTAGTTCGATTTTGACAGTCGTATTTTAGTTAACATAGTTCTACCATTAGTCTGTTACACTAAGTGAGCACCGGAGGACCTCTCATCACTACTCTAGGGCGCACCCAAATAGTGGTCTCAGAGTACGCTATACCGCTAGCATCCTCCGGATTTTAAGTATATAAGAATTGATACCTGTGTTCCTCTCGTGGGTGATCTAATCTCATTATTAGGCTGTGGCTACCGGAGGATCTCTCATCACTACTTCAAGGCGCACCCAAGTAGCGGTCTCAGAGTACGCTATACAGCTAGCATCCTCCGGATTTCATTAAGCTCTTGTCATCCAAGATTTTACTTATGCCTTACCGTCGTCCTTTGTAATCATCAACCCATTTGAGGAACACAATTATCCAAGGGGACGTTCCATCCAAGACGTATCTCATACCCCATTTACTTTAATAGAACTATCGCAATCGAGATACACCTTGGATCACATCCCAGAACTGGCCAGCTCTCTCTTAAGCCGCATAGAAACAGACATAATAATTTGTGGTTAGTCTTATCACGTCTTATCAAGTAAATTTCTTATTCCACCGTCAATACTTATTATCGTAAAGTGTCTTATCATGTTTAAATACTTAGCTTTATATTCAGTACGGTGAGCACGGTTTCCTCAGCCCGGTTTTCTATCTTGAATCACTTTAAACTATTTACTCGTCGTTTTATGGAATTACAACTGACAATCACTGTAGGCCTGTCATTGCCGTGACAGTTGTGATGTCACTTTATTGGTGCCAAGTTCAAACTTCTTTGAGCATCGCGTTCGTCGCGACACTCCCCCAGGAAACTCTACTCCAGGAAAATTAAGGCGATACTCGGAAAAAATGTGCTGAAGCGAGATAGCAATGAGAAAACGACGCGCGCGGGAGCGAGACCGATTTTGCAGATTAGGCAAACAAAACACAAAATCACTTCGCATTAAAAAACTACAGCGATTTAAAAAAATGCTTCTATACGATCCTCAATATTATTGGTGTCCACTTATTAAACCAATTTCCAATAGTGTAAGTAACCCCATTTAAGAATAATCTTCACTTTTCGTATTTTTTAGAGGTCTTTTCGAAAATAAAAAGTGTCGAGGCAAAATCATAAAATCGTGTTTTATACGATTCTAGATAAAGGTATGAAGAAATATATATCTTATTACCAGATTTTTAACAACTGTAACCGTCCTATAGTTTTAAATCAAAAAGTCCATATTTTTCCGAGTAGCGCCGGTTATGAAACATGTTAACGTTAACATACGTTGCGGTTTTAATATAAATACATAAACTGAATAGATCGCGAGCATGTACCTGCACTTAAGTAGGTATTTAATTCTTTAATACTTACTTACGGCTTTATTACTATAACCACAGTTTAAGCAATCTTTCTATACAGTTGGACGACGCCCTTGAAGTTGGGCGATGCCGACGCCTGTATAGGTATTCACGTAAGTACGTAAGGGTTGTCACTTTAAAAGTGACGGTGGACCTTTTACGACCCCGGGTAGGTACAATAAATCTATATACTTATAATAAAACTGTAAACGATCCAATTCTGTACATTGAAAAGAAATAGAAAAAAATACTACCAGGGGTCTTCTTAAACGAAACAGATACCAAAAATATAGTTTTTGAATTTTTTGTCTGTCTGTCTGTCTGTCTGTTTTCCGCGTTTCACACAAAAACTACTGAACGGATATTGATGAAACTTTTTTTGTTATACAGGTATTGGTCCTCGCCAACATATAGGCTATAATTTATTTTGAAGATCGTAATATCTGATGTCGAACTATAACAGTCCAGCCAAACTATGAGAGATATAAAATACCGTCTTAAGGAAAATTGTTAAACGTGATGAGCACTTTCTATTGACGTACAAAGTTTGAAGGTCTGGTTCACCTGATGTGGAACCCAAGCAGCCAGGTTAAACTATATGAGATACAAACATGGCGTCCTAAGAAAAGTTTTTTAACGTAATGAACATTTTCTATTGACGGAAAAATATCGAAGGTCAGGCACACCTGATGTGGAACCCTAGTAGCAATGCTAAACTATAAGAGATACAAATATAGCATCTTAAAAGAAGTTGTTCAGCGTGATAAGTATTTTCTTTTGACATACAGTCTATACTAATATTATAAATGTGAAAGTGTGTTTGTTTGTATGTCCGTCTTTCACGTCAAAACGGAGCAACGAGTTGACGAATTGAAGTTTAGGAGCTAGAGAATGACTTAAGCTAATTTTTATCCCGGAAAAATATCACTTTCCCTCGGGATAACGTCGTGTAGTACACGCGGGCAAACCGCGGGCGGGAAGGCTATGTGATAATACATTTTTATGTGTTAATATGTATCATAGCACTGTACTAATACCTATATATTAAATAAATAAATAAATAAAATAATCTATACTTATAATAAAACTGTAAACGATCCAATTCTTTACATTTAAAAGAAACAAAAAATTATACCTCCAGGGGTCTTCTTAAAAGGAACAGATACCAAAAATATAGTTTTGAATTTTTTGTCTGTTTATCTGTCTGTTGTCCGCATTTGAGGCAAAAACTACTAAACGGATTTTGATGAAACTTTTTTTGTTATATAGGCTATTTGGTCCTCGCCAACATATAATATCATTATTTTGACGATCGTAATATCTGATGTGGAACCATAGCAGTCCAGCCAATCTATGAGAGATATAAAAATACGTTCTTAGGGAAAATTGTTAAACGTGATGAGCATCTTCTACTGTCATACAAAGTTTGAAGGTCTGGTTCACCTGATATGGAACCCTAGCAGCCAGGTTAAACTATATGAGATACAAACATGGCGTCCTAAGAAAAGTTGTTTAACGTAATGAACATTTTCTATTGACGGAAAAATATCGAAGGTCTGGTACCTACACCTGATGAGGAACCCTAGCAGCCCAGCTAAACTATAAGAGATACAAATATAGCATCATAAGATAAGTTGTTCAGCGTAATAAGTAGGTATTTTCTTTTGACATACTATCTCGAATATTCTCGAATATAATTGTGTTTGTTTGTATGTCTGTCTTACACGTCAAAACGGAGCAACGGATCGACGTAATTTTTAGTATGTGGGTAGTTTAGGAGCTAGAAAGTGACATAGGCTAATTTTTATCCCGGGAAAATATCACTTTACCTCGGGATAACGTCGTGTAGTACACGCGGGCGAAACCGCGGTCGGAAGGCTATGTAATGTAAATTTTTAATGTGTTAATATGTATCATAGCATTCATAGCGCTGTACTTACATATATTAAATAAATAAATAAAAAAACTAAAAAGCTTATTACCCTAAAAAATTAAAAATGCTGCCGAAAGTCACTATTCCACGCGGACGAAGTCGCGGGCACAGCTAGTTAATAAAATAATTTAATAATGCAAATGCAACGTCAAAATTTTAAAAAAATTCAAGATGGCGGCCGACTTTTTTGTTTGTAGGCTGATTTCGATGAAACTCGGTTTTTGGTTTTATTTTGACAAGAAAACAGCAACGCAATGTCAAAAATTAAAATCCAAGATGGCGGTCAACTTTTTAGTTTGTGGGCCGATTTCGATAAAACTCGATTTATGGTATTATTTTGACAAGAAAACAGCAACGCAATGTTAAAAGTATTAAAAAATCCAAGATGGCGGCCAACTTTTTTGTTAGCAGGCCGATTTCAATGAAACTCTGTTTCTGGTTCTATTTTGACAAGAAAACAGCAACGCAATGTTAAAAATATAAAAATTCAAGATGGTGGCCAAATTTTTTGTTTGCTGGCCGATTTCGATGAAATTCAGTTTCTGGTACTGTTCGGAAAAGATCGACGTTTCTGAACGCAACTCTAATGTCACGTCAAATTGACATTAGCTGTCACTTGAAGTTGACAGGGACACTTGATTGAAATTCTTGTAAAAAAAATGTCGGAATAATTTTGCTGAATTTGTTAAAAAATCGCTCGCGTTGAATGTGCCTGGCATATCGAGTTTGAATACATCTTAAATTATCTATGTGATCCCGTTTTGTACGACCAAGGTTTTGATGCCATCTCTGGAGTGGCCGGTCGCGGATGCTTTGAAAGATAACCTTTTCTACCACACGCGCTTGTTGTCGGGACACTATATCGTAATAAAAAAAGCTCCCACGTGTGTGTCTTTGTGTATCTATTGTTGAAACGCCCAGTGTCTTGTGAACGCTGTTATTTGTGTTATGAGTGAGGTGACTAATTGGTAAGGTCTGCAGAAGAAGACGGAGCCACAGGGGGGGCCCCCCTCTCCCCACGCTGCCCAGGGACTTTCTACAGCACAGACCACAGTATGTAAAATCACCTTACTTCACATTCTCTCCGCTGTGTATCGCAGTCCTATTGTTCAGTTACATCCCGGCTGAAACCAAGATTTGTCCGGAGTCTATACTCATGATAGCCTTCCACTGCGCCAATGCTGACTCCGCGGTCTAGGCAGGGGTGTACTGAACATTATTTGGTAGCAAGAGCGTAGCTTGAAGGCCTGAGAGGCCCATGCCAAAAGTTTGTCTATTAATCAGTGCCGTTTGATGACCATCTGGTCCGGACTAGATTAATTTGTACTTGTAAATGGTAATTAACTTGCATTTGAAAAGTAAAGGGCATTCCTTTGTTATTGGTTCCATGTCTTGTAATTAATTGTCATGTATTGAGGTTCCAAAATGTAAACAGATGCCTTTCTTTGTTCATAATAATTATTATTTAGTTTTGTCAGCAAATTTGAGTTGTGAATATTGACAAGTTTGTTGCTAAATAATAGCTAATAAAAGGTTAGCTAATAAGTTTGCACTCAATACTTAGTGAAACTTAAATGATTTAAGACATTGTTTACACATTGAAACTTATTGAAACTTGTGCTTTGAAATAATTAAAATCATCTTGTTGTATGTCGATATCCAAGTGAATTTCAATGGTCAGTGATTTGTTTGAACTGAATAACTTTTGACTTACAAAGTCAAAGTTAGTTTGTGTCTAAGTTATAACCTCTTGAGAGTTAGAGTTATAATTATATACTTGAGTTTTGTTGTTTTCTGATAACCTCCAAATATTTAAGAGTTTGTGTCATTATAAATACTTTGTTGTTGTAATATTGGAATTTTGTGGTTAGTAATAACCTCCAAATATTGGAGATTTTGTGTTATAGTGAATATTTTGAATTTGTTGTTTTTGTTGATAAATTTGTGACGTTACAATGACGGCCTCCTCTGCTAAAGCCAAAATACGTTCTGAGTTACGGTGGTTAGCGTCTGCAGTCGCATTGTTGGATCGACCTGATAGGACGGAGGCCTTGTTGAACAGATACGTAGATCTGCCCGTACGTTTGGCTGTTGTTGATGAACAGTATGCCTTATTTTTGGAAAGGACTGTTGAGGCCGATGTGGAAATGCGACAAGAAGTCGATTTGGATGTGGACCAGTGTTATGATTTTGCGGACAGAATTACCCAGGTAGCTCGACCTTTGCAAGTGGCAAGAGAGAATGAACCGAGCCCGTCCCCGGTCACATCTAAGAGTATGCCCCCTCTCTTTGCTAGATTGGCCCCCTTAGACTTAAGGCGTTTTGCTGGTCGTCTAGAGGACTGGGAGGGCTTTATTAATATTTTTGATAGTCTGGTACATGCCCGGGATGATTTGACCCAGGGCCAAAAGTTGGCTTATTTGTTATCCGTCTTGGAGGGGGAGGCCCTTGAATCGGTGCAACATTTGGCCCCCTCGGATGAAAACTACCCTATTGCTAGGGATTTGATTGCCCGTCGGTACCAGAACGTACGACGTCTGGCGGACAACCATGTTGCCGCCATTTTGAATTTACCCCGCGTTGCCAGCGTGATGCACTTGAGAGTGGCTTTGTTAAATCCGCTGTTGGTGGCATACAACGCATTAAAAAACTTAAAACTCCCAGTGGAGCAGTGGTCGTTTTTGTTACTGCACATTGTCCTGGGAAAGTTGCCGGACTCTGTTAAGGTCCGTTTTGAGCAGCAGTATGGTGGGGATAGTGCGACTTATCTGCCACCCTTCTCGGACCTCTTGACGTTCCTGGAAGGAGAAAGTAGACTGGCAGATAATTCCTCTCTCGCCGGTCCTATGGGACCCGAACGACCTGTGCCACAGAGTGGATCCCCCACCGGACCCCCCCGTAGGGGGCGTATGGCCCCTCGCGCGCCCGGCCGCTATGCCGCCGTCCAGGAGACCGCCCGCTGCTTGTACTGTCGGGAACCGGGTCACAGCACGACCCGTTGTGATAAGTTCCTCGACCAGCGCGTCCAAGGCCGTCGAGCGATCGCGCGACAACGGACATGGTGCTACTCGTGCTTGGGCCTGCACATGCAGCGCGAATGTACCCAAGCGCACCCATGCCGCTTTTGTAAGGGCAACCACCATCCCCTCCTCTGCATGAACAGCCCAGAGGGCGGCGGAGCGCCGCAGCGCGTCGCTGCAGGATCACCGCGTATGGGTGGGGGTCTCGGACCCCCCGCGGTGTTTGCATCCCGCAGCAGTTCTAGTGGCCACCAGAGTGGCCCCAGACGCTCTCCGCCACGTTTGGACCCTCAAACGGGCGGGGGTCCCAGGGACCCCCCCATGGGAAACCGATCCCCAAGGATGGGGATGAGTTATGCGGGCGTTGCCGGAGGTCGTAGAGGCCCCCCGCGACGTTTTGAGCCTCGCACGGGCGGGGGTCCCACGGACCCCCCCATGGGAAATCGGTCCCCAACCAGGGGGTTCGATTTTGCGAGCGATGCGGGAGGTCGTAGAAGCCCCCCGCAACGTGTTGAGCCTCGCACAGCCGGGGGTCCCCGGGACCCCCCCTCTGAAAATCGGTCACCGTGCCCCCGCGACTATGGGGCGACGTACACGGTGGATGATAGGCACCGATTCTCGCCGCCGCTCGCCGAATACCCGCGTTTGGAGCGGCGCCCGCCCCGTCTTCAAGGGGCCGGGAGATATAACCCGCCTGATACCGGGCGAATTGGACGTAGGCAGTATGTGGGAGAATGGGACCCACTGGATCGCTATGAGCGACCCCCTTACCATGGGGGGACGTCTGGGGACCCCACATACTAGCAATCAACGTGTTTACGGTCGATTGTAGCCACCCCTCCAGAGACCGTTTTGTTGCCCACGGCCTCTGTGCTTGTCAGGGGATTGAATGGCGACCTTGTGGAAGTTCGCGCCTTGTTGGATTCCGGTGCTCAGGGGTGTGTTGTGTCATCTTGGTTAGTTAGGCGGTTGGGCCTCAAGGTGCACCCCCACACGGAAGGCGTGAGAGGTGTTGGCGATGTGAAAGTCCCCGGGTTGTTAGGGCATGTTGACTTCACATTTACATCACGTAATAAGTCCACGCCAGGCATTAAGACCTCGGCGATTGTGTTGGACACAGTTGTTGGCCGTCAACCTTCAGTTGACTTGGGACCGAGTATGTTGTCTTTGGTGTCTGATTCCCCACTCGCCGATCCAAATTTCTTCCGCCCAGGCCCGATTGATGCTCTCCTTGGAGCCGATGTCCTGGGGCGAGTTTTGTTGACGGGGAAGCGAGTTTTGCAGCCAGATGGCTTGGTAGCTCTGCAGACGACACTCGGTACAGTTGTGATGGGCCCTGCTCGCCGCGTTTTGGATTCCCTTGATGAGGATCGCGGTCTTGTTTTTAATGTGTCTCTCTCCGAAGTGGTGCAGAAGTTTTGGGAGGTTGAGGAACCTCCACCAGCCCCGCGGGTCGACCCAGTAGCGGATGAATGCGAGTTGTATTACCAGAATAACACTGGTCGCCTCCGCTCTGGTCGTTTGATCACCCGTCTCCCCTTTCGTGCCGGCCGACCTTCTCTGGGCGAATCCCGACCGCTAGCGGAACGTAGGCTAGTGGCGATGGAGCGTCGCATGAGCAAGGATCCGGTCTTCCGCCAGAAGTATGTTGAATTCATGCGGGAGTATGAGGAGTTAGGGCACATGTCCGTGAGCGATTTGGATTGGCGCTCCGTTGAGCACTTCTTTCTGCCGCACCACGCCGTTTTGAAATCCGGAAAGATTCGGGTGGTCTTTGACGGTTCGGCTCCCACCTCTACTGGAGCGTCCTTGAACCAGTGTCTGCATGTAGGTCCCAAGCTGCACACGGAGATCTCAGACATTTTGACCAACTTCCGGCGGCACCAAATTGTATTTATGACTGACATCCGGATGATGTTCAGACAAACGGTCATCCATCCAGAGGATAGGAGGTACCAATTGATTTTGTGGAGAGAGAGTCCTAGGGACCCCTTGTTGATTTATGAATTGAATACGAATACGTACGGTTTGGCTTCGAGCCCGTTTGTTGCGATTCGTTCTTTGTTGGAGTTGGCCGAGAAGGAGCGCTTGAGATATCCTCGCGCCTCCGCCATTTTGGCCAGTGACGTCTATGTGGATGACATTTGCACGGGCGCCTCATCTGTCTCAGAGGCGATTGTCCTGAGAGACGAACTCACCGCCCTTTTGAAGTCGGGAGGTTACGAGTTGAGGAAATGGATATCCAACTCGCCTGATGTACTGGTAGGTTTGCCCGAAGAGCACCAGCAGGACCCCCACCTATTCGAAAATGTTGATAATCCCCATGTGGTGACCGTCCTTGGCGTACAGTACAAACCGGTCTCTGACACGTTCACTTATTGTGTGGATTTACGACCACCGAAAGTCTGGACCAAGCGTTTAGTATTGTCTACTGTCGCACGTACCTTTGACCCCAATGGGTGGATTTGCCCCGTGCTGTTTATGGCCAAGTGTTTCTTGCAACGGTTATGGGCTTCGGGTGTGTCGTGGGATGAACCCCTCTCGGACGAGTTACTCCGAGATTGGTCGAGCTTCGTTTCATCCCTCCCCGAGATTAATGAAGTGCATTTGCCGAGGCTATTCCTCCCTTCTGAAAATTGTAAAGTTACTCTTCACGGCTTTTCCGATGCCTCCGAACGTGGATTTGCTGCGGCCGTGTACCTCCGCACCGTTACTGTTGACGGAGTTGTTGCTGTGCATCTGGTGATAGCGAAAAGCAAAGTCGCTCCCCTTCGGACTCGTCATACGATCCCGAGGTTGGAATTGTGTGGAGCTGCCCTCCTAATGCGTTTGTTGAACCACGTATGGCTCACTTTAGGTCGATCTATTGCAATACAAGAGGTTTATGCTTGGACGGACAGTCAGGTCGTCCTTTGTTGGTTGAAGGCTCCGGCGCACACCTTGGACGTGTTTGTGGCCAATCGAGTGTCGCAGATTTGTAATTCCGACATCGAGTTGATTTGGAGACACGTGCCGGGAACCATGAATCCCGCGGATTGTGCGTCTCGGGGTTGTGTAGCCCCAACCCTAATTAACCACCCCCTCTGGTGGGGCCCACAGTGGTTGATGCGGCCTGAGTCGGAGTGGCCGCCCTCTCCAGCGTTGTCGAACGTAGCCGTTCCTGATATGCGGGCATGCGTCCTGGAGACTAACCCCGCCGGGGAAAAGGATTTGTTGTTGGATCGGTACAGCTCCTTACAGAAGCTGCTTGGTGTTACCGCTTGGATCAGACGTTTTGTGTACAATTGCAGAAACCCACGCGCGAGGCGTGATTCGTCGGTTCTCACTCCGGACGAGCGTAGGGACGCGCTCTTGTTTTGGGTCCGGAGAGTACAAGCTGATAGTTTTGAGTCCGAGATTGAAATTTTGCGTTTAGGCCGTCGCAAGTTGAAGGGCGCGGTATCGCGATTAAATCCCTTCCTGGACGAGAGTGGGCTTTTGCGAGTCGGCGGAAGACTTCGAAATGCGAACCTGCCGTATGGAGCTCGTCACCCCCTTTTGTTACCTAAAGCCGGACATTTGACTCAACTGATAATAACAGATCGCCATGTGAATGCACAACATGCTGGCTGTAATGCTTTGTTGGCCATTTTGCAGCGTGAATTTTGGATTTTGTCTGCTCGTCGAGCCATTCGCACTGTGGTTTTCCGTTGCCTGTCTTGTTATCGATTGAAGGCCGCGACCATGCAGCCCCAGATGGGTGATTTGCCTGCTGATCGCGTCACGGAATGTAGAGCTTTTGCCGGAGTCGCCACCGACTTCGCCGGTCCCTTTACTGTAAAGGCTTCGAGACTGCGTAATGCTAAAACCTATAAGGCGTACTTGTGCGTGTTTGTGTGTTTGTCCACCAAGGCTGTCCATTTGGAAATTGTCTCGGAATTGTCTACCGAAGCCTTTGTCGCCGCCTTGAGCAGATTTGTTTCCCGTAGAGGACTGCCGTCATTGATACGTTCCGATTGTGGTACTAATTATAAGGGAACGTGTAATTATCTTAAGGAAGTAGTTAAGTTTTTTGTTGATAATAAAATAGACATTGGAACCACCCTCTCCCGGCGTGGGATAATCTGGAAGTTTAGCCCTCCAGCTTGTCCGACCTGGGGAGGAATTTTTGAAGCTTGTGTAAAGGCTGCCAAGACACACTTGCGTCGCGTGATTGGAGAAACTATTCTCACGTTTGAGGAACTTGATACGGTATTTTGTAAAATTGAGGCCGTCCTCAACTCGCGACCCTTGTGCCCGTTGTCTTCGGACCCGAATGACCTGGAAGCGTTGACGCCAGGTCATTTCTTGATCGGACAGCCCCTTTTGGCGTTGCCTGAATATCCGATTCAGGATGTAGGATCCCATCGTTTGTCGCGATACCAACTTTTGAAACAGATGTCCCAAAACTTCTGGGCACGTTGGTCGATGGAGTATTTGCATATCCTACAACAGCGCGTGAAGTGGACAGATAAAACCACCCCACCCCAGACTGGCGACCTCGTGTTGATTAAGGATGCTAACCTGCCGCCCCTATGTTGGCGAAGGGGGCGCATTGTTAAACTCTACCCCGGAACTGACGGAGTTCCTCGTTTTGCTGAGGTTTTGGTTCGAGATTCGGTTTTGAAGAGAGCAGTTAGTGGGCTCTCCCGATTACCCGTAGATTGACGTACCGTTCTTAACGGTCCGGGGCGGGGGGATGTTCGGAAAAGATCGACGTTTCTGAACGCAACTCTAATGTCACGTCAAATTGACATTAGCTGTCACTTGAAGTTGACAGGGACACTTGATTGAAATTCTTGTAAAAAAAATGTCGGAATAATTTTGCTGAATTTGTTAAAAAATCGCTCGCGTTGAATGTGCCTGGCATATCGAGTTTGAATACATCTTAAATTATCTATGTGATCCCGTTTTGTACGACCAAGGTTTTGATGCCATCTCTGGAGTGGCCGGTCGCGGATGCTTTGAAAGATAACCTTTGTTGTCGGGACACTATATCGTAATAAAAAAAGCTCCCACGTGTGTGTCTTTGTGTATCTATTGTTGAAACGCCCAGTGTCTTGTGAACGCTGTTATTTGTGTTATGAGTGAGGTGACTAATTGGTAAGGTCTGCAGAAGAAGACGGAGCCACAGGGGGGGCCCCCCTCTCCCCACGCTGCCCAGGGACTTTCTACAGCACAGACCACAGTATGTAAAATCACCTTACTTCACATTCTCTCCGCTGTGTATCGCAGTCCTATTGTTCAGTTACATCCCGGCTGAAACCAAGATTTGTCCGGAGTCTATACTCATGATAGCCTTCCACTGCGCCAATGCTGACTCCGCGGTCTAGGCAGGGGTGTACTGAACAGGTACTATTTTGACAAGAAAACAGCAACGAAATGTTAAACATGATAAAAATCCAAGATAAAAAATAATAATAATAAATAATAAATAACTTCTTACATTCACACCAATTATCTAAGCCCATGTTAATTTCATTAAGAAACTGTATCATGGAAAACTTGATAACGGATAAATATATACTTAAATACTTTTTGTTTGTAAATACATACTTAATATACATAGTTAACACCCAGACCAAGACAAATAGACATGTTCATGCACACAAATATTTGTCTTGTTCGGGAATCGAACCCGAGACCCTGGCGCAGAAGGTGGGTAGCCTACCCCTGCGCCAAATAGGTCGGCCAACTTTTTGTTTGCAGGCCGATTTCAATAAAACTCAGTTTGTGGTTCTATTTTGACTAGAAAACAGCAACATAATGTTAAAAATATAAAAATCCAAGATGGCGGCCAAATTTTTTGTTTGTTGGCCGATTTCGATGAAACTCAGTTTCTAGTACTATTTTGACAAGAAAACAGCAACACAATGTTAAAAATATTGAAAATCCAAGTTGGCCGCCATCTTGTTTTTTTTATACCTACTTTTAACATTGTGTTGTGGTTTTCTTGTCAAAATAGTACTAGAAACTGAATTTAATCGAAATCGACCTGCTAACAAAAAAGTTGGCCGCCATCTTGGACTTTTTTATACTTTTAACATTGCGTTGTTTTCGTGTCAAAATAGTACCAGAAACTAAATTTCATCAAAATCGGCTTACAAAAAAAAAGTTGGCCACCATCTTGTTTTTTTTTTATTTTTGACATTGTGTTGTTGTTTTCTTGTCAAAATTGTACCA